>CAUDMG010004029.1:612500-1105000 GCA_958450375.1 Homarus gammarus | reverse complement strand
AGGTGTCAGGATATTAAGTTTTGGATAATTTGTGGAATATTGATTATGGAAATAATATTTTATACCAATACGACTGTTGTGGTGTAGATGAATAATCGAACACAGCTTCATTTACAAGTTGATGAACGCATTGCCCGTCATTAGTTTATAACACAGAAGCCAACACGTGAGCCAGACATGGGTGATATTTAGATGCGAAGTTAGTGCCACCAGCTAACCCACAGTTAACGGATGTCTTGTATTTGTAGTTATTGTAAGAAAACAGACAGGAATTATGCGACCTTAGTATTTAAAGGGTGCCTAAGCACGGTAGGAATCATTTTAATTAGAATAACCAACGATGAACAATGTTATTCAGGATAATTAATTGTTATTTTAAGGCACCGTTGTATATCCATGTGTCTGTA
Source organism: Homarus gammarus (assembly GCA_958450375.1). NCBI lineage: Eukaryota > Metazoa > Arthropoda > Malacostraca > Decapoda > Nephropidae > Homarus > Homarus gammarus. The sequence goes on along the minus strand of CAUDMG010004029.1, from coordinate 1,104,593 downwards.
CTCTCGTTGCTGCATCAGTACGTAACCAATTTCCTGCCCCCGAAGTTTGTTAGAATGGTTTAATCTTATATATCCAGTTTACAACATAAAATATTTAGGCATTTGATCATATATTTTTACATTACCTAGTTTAATTTTACGTTATTTGGTGTTTCCTTGGTTTATGACCTTGTGGTCATACGTGTTTTACAAACACAACTTACTGAATGTTCTATTTTACAGACTTAAACCCGATGTATATTAATATACAAATTGTTGATAAAATATGTATCTGTTGATCAGAGTTGTACTGGGTAGCTACCCGCGTATGTACCCTCTTACCCGCCCGGCTTGGGTTTTGTATAAAAAAAAACGGGCTTTTTTGGGAAAGCAGTTTTTTTGGATATGTTGCAAAATTAGAATAAAATAATACTCAATATAATCACTAAATATGTTGCAAATTTATTTCCATTCCCTTAACGTGCACTTTCCTATAATTATGTTTTATTTAACAGACTTAAATTCATAAACAACTATTTTTCTCCAATAGGACAAGACACACTGCTCAAATTCTTCAAAACTTTTCCAGGTAAATTAGCCAGTGCACGATTTTTTATAAAATTCTTTATTTGAAACGAAATCAATAAACAATATATTTTCTGGGGACAGTTGTATTCATGTTCACAGCATAGAAAACTATTTCGCAAGGACACGCTCAGTTCCTTAAAAAACAGTGAGACTCAAAGTAGTAATTTTTAAGAATTATTTTCTTGAGTTGGTGAAAATAAGTAAATTTAATTATTTTTATTCTGTAAGACCTTTGTCTTATGTGCAATATTCATAGGATCTGACAAGACATAGAACATTGTAAATGAAGGTTGTCTCATCCATAAAGTAAAATGTATTTCAATAGAACCGGTTGTAATTATACCCCAAAATTGTTATGGAAACCAATGTTGTTGAACTTAAAATTTCAGTTTCACAAATGTGAGGAAAAATTATGAACTGGATATTCAAATACCAAGCTATACAAAAAATCGAATCATGGTCATGAAATGTGCTTTCTTATACGGCACTGTACTATAAGCAATATCTTCATATGATACTTTATTTATTTGGGAATACTGCTTCCATACCAGAGAAAATTTGCCTTGTTTAGAATATCCATTTCCCCCCAAAATATCAGTGTACTTTTTAGACCAGCGTGTGATAAAGAGTTTAGGTAACTTGTGAGACAGAACCTGAACTACATAAAAAAGATTCCTTTGTGCTAATTTTCTTTCATCATTCTTCTGGACTTTACCTTTTTAATCAATAGACTACAGTAAGCATGGTCAATATAAAAGGAATATAGCTTCTAGCAACAGCCATAGCCATATACAGTATAAACCATAAAAAACATTAAATTTAAAACCCCCATTTACTATTTAAAACCCGGGAAATTTTTAAGCCCAATAAATGGGTTTTTAATAAAATCCAGGTGGATTGGGTTATTGGATTTTTTTTTTTTTTTTACAACCCTGGTTGAGGTGGCGCCATCAGTATGTACCGTCCCACAGTTCCACCTGTTACAGTGGTTGGCGCATTTTGTGAGATGTGACACCCCTGTGTTTGTTAACGTAATAGTAAACCTCCCAGAATGGCCCTAAGGAACCTCACGATAGTAGCCAGCGTAAGGACAGAGGCAAACATTTCACCTCTATCCCTGAATGCAAGCATTACTTGCATGGTTATAATTTTAATACAGGATACAAAATAGAACGTCAATGGCTCCTATCTGCTAGACGGCGGCGGTGTTGGGACGTGTGTAGGGGACACACCGACACACTTAACTCTACATTTTCACAAACTTAAAACGGACAGTTTCAATTACTCTTAACACTACATTTTCACACACTTAACATGTGTGTGTGTGGGTGGGGGGGGGGCGATTACTCCACACCTTAACGCATGGAGAAGCACCACACGAGGTGTCAATAATTTCGAGTTAGCCCGACTGCATACCGAGGCAGACAAGCGCTAACGCCGGAAAGACGCTGCCGTTGCCCTTCCCGCACTACTGTAGATGTAGCTCTCTACACGTGCAACATCTGTGGACGACTCTACCGGTCCCGTTTCGGCCTCTCTAGTCACCTCAGAGCTCACCAACGAAGGTGACATCCTTAATAACTCATATCATTGTCTCATAGCTGGATGACTGTCATACTCGATTCCGAGTGACAGCAAAGTAGAAGTAAGTAGTAGTAGTAGTAGTGTGTGTGTGTGTGTGTGTGTGTGTAAAAATGTAGTGTTTTAAGTGTGCGAAAATATAGTATTAAGTGTGTGTGTGAATGTAGTGCTAAGTGTGTGTGAATCTAGTGCTAAGTGTGTGTGAATGTAGTGTTAAGTGTGTGTGAATGTAGTGTTAAGTGTATGTTAAATCTATTGTTAAGTGTGTTAAAATATAGTATTAAGTGTGTGATTAAAATGTAGAATTAACACACGCATAACACCACAATTTAACACACACACTGAAGACAACACACTCACATCTTCAAGAGTGTTTATTACCAGCCTCCTCATCCACTAAAGGTGTGTAATGGTCAGGCCCCTAAAATGAGGAGAAGAGGGCGGACCATCATCTATATAATGGCCTCTTAAGAAAATTGTCTTTCTGGACGCTCGCCCCAAGTTACGCTTTCCCGCTCGCCGTCGACCTGGGAGGGGTGGGGGATTCTTGTGACCATTGTTATTTGTAGTTCTTAATGGTAGTGTTGGTGGTAATGGTTCTACAGATTTTGTTAATTAGTGGGGGATAATGTGTAGGTTATTTAGGTGTGTCGATAATAATAATAATAATAATAATAATAATAATAATAAAACAATGTTAGAAATCTGAAAACAAATTTCTTATCGTTTTTATCAGTAAGTTTCTCTGTTAATAAAATTTCATGTAATTTTACGAACGTGACTAATTTTACTCCACGAAATCAAAAAACTTTACGTCTTAAGGTCAAACTTTAACAAATCAAATATACCAATACCAGCAGGTTTGTTTTATTATAACGGTTAGCATACAAAACATGGTGTGGTGTGTGTGTGTGTGTGTGTGTGTGTGTCAGTAACTATCTCGGAGAAAAAGAAAAAGGTTGGTTTTCAATGCCATTGCAGTATCTAGTTACACCGCCTGTCATTTACAGTTCTTCAGTTTCGCGATACTAATTTCCACGATATATTACTCGAGGTAGACAGCTGGTTTTATCGCTTAATAATTGTTATTGCTTGTATTTATTGCTTCATGTAGTTATTTACGTCTGTTATGTTAAAAAAAATACCATGGAAAAATTACACATACTAACTGGTAATGAGAGAGAGTATTGTAAATAAATGAATTAAAAAAAATTTACAACAACAACAAATTTTATATATAAGGTTGGGAAGGTAGGCTGTATGTAGGCAGGGCTGGGCTGAGGAGGTAGACTATGCTGAGTAGGAAAGGTAGACTATGCTAAGTAGGCTATGCTAGGTAGTAGAGGTAAGCTGAGCTGGGAGGTAGGCTGAGCTTGGCAGGGGAGTTAGGCTGAGCAGGGTAGGGAGGCTAGGCTAGGCAGGGGAGGTAGGCTTCGCTGAGCTAGGCAGGGGAGGTAGGCTATGCTGAGCTAGGCAGGGGAGGTAGACTGGGCTAGGCAGGGGAGGTAGGCTTGGTTTGGTAGCGGTAGGTAGGCTATGCTAGGTAGGGGAGGTACAATAGGCTGGGATAGTTAGGGGAGATAGGTTGAGTTAGGTAGGGAAGGTAGGCTGGGTTAGTTAGGGGGGGTAGGCTGTGTTAGGTAGGGAAGGTAGGCTGAGCTAGGTAAATTGGGATAGGCTGAGCCAGGCATTGGAGTTAGGCTGAGCATGGGAAGACTGCTGGGTGAAGCAGGGGAGGTAGGCTGGGCTTGACATGGGAGGTAGGCTGGACTTGACATGGGAGGTAGGCTGGACTTGACATGGGAGGTAGGGTGGAGTAAGCAGGGAAGGGAGGCTGGGCTAGTCAGGAGAGGTAGGCTGGTCTAGGCAGGGAGGTCAGCTAAGCTGGGCAAGGGAAGTAGGCTGAGTAGGGGAGCAAGGCTGGACGAGGCGGGGGAGGTAGGCTGGGCCATCTAACTGGACATGGGGATTATTCGCTAGTCTGCATCTGTTCTGCCAGACTTCCTCCCTTCCCCACTCCCTCCTCCTTCCCTCGCGTATTGACGTGTCACTGTGATATTGGTTGAGTATGTTTGTGTGTATGCAGGGGATATATACAGTTCATGCGTTTGCCTGTATCAGATAATTGTCTAATCATGTGATGTTGCTGTCCTTGACGGATATTCACAACATCTCCCCTTCATGTTGACACATATAAGGTATTAACATGTCCCCCACAGTCGGTACCTAAACGCTTTAACCTTATTGGCGAACAGGAAGTATTACTCCTGGGTGTTGGCAAGGTGGAGTGGTAAATATAATAGATTGTGAAGGGAAGGGTTTTCATGGTCGGCTGAGAGTCTGCTCTGGATACTGTGTTCAAATGCTGGAAAGAGATAGAGAGGGGTAATTGTAACTAGTTATGATATTGATTGGAGGTTGAAGTAGGTGATGGGAGACTTCGGTGTTCATATTTAACACATGAAATACGTGATTATTTATCAATATTTCTGCTTTGCTCTTGAGTAAGTCTTGGGTGTCACACATGAGCTGAATGTTCCAACCGCGACTCAATATTCCACATGCACAATATAACTATTGTACCACTGAGAACGTGAATTGTTTTCCGTGATCAAGACTGAACATTGTTCTCGCTGCCTCACCAGTTGTGTTTCAACGTGGTCGGTACAGTCAAGTGTTGAGTTAGTGTGTACTGTACCTCGAGTAACTTAACAGGGGAACAGTAGGTAGTAGATGAGTATTTTACAAGGTTAAAATGGTCGGTCTGTTAGCATTTGTTTAACTAGAGTTTGCATGACGCTGGGTGTACTGGTCTGGCCTTCTGTACAAATTCGACGAAGGTCTGCTGAATATAAGTACTAAAATTTGCAACAGGGTGAGGACACCGGCTGTAGCAAGATCTACTGTGTTGTGTAGATGGTTGTATATGCATTACACAATATATTAATCACATGGATCGTATTTTCCTCTTTAAGGCGGAGGTCTTATAAGAGAATGCATCAAGACATAAAGTAAGAGGTACACATTGCAGTAGTGAGAGCAGCAGTGTGTGGCTTCCTTCAGGTGATGTCCCCCCCCCCCCCCACATAACCTTGAGGTGGAGAGCCAGGTGGTTCCCCCTCCCCATCTCCCAATGAGCCCCCCGTGGACCATCTCATCTAGTATTAACTGTGATGGCTGCAGTGCGTGCCGACCTCCCCCTCGTGCATGCTGCCTGGCCTCCATGCCCTCCACACTAGTGATGATAGTCATAGGTTTACTGTGACCTCGCACCGTGACCCTCAGACTAGTGGTGAGGTACCAGGGTCAACTGTGACCTCGTGTCGTGACCCCCAGACCGATTGTGAGGGACGTTGCTTGTTCTAGCCCTTATCAATCAGTATTATAATATGGACTAAGGACATATATTCATTATATACATTCTATCACCCAGACTATTGAGCATAAAGCTACATAAGCATTTGTTCTGTCACACCTCCTAGGGTGGACAGCACACATAAACATTTGTAGTTTCACACAGATTCAGGTTACAACCCATAAATATATGTCCCCAGGCCTCCGTGAGAGTAGGCCTATGGAGTGTAGCCTCTTATCTCTGTGTTGACGTATAGATTACATACCCCCTTACAAGTAGACAGAGAGAGGTTCGCCTAGTTCACAGTTTCACACAGTTCACAGCCAGACACCGTACCAAAGAGACGTGTGTGAGCATAGCTCCCAAGGCTGTATCTCTTTCTAATTATAGAAGCTAATTACAAGCTAATAGCTAATGCTCAGTAGTCTGTCAACAAACAATTCTGTAACTACCAGAGCATCCAATATAACTACAAAATCACCAAGTGTGTTTACATTAAACCAAGGAACCACAAATGAAGATAACAGAACCTGTGTACACTTGTGTATACTTACAAGCTAAGATAATTACAAGTTTAACCCAGGGCGGCTGAGATGACTCAACGACTCAACGACTCAAATCTACGACTATACCAAAGGTGACACGCCGTGAGATTACTTATTATCTCACCGAGCTTCATCAAAGTACCAGCGACTACTCTACACTCATTCAGGCAAGTGTTAACAAGTGAGATCGTTTGATATCAAAACCCGGCCCAAATATGCTAACCCATTCTCTTATGTTTCTCGCTGGTAGTGTATGTCGGGTGTCTCTCTCTCTGACTGGTACTGAGGATGGGAGAATAACATGAATGAAAAAATAAATAAATAAACTAATAATTAAAAAAAGATATCTCAATGAATAAATTAGTAAAGGTAACTGGTAATGAAAAAATCTAGCATCTCGTTACTGTTGTTTGTGTGTATTTCTGTGCTTTATCTACGGAATTCCTTAAGCGTGGAGTCCACAGTAGGTCCACGCACTAGATAACACCATCAAACATTACGGAAATAATTGAATGAGGATTAATTAATCCAAACGAGGTGTGTCTAGGTGTGTGGAAAGCAGGGTGTAGATGCAGGTGTGGGAAGGTCGATACAGGTGGGGGAAGCAGGGGTAGTTAAGGTCGATACAGGTGTGGGAAGTTGGTATTGTTAAGGTCGATACAGGTGTGGGGAGCAGGTATGGTAAAGTTGAGGTCGGTGCACGTGTATGATTGTTTTACCTATATAGAAATTTTCTTCTTAAATGTCAGCCCTTACTGAAGACGTATGCCGCCCCTCACTCTTGTAATGTGGTGAAAAATAATTCTCTGATATTTTTTATTTATTTATTTTTATTTTTTTGGGGGGTGGCAAAGTTAACTCTCTCTCTCTCTCTCTCTCTCTCTCTCTCTCTCTCTCTCTCTCTCTCTCTCTCTCTTTTCGAGGTCACTGCGGCCAAAAATGCGGCTTAAGTATCTCTACCCTCCAACGCCTTTTGTAAAACTTGAGAATTGGGAGAATCTTTAGAGGTCAAAGGTCGAGGTCACTAGTACCAAAAAATAGGAATCAGTGACCTCACCATATTGCCGTTTTGCATGCTCTGTTCCTTATAGTGCTTAAATGGTGTATTGTTTTTAGAGGGAGGGATTACCTTAAGGTCACCAACGACGGAAAAAACAAACTTTGTTTCCACACTACAGCGCCACGTACTACTTCCACCCTGTGTCCTTTAATACAACAGTCTTAGGACAAAAAGCAATACGTGTCATTTTATATCGGGGTCAGAATACAAGGTCAAGGTCACTGCCAGACTACAGTATCTAAGGCTGGTACTTTCTGGTCAACCGTCGACATTCTTTGTTTCAATACAATGCCAGTGTCAGACGCGATCCATGAATTAATTAAATGGCTTCTTGCAACAACGATTGTCTTGAGTGGTAGATTGAGAGTCAAGAAATAGTGTGTTGAGTGACAGGTTGATAGTCAAGAAATAGTGTGTTGAGTGACAGGCTGATAGTCAAGAAATAGTGTGTTGAGTGACAGGTTGATAGTCAAGAAATAGTGTGTTGAGTGACAGGTTGATAGTCAAGGAATAGTGTGTTGAGTGACAGGTTGATAGTCAAGAAATAGTGTGTTGAGTGACAGGTTGATAGTCAAGAAATAGTGTGTTGAGTGACAGGTTGATAGTCAAGAAATAGTGTGTTGAGTGACAGGTTGATAGTCAAGAAATAGTGTGTTGAGTGACAGGTTGATAGTCAAGAAATAGTGTGTTGAGTGACAGGTTGATAGTCAAGGAATAGTGTGTTGGGTGACAAGTTGATAGTCAAGGAATAGTGTGTTGGGTGACAGGTTGACAGCCAAGAAATAGTGTGTTGGGTGACAGGTTGATAGTCAAGGAATAGTGTGTTGGGTGACAGGTTGAGAGTCAAGGAATAGTGTGTTGAGTGACAGATTGAGAGTCAAGGAATAGTGTGTTGAGTGACAGGTTGAGAGTCAAGGAATAGTGTGTTGAGTGACAGGTTGAGAGTCAAGGAATAGTGTGTTGAGTGACAGGTTGATAGTCAAGAAATAGTGTGTTGAGTGACAGGTTGATAGTCAAGGAATAGTGTGTTGGGTGACAAGTTGATAGTCAAGGAATAGTGTGTTGGGTGACAGGTTGATAGTCAAGGAATAGTGTGTTGAGTGACAGATTGAGAGTCAAGGAATAGTGTGTTGAGTGACAGGTTGAGAGTCAAGGAATAGTGTGTTGAGTGACAGGTTGAGAGTCAAGGAATAGTGTGTTGAGTGACAGGTTGAGAGTCAAGGAATAGTGTGTTGAGTGACAGGTTGAGAGTCAAGGAATAGTGAGTTGAGTGACAGGTTGAGAGTCAAGGAATAGTGTGTTGAGTGACAGGTTGATAGTCAAGGAATAGTGTGTTGAGTGACAGGTTGATAGTCAAGGAATAGTGTGTTGGGTGACAGGTTGATAGTCAAGGAATAGTGTGTTGAGTGACAGATTGAGAGTCAAGGAATAGTGTGTTGGGTGACAGGTTGATAGTCAAGGAATAGTGTGTTGGGTGACAGGTTGAGAGTCAAGGAATAGTGTGTTGAGTGACAGATTGAGAGTCAAGGAATAGTGTGTTGAGTGACAGGTTGAGAGTCAAGGAATAGTGTGTTGAGTGACAGGTTGATAGTCAAGGAATAGTGTGTTGAGTGACAGGTTGATAGTCAAGGAATAGTGTGTTGAGTGACAGGTTGAGAGTCAAGGAATAGTGTGTTGAGTGACAGGTTGATAGTCAAGGAATAGTGTGTTGAGTGACAGGTTGAGAGTCAAGGAATAGTGTGTTGAGTGACAGGTTGATAGTCAAGGAATAGTGTGTTGAGTGACAGGTTGATAGTCAAGGAATAGTGTGTTGGGTGACAGGTTGAGAGTCAAGGAATAGTGTGTTGAGTGACAGGTTGAGAGTCAAGGAATAGTGTGTTGAGTGACAGGTTGAGAGTCAAGGAATAGTGTGTTGAGTGACAGGTTGAGAGTCAAGGAATAGTGTGTTGAGTGACAGGTTGATAGTCAAGGAATAGTGTGTTGAGTGACAGGTTGATAGTCAAGGAATAGTGTGTTGAGTGACAGATTGAGAGTCAAGGAATAGTGTGTTGAGTGACAGGTTGAGAGTCAAGGAATAGTGTGTTGAGTGACAGGTTGAGAGTCAAGGAATAGTGTGTTGAGTGACAGGTTGAGAGTCAAGGAATAGTGTGTTGAGTGACAGGTTGAGAGTCAAGGAATAGTGTGTTGAGTGACAGGTTGATAGTCAAGGAATAGTGTGTTGAGTGACAGGTTGAGAGTCAAGGAATAGTGTGTTGAGTGACAGGTTGAGAGTCAAGGAATAGTGTGTTGAGTGACAGGTTGAGAGTCAAGGAATAGTGTGTTGGGTGACAGGTTGAGAGTCAAGGAATAGTGTGTTGGGTGACAGGTTAAGAGTCAAGGAATAGTGTCCTTGGTGACAGGTTAAGAGTCAAGGAATAGGGTGTTGATTGACAGGTTGAGAGTCAAGGAATAGTGTGTTGAGTGACAGGTTGAGAGTCAAGGAATAGTGTGTTGAGTGACAGGTTGATAGTCAAGGAATAGTGTGTTGGGTGACAGGTTGAGAGTCAAGGAATAGTGAGCTGAGTGACAGATTGAGAGTCAAGGAATAGTGTGTTGAGTGACAGGTTGAGAGTCAAGGAATAGTGTGTTGAGTGACAGGTTGAGAGTCAAGGAATAGTGTGTTGAGTGACAGGTTGATAGTCAAGGAATAGTGTGTTGAGTGACAGGTTGATAGTCAAGGAATAGTGTGTTGAGTGACAGGTTGAGAGTCAAGGAATAGTGTGTTGAGTGACAGGTTGAGAGTCAAGGAATAGTGTGTTGAGTGACAGGTTGAGAGTCAAGGAATAGTGTGTTGAGTGACAGGTTGAGAGTCAAGGAATAGTGTGTTGAGTGACAGGTTGAGAGTCAAGGAATAGTGTGTTGAGTGACAGGTTGATAGTCAAGGAATAGTGTGTTGAGTGACAGGTTGAGAGTCAAGGAATAGTGTGTTGAGTGACAGGTTGAGAGTCAAGGAATAGTGTGTTGAGTGACAGGTTGAGAGTCAAGGAATAGTGTGTTGGGTGACAGGTTGAGAGTCAAGGAATAGTGTGTTGGGTGACAGGTTAAGAGTCAAGGAATAGTGTCTTTGGTGACAGGTTAAGAGTCAAGGAATAGGGTGTTGATTGACAGGTTGAGAGTCAAGGAATAGTGTGTTGAGTGACAGGTTGAGAGTCAAGGAATAGTGTGTTGAGTGACAGGTTGATAGTCAAGGAATAGTGTGTTGGGTGACAGGTTGATAGTTTAGGAATAGTGTGTTGGGTGACAGGTTGAGAGTCAAGGAATGGTGTGTTGGGTAACAGGTTAAGAGTCAAGGAATAGTGTGTTGAGTGACAGGTTGATAGTCAAGGAATAGTGTGTTGGGTGACAGGTTGATAGTCAAGGAATAGTGTGTTGAGTGACAGATTTAGAGTCAAGGAATAGTGTGTTGAGTGACAGGTTGAGAGTCAAGGAATAGTGTGTTGAGTGACAGGTTGAGAGTCAAGGAATAGTGTGTTGAGTGACAGGTTGAGAGTCAAGGAATAGTGTGTTGAGTGACAGGTTGAGAGTCAAGGAATAGTGTGTTGAGTGACAGGTTGAGAGTCAAGGAATAGTGTGTTGAGTGACAGGTTGATAGTCAAGGAATAGTGTGTTGAGTGACAGGTGGAGAGTCAAGGAATAGTGTGTTGGGTGACAGGTTATGAGTCAAGGAATAGTGTGTTGGGTGACAGGTTAAGAGTCAAGGAATAGGGTGTTGATTGACAGGTTGATAGTCAAGGAATAGTGTGTTGAGTGACAGGTTGATAGTCAAGGAATAGTGTGTTGAGTGACAGGTTGAGAGTCAAGGAATAGTGTGTTGAGTGACAGGTTGAGAGTCAAGGAATAGTGTGTTGAGTGACAGGTTGAGAGTCAAGGAATAGTGTGTTGGGTGACAGGTTGAGAGTCAAGGAATAGTGTGTTGGGTGACAGGTTAAGAGTCAAGGAATAGTGTGTTGAGTGACAGGTTGAGAGTCAAGGAATAGTGTGTTGAGTGACAGGTTGATAGTCAAGGAATAGTGTGTTGAGTGACAGGTTGATAGTCAAGGAATAGTGTGTTGAGTGACAGGTTGATAGTCAAGGAATAGTGTGTTGAGTGACAAGTTGATAGTCAAGGAATAGTGTGTTGGGTGACAGGTTAAGAGTCAAGGAATAGTGTGTTGGGTGATAGGTTAAGAGTCGAGGAATAGTGTGTTGAGTGACAGATTGAAAGTCAAGGAATAGTGTGTTGAGTGACAGGTAAAGAGTCAAAGAATAGTGTGTTGAGTGACAGGTTGATAGTCAAGGAATAGTGTGTTGAGTGACAGGTTGATAGTCAAGGAATAGTGTGTTGGGTGACAGGTTGATAGTCAAGGTGAGGGGATGGTGTGTGTGTGTGTGTGTGTGTGTGTGTGTATGTGTAGTTACACACAGGGTGGTGAAATGCGTCTTGAGTGGCAGCATTAGGTTAGTGCTAAGGTGCAAGCACTGCTTGTTCCTTCTCGCTTTCAGCTGCCGCCGCTGGCTAGCCCTCGTGTCGAACAGGGAAGCAACTTGCATAAGTCTTCCCCTGACAGTACACAGCCTCCTCACCATCAAAACTTCTGCTGTGCCCCCTCGTGGCAGCACACGGTAACTGGGTGCCTCGTGGGCACAGGCTAGATCAGCAGGGGATCTCGGAGTAGCAGTGGGCCTCAGAGTGACGGTGCATAGGGCCACTGGCATGTGCACACGTCCTGGCACCTACCAACCACTGCCCCCTTGTCTTGCAGATTAATCTTGGGAGGTATAAGGCAACGGGAGTAAACCCCGAACGAAAAATCTGCGGTGGAACCCCGCATCAGGCAGACATGCCTACAGAGCTCCAACAAGACCCCAACAGCAGTGTAGGCAGAAGAGCTGACCACAATGGAAATCCAATGACTACACCGGCGGACGAAGGCAATGCCTGATGAACAGGCTACTAAGGCGAAACCCAACAAACTGGACTATCGTCAAACCATTGCGACTCTCCCTCTCCCCAGTCGAGTGGCGATGGGGACATACAGAGATGACTGCCGGGAGTCTCTAGTCACAACTCTGCACATGGGAGGCACAGATAAAATGGTCGTTTCTGCACTGGGAACTAGGCAGCAGTGCAATCCGGTCCTGTCTGTGCGACTGAGCAGCCCTTAAGAGGAGCCACACTGCTCACCCCACTTGGGGAGAGGGCTAGTAAAGGTGCCCTAAACATAGACTGCTTAAAAACCCAACCTGACTGGGCAACCGCACCCAGTAAGGTCATCCTTATGCGGTCGAAAACACAACCAAAATCACAGATCCCAACAAAAACAAACCATACAACCTCTTATGGCCGCTACCTGGGATGTCAGGACCCTTCTGGATACTGGCACAAATGCGCATCCTGAAGGAAGAACTGCCCTTGTAGCAAAAGAGCTGGCTTGGTATAACATCGACATAGCAGCCATCAGTGAGTCCCGGCTCCCAGATGAGGGCCAACTCACAGAACGAGGGTCTGGTTACACCTTCTTCTGGAAGGGTGAGCCTGCTGCGGAGAGAAACCTCATTTATGGAGTTGGCTTTGCCATCCGCCAAAGCATCCTATACAGGCTAACTAAAATGCCTATTGGGATCAACGAGTGCCTCTTGACACTTCGAGTTCCACTAAATCACTCACGTCATGCCTTCTTCTTCAGTGCATACGCCCCAACACTGCCTGCAGAGGATGACATCAAGGAGGCCTTTTATGCCGACCTCGACAGAGTGCTAACCTCTATTCCCAGACAAGACAAGGTTGTGCTCCTTGGCGATTACAATGCCAAAGTTGGCAGAAAAGCCAATATTTGGCAGGGAACCATGGGGAGAAATGGACTAGGCAAGTGTAATCCAAATGCCTACTCCTCCTCGGCAAGTGTGCTGCACACAACATCACTATCATCAATACTTGTTTAGGCAGGCCGACAAGTTCAAGGGGTCGTGGCAACACCCACGATCCAAACACTGGCATCTCATTGACTACATCACTGTCAGAGAAAGAGATCGCCGAGATGTCCTCATCACCCGTGCTATGAGTGGCTCAGACCACTGTGACACTAATCATCAACTTGTCAGATCCAAGTTCCCACTTCACGTTGCCCCAATAGGGCGAAGGCAGCAAGCCTTCAGAAGAGGTTTTAATACTAAGCGTCTGGAGGATCCAGGGGTAGCACATGCTTTCAGACAGCAGCTCGAACATGGGCTTATAAACAACCCAACAGCAAACAACGTGAATCCCAGGGCCGAATGGGGTACTCTTAATACTGTTATGACAAAAACCTGCAGCCAGATCAAAAGAATACACCAGGACTGGTTTGATGAAAATGACCCTGCAATCAAAGTACTCATCGATGATAAACGTGCTGCTTTTACTGACTGGCAGAACAACCCTAAGTCTCGAACCGAAGCTGATACCTTCCGCAAGAACGTCTGGCTTAAAAATAAAGCTTGTGAAACACAAAAACTTTCAGATTAGCACAAGATGCACGTATTTTTCATATCCACTAAAACATTTTATGTGCTCGTGGTGCAGCCCCCCTCTGCTCAGCTGACGGTAACCTCATAATTAAAGACGATGAAGGCCTCCTTCAGCGCTGGAAAGAGCACTACCATTCATTGCTCAACCGAAACACCGATGTGGATGTCCTGACAACCCAGCAGGTCCCTCAGCAGCCAGATCTATCTTCCATCCCTGGATGAGGTAGCTACTGCCATCAAGCAGATGAAAAATAACAAAGCCTCAGGGCCTGATGGAATCCCAGCCGAGGTGTATAAAGCAGGAGGATCTCTGCTTTCCAGCCATCTCCACTCTCTCTTGGAGAATATGTGGGAAAAGGAGGAAATCCCCCAAGGTCTTTAAGACGCCTCCATTGTTAATGTTTATAAGAACAAGGGAGACGGATCAGACTGTGGCAACTACCGTGGGATCTCGCTGCTTTCCGTAGGTGGCAAAATTATCGCCCGAGTCCTCCTAAACAGACTTCTTCCTGAGGCGGAAAACTTCCTCCCTGAATCACAAGTGCAGAGAACAGCGTCGTGACCTGTACATGGCTTTCATCAACCTAACCAAGGCCTTCGACTTGGTCAACAGGGAAGCCATCTGGTGGACCATCAGCCGTTTAGGCTGCCCACCAAAATTCATCGACATTTTGAGGCAACTCCACGATGGCATGAACGGCAGTGTCCTGCACAGTGGCACCCAGTCTGAGTTCTTCCTCATCCAAACAGGGGTTAAACAAGGGTGTGTACTGGCACCAACTCTCTTTTCCATCTTCTTGGCTGCCTTCCTTACTCCCGCCAGTGACAATTTAGCCAGCGGGGTGAACATCGAGTACCGGGTGAAGGGGAGTCTTTTCAACATAAGACGGCTCCAGGCAAGAACAAGGGTGTTGGCAACTTCCATTACTAAACTTCAGTATGCAGACGACCTACGTTGGACTGGCCATGTTACCCGCATGGACGATAGTAGACTGCCAAAGCAGCTACGTTACAGCCACCTAACGAATAGTAAACATAACGCTGGCAGCAATTGAAAAGGTATAAGGATAGTCTTAAGACAAACCTGAAAAAGTGCCAAATCGACCCACCTCACCTGGGAGTCGATTACTCCACATCGTAACTCTTGGAGGAGCACCACACGAGAAGGTGTCAATACTTTCGAGTTAGCCCGACTGCAAACCGAGGCAGACAACGCCAGCGCCGGAAAGACTCTGCCACCGCCCCTCCCGCACTATATGTCGCCCTCCACATGTGCAACAAATGTGAACGACTCTGCCGGTCCCGTATCGGCCTCTTTAGTCACCTTAAAACTCACCAACCTCGGTGACATCCCTAATACCTCATCTCATTGTATCATAGCTGGATGATCGTCATACTCGATTCCGTGCGACAGCAAAGTAGTGTGTGTGTGTGTGTGTGTGTGTGTGTATTAGTCACAGGTGAAGTGATGGAGAGGTGGGTGGGTGGGTGTGGGGGTCACGGTGGGGTGGGCAGCCTGACGTAACGCCACTCATACCGTGACCAGCAACGCCCACCCCGCTCCCACGCCCCACCCTCACCAACTCTCTTTCCTCCCTCACCCTTTACTACCTCTCATCCTCCACTTCATCATTTTCTCTCCCTTCTTTGGGCTCTCCCTTATTCATCACCCCCAAACCTCTCTTACTTCTCCATTGCGGTTGTTTTTTTTCTTCCTCTCTCGTGTCTTTCACCTCCTGTCTTAAAAAAAACAAAAACAACTTTTGCTCCTTCTCGTCTACGTTTCTCAGTTTCACCAATTCCATTTCATCATCTTCCCTCTCTCCTATCACTACTCACTGTTCCTAGCTCACTCACCGTCCCCTAACACACGTCCTCCTCCATCCTGGACACTTTGCCACACATGTCTTCCTCCCTCCTGGATACTCCGTCACACACGTCCTCCTCCCTCCTAGACGCTCTGTCGCGACGCACGTCCTCCTCCATCCTGGACACTGCCAAACACGTCCTCCTCCCTTCCGGATGCTCTGCCACACACATCCTCCTTCCTCCTAGACACTCTGCCAGATTAGTCCTCCTATTCTCGTCACTCTCAAGGCCTTATGAGTATGCTTCACAGCGTGGGTGAACAAGAACTAAGAATTAACTGCATTAGGCCACACGCGATAAAAAAAAAAAACCGTCGCGCAGAAAGCATTCATTAGTCTGGTCTGGAGGGGTGGGAGCTTAGCTGACTATTCGCAGTCGAAAACGGATCATCTGAAAATTAGCTCCCCAGGTTATTTCAGCTAAAGATAAGCCACCCCTCACACTAACTTAACATAACAACTGCTTTAGGGTGTTAAATCATCAGATGAAATAAGAGGGGGCTGTCTTGAGGTGATTCTCGAGATCTGATATAAATGTGTTTCTTGTTCATGACACATTTGTTATATTTCTCTACCTCCTCTGATGTTTGTTGTTTGGTGTATTTCTCTCGGTAAGGGAAGAAAACAACAACAGAGAATTTTATAATGTGACTGATGGGCTCAGACAACGAAAATCGACCACAACGCGTTGTAGTTGTTTTCAAAATAACCCGAAAGTGAAATTTTGCGTTTGGATTTTACCCTAACCTGACCTAACCCAGTCCAAGCTAACCTAACCTAACCCAGTCCAAACTAACCTAACTTAACCTAACCTAACCCAATCCAACCTAACCTAACCTATAGCAAAATCTCGCTTCTGGTTATTTTCCAAACAACCACAACGCGTTGCGGTCGCTTTTCGATTCTGCGCCCAACATAATACAATACACGTAAATCATCCTCGTGGTATTTAACATGGGTGATGATTGCTGACAGCCGCTGCCAGCACGTCAGTGCAGCCTACGCGGATGGGGTGCGATTTAATTAACAATCATACAGCTTTTCCACTGTCCTATATAACAATACAGAATTGTGGTCTCGTAACAACTACCACCGTTCTTACTGATGTGCAAGTCAGTCAAATACCTCAGCAGAAGCGCGGAAATCTATACAGTACTGGTCGTTTCATGTGAGAGAGATATGCGCAGAAATTTTCATTAAACACTAGTCTGACGCAGACAGACAGACCTGCGCACGAGCTTAAAAACTTAGGATCATACATGCGCTCTTTCCTGTAAACCCTGGCCAGCATACATATTCCTTTTGGGTGTTAGAAACGGCGTCACAGGAGCCACGCACGACCCTGACCCATTACCAACCTGCGTGACAACTCCCTCGTGCGACTGGGTTGTGTTACCCAGGTGCGTTACAGTAAGTGTGCGGCTGTAACAACCGGAGAGCGGAGTTACGCGTTGTGGCTCACACAGTGAAGTTGTCTGACTTGGCTGAGGTGGCAGGAAGAGGAATGGCAGAGCAGAGGACAGTGGCGGGGTGCAGTCCACTAGTGTTCGCTACTCGGCCATATGTGATTTAAAGAAAAATTATTATCTTGATTAATTTATGTAAACACTTGATGTTTGTTGTTTATCACAGAAAATTTTAAGTTTTGTGTTGTTGCCTGTGTTGTTTAAAGCTGGTGGTATATGTAACCGATGGCTGCTGTGTTGCTGCTCTCAAAGGTAAGGTATTGTTATTCAAGCTTTATCTTTTTCTTTTCTTTTACTTTTTTTCAAGTTGTACCGTAAGTCCATGTATCTCTTAGTCACTGACTCACAGACATAAAAGTTATTTCGATGAAATTTATATTTTTAGATTGGCGTTGCTTACCAATTTAATGTATGTTCAATTGTTCATGTGCCGCCACTGAACTTCTCTAGTGTTAAATTTGTACCAAATTTTGTTTATGTAACCTTGGAGTATCCAGGTCCGCCCGCTAACATTTTGCACCTTTGTAGCACCACAGACAGGGTGTGTCTTCAGATATACATTACGTCTAAGTTCATCATTTTCGGAAATAACTTGTGACGGTCAAAAAGTTGGGTGCCGGGAACAGAGAATGTTAGGAAAGAGTTTGTCATTTACATTTCATTTCAATCCTCCCGCAGGAGGACCATTGTCCCTATGTTGGTGTGTTGTCTCTGTGCCTCGAATTCTCTGATCAGAGGTTCCATACTCTTTTTAACCGTGCCCTCATAACTCCACGGGTCTGAATTTTGGGTTTACCATAAATGCAGGAAGTTATGAAAATGTTCTACATCCGCTACAATTTGGTGCTTGTCACGTTGTGCCATGTACGTAGAGTGCATTATAACATAGTTGGATAAATAACATGAATTTATTGCATAATTTCCAGATTTTCATACAGTATTGTGCATAAAATTACGTTTAAATTTATAACAACGTTGTCAAAGTTTTTTTTTTTTTTTTTAATACTTATGTCACCTTTACGTTTATTAACGTAGTGGTGATGGTTGGTCCAACTTCTGAAGTGTTCTCTGTTAAGTGAGTGTATGAAGGATAGAGGGTAAGTAAACTTCTGTCACTCAGGAATACCCACCACAAATATATATGTATATACTGCATATATATACAGTATATATATATATATATATATATATATATATATATATATATATATATATATATATATATATATATATATATATATACAGTACATAAAAAGGATATAGCAATAGAGCTAATTTTAATGGATATGATCAGTAAGGCTAGCATCGTTGAAGGTTTGCGCTTCTGATACAACTCGTGGAATTGCCTCACTGTCGGCGTGACTAAGTGACGTGTCACTTAGTCACATGTCATTTAATCGAGAGAAAAAAAATCGCGTGCGTTCACCGAGACTTGTATGTCAAGGAAAGAAGTGGTTGTTATTGTCAACGTAACTTACTACAGTATCATCATTCACAATTTTCTTCACATTCTTATAGTTCTAGCTTCACACATCCCCCCCCCCCCCCAAAAAAAAATGTGTGTTCCTTCATCACGTTTTATTGTCTTTTTTACACAATGCAATACAAAAATGTACAGTCAATTGCGTCTAGCCTGCTCCTCCCGTCAAAACCGTCTTAACAGCATTGTAGGCCCTGGGCAAAGCAATGTCCTGGGGCCCCCTACCCACCCACCCACTAAAATGAAAACTAAAACTTTCAGTAAAATTAAACATATAATTTGTTGGTACGTTGAATAACACAAACGTTTAAACATATAATTAATTGGTAAAGTAAGAATTAATCAACACAAATTTGAATACAAACGTTTAAACATATAATTAATTGGTAGAGCAAGAATTATTCAACACAAACGTTTTCGACATGGTGATTTGTTCTGTAATGGTTTAGTAATTTTCCAATTTTTCTTCCAATGGATACAAGGTTCTTCATTTTTCTACGTTTTAAATCTAGCTTATCCTCTGAGATTCGGTGGCGGACTTCGACAGGCCCAGCAACCTCGTGTACTTCATTAGGTGCATCATCGACTTCGTCATCAATTTGATAGTGGCGTGCTCTTTCCACGGGGCCCCTAATATCGTGGGGCCCTGGGCAACTGCCCAGCATGCCCATGCGTTAAGATGGCTTTGCCTCCCGTATTCACTCACCCAAATCCTCAGATACTTTATGTCTGGTTTAGTGCTGTTGTTTCCTGTCGGTGTTTGTTTATATGTTGTGTTAATTTTTCCTTGTATGTCTGTGTTCATAATTCTTGTTCTTATTGTTGTTGTTCTCTATCCCTGATTTACTTCTGTTACCCTCATATATTTTCTTTTATTAACTTTTAATAACTTTTACCCTGTCGGTCGTGTGTGACAGAGGGTGGATATGCCTGTAATACACGTCTGAGAGTGTGTGTGTGTGTGTGTGTGACCGGCCGGGTACGTTGTGAACGCGAGAACTCAAACAAACAATTAGTTGATTTGGATGAAACTGGGTGTGAGGCTGCCACCCAACAGCACCTATCGAAAACGGTCGATAATTCCTGTTTTCCCGTTATTTATTTATTATTTGATTATTTTTTTTTTTATTATTATTATTATTATTATTTTTTACGGAGCCCTGGACCCCTTCTCCTGACAACTTTTATTTTTCATGTTCCCTGGGTTCCTCTCTATGCTAGTTTAACGCTTTTTTTTTATGAACTGCAATTAACTTCCCGTATACCGTTGTTTTGGTATTCTTTATGTCGTTTATTTATTTCCCAATATTTAATTTTGCCTCCAAAATCACTCGTCAATTCTTTGTCTTTCATAAACCAACAATCCCAGTCTGTCATGTTTTTCCTGTCTCTTAATTTTCCTTTGCGTATTTGGTCAGGTTTTCCCCTGCAGCAGTCGGCAGTGAATTTGTTAGAAAGTGCTTTTGGATAGTTGAGCTTCCGCCCTTAATATTTTGTGGGGAAACTCTTGTAATCCCACTCACGCCTCGCCGCGCAGAGTCGAATTTTGTAGTTGAGTAAACTGTTGCAAAATTACTTGTTGAAACAGAGGTAAAGGTATTTAACACGAAAATAGAGATTGTGGGAGATATATTTCTACTGCGTGTGGTAGTTGGTGTAGATGTTATAACAGTAGTAGTAGTAGTAGTAAAAATTACAGAGGAATCCTCCGGTGGGGTTCTGCCAATAAACAGAGAGACATTAAAACTACTGAAAGAAACACATCCCCCTACAAGTGAAGACGAAGGCATCCGGTTCCAATGTTGACTATATCCCACCAAATGCTGTCCTGTTCGAGAAAATAACAGGAGGGATGGTGTGGAAAAAGGCACTGAAGACTCGAGGAGGAGCCGGCCCTTCAGGTCTGGATGCAAACGGTTGGAGAGTCATCCTCAGCACTAACAAGTTTGGCCCCGTAGCAAGTGATCTCTGCACTGCCATTGCCGTCCTTGCAAGAAAGCTGGCATCCTCTTCCTGCCATCACCTCCATGCTCTGATGGCCTGCCGCCTCATTCCACTGGATAAGAATCCAGGATGTAGGCCAATAGGGGTGGGGGAAGTGCTGAGGCGGATCATCGGAAAATGCATAATGGAGGTGGTAAAGGATGTTATCAGAGCAGCAGCAGGGAACGTGCAAGTGTGTGCTGGCCACCAGGCAGGAGGGGAAGCCGCCATTCACGCCATGAGATCGATATTTGAGCAGCGTGATTGTGAGGCCGTTCTCTTGGTGGACGCTTCAAACGCATTCAACATACTTAACCGCAAGACCACACTGCACAACATCAAAATCAAGTGTCCAAGCTTTGCAATGTATATTGAAAACTCCTATAGGAATCTATCAGACCTCTATATAGTAAACAACAAGGCTCTAAGAGGTGATACCATCTTAAAGTCAACCGAGGGAAAAACACAGGGGGACCCTGTTGTAATGGCAATGTACGCAATAGGCCTATCCGTGCTCCAACACACAATAAAACTTGAAACAACTGAGGTCAAACAAGTGGCGTATGCTGATGACCTTACAGGAGCAGGAAAAGTGGAGGACATCAAAAAGTGGTGGGACTTGGTAACATCGTGAGGCCCACAAATAGGGTACCACCCAAACGCCAGCAAGTCCTTCCTCATTGTAAAGTCAGAACATTATGAACGGGCATTGGAAGTGTTTGGCGGAAGTGAGGTCCAAATAACAGAGGATGACCAAAGACACCTAGGCGCAGTAATTGGCACGACGGACTTCAAGACCGAGTACGTAAATCCAAGCTCTATCTGTGATTGCTAAGACAGAGCCACATGTGGCGTTTGCGGCATTCACCCATGGAGTAAAGCATCGCTGGAACTACCTGATGCGCACTATCCCTGATATTGGACCCCTCCTCCACCCTCTAGAAAAAGCTATCAGCGTCAATTTCATTCCCAAATTAGTGAAACACCCTCACTTAACCCCAGCAGAAAGATCACTCCTTGCACTACCACCGAGACTGGGAGGAATGGGACTAACCAATCCAGAGGAAATTGCTGCCACCAATCATTAAAACTCAGTTAAGCTCACGGCAGCCCTCACGGACCACATAATAGCTCAGAACACAACAGGGAGGTGGATACTATTGAAGTAAACAAGATTCGAAGGTCCATTACGACAGGATGGCCAAAGTGATAAGCTGAAGCAACTGCTGCTGCAAGTACCAGAGAATTTGAAAAATAAGTAGCTATAGCACAGGAGGTGGGCGCCTCGAACTGGTTAACTACGTTACAGATAAGGGCAAATGGTTTCAGTCTCAATAAACAAGAATTTACAGATGCCAATACCCTAAGGTACGGTAGGCCAGTAGAAGGGTTGCCCTCCCAATGCGTGTGTGGCTCTTCCTATGACGTCGATCACGCCATGGTGTGCAAGAAAGGGGGCTTCATATTCATGAGGCATGACGAAGTAAGGGATCCCACAGCAAATATGTTGAAGGAAATCTGCCGTGGTGTCATGGTAGAACCGACCCTCCTTCCATTGGACGGTGAGATCTTCCAACACAGGACTTCAAACACATCCAACAAAGCCCGTGTTGACGTCAGTGCTCGAGGATTCTGGATGCTGGGAAAGCGAGCCTTCTTCGACATCAGAACTTTTCATCCCATGGCCGCATGTCACCATAACTTAGCTCTCGATGCTGCACACAGATGGAACGAGAACGACAAGATAGGGCATACGGGGAGAGAATTCAGAACAGAAGCAGCAGCCCAGAAGTTATGCTACAGCCTGGATGAGATGTCGACTGTCCTTCTCTCTCCTTCGGTCGGCTTTGCTCTGCCTCAGGGGAGCGAGAGCTTCGGCCCCAAAGCCAACAACAGCTGCAGATATTGACTATGAGGCTACAGTCACTGAATGCGGCATAGACCTGCGGCTCAACTAATTCAACACAGCTAAGATGGCTACTTATGTATTAGGATATTTAATATTAAGGTAATAAAATGGCGGAGAAGGTGTGGCTATCGGGGGAGGCTGGAGGCCACGTATGAAAAAAAAAAGTATAGCAGCAGCAGCAGTAGTAATAACAGTAGTATGAGGCCAGTTGTCTAATTTCTCTTTGTGTTTATATATTTTTTCTTTGTTAGGCTCACATACATAACTTACATGTAGGAGATCTCGCACTAAGGATGGAGGCAAGAAGGGAAACTCAGAATAGCTTAACTCTACATGTATTGTATGTAAAATGCAGTGCTCGGGAGTTGCTGTGTGGTAAGAAGCTTGTTGAGAGGAGGTCCTGTCCATTTGAGAGCGTTGAGTAGAATGACCTTCTTGACTTGACTTGACGACTGTAGATAAGGTAGAGGGGTTATTGCTTGTAATGCTGAGTGGGAGGACAGGGATTAGGATTGGACGTACTTTGGTGGCAATTTCGGTGACGGAGAGGACTGGTTTAGGATCAAGGTAAAAGAGGGAGGAAAATTGAAGGAAAGTAAGAGATTGACAGTATCCGGGCTCAACCACATACGCTGAGCTTATATATAATTATATTTGAACTTACATCTTGCGTGATTAGGTTCTAGCTCTCACGTCGTTTTCATTTAGTTAAAAATATGTATATTTTTGCAGTAGCCATTGTTCCAAGGAAGGGGTGATGACCTCTATCCAGGTTCTTGTGGAGCTGGCTGAGCAACGTATCTTTTGTTTTAATAAGAGTGGAAGGAAGGGTCAAGATGACAAGTGTTGGAGAGGCCAAGGATAGTGTCCTTTCGTCATTCTCATCTTTTTAATGAAACATTTTTTTCTGCTTTAGAGGATTGAAGCTTTTTGTTTATAGTAGGAAAGTTTAATTTCTAAGAAGAAGTGTAGGATCCAACTTGTTACTTTTGTTCACAAGGAGGTGGTCCTATCTTTTTGGTTTAATTGGAAGATTAAAGCTTCATTTGAAGGTACAGTATTTATTGTTTTTTTATTAAATTTGATAATTTTTAGATGCAGTTTGGTATTGGTGGTGGATTGTTGACTCTTATTCTGCTTAATCTGAACCAAGCGTGCTCTTCTCTTGCTCTTCTTAATGGTTCGTTGTCTAGCCAGTTAGCTACAGTTTCTGAGTCTAACTCTCGTACTTGTTCCCATCTTCTTTTGGCTTGGTATGTAGAATGTCTACATTTACTGCGTTGATGTTGGCTCTTCTATGGAGTTCTTCGTTTGTTACTCTTTCTTCGCAACCGATGTTATATATGAATCTTAGGCTTTTATTTTGTACCGTTTGAAGTTTCTTGATTCTCGTTGCACTAAATGAGTTGGTTGGTACAGGCGGGTAGCACATTACTGATTTTATTAATGGCATGTATAATTTCCTTTTGTTTGGTATGTTCAGGTTTTTTAATCTTCTTGTTTTTGATAGTTTACTACGTAGTTTGTGGACCTTTTCGTTGATGAAGCTCTGGTAACCATTTTTTTTTTTTTGTGATTTTCAATCCCAGGATGCTGCCTTCGTTGGTGTATGGGTAAATTTCTCCATCTACTAATACTGGCTCGACCTTTTTCTTGGCAATTGGTATGATTTTAAATTTGTTGATATATGTTCGTATTTTCCATTTCTTTTCCTAGTCATTTATGTTTTTTATTACTAAGGCTGTATAGCGTGCCATAATTGCTTCTGATTTTCCGGGATATGATATGATTTGTGTGATGTCATCGACAAAGATAATGCATTCGCTATGTTGTGTTGGTTCTGGTAAGTTGCTCGTATATATGAAGAATAGTGTTGGGGATAGGACGCCTCCCTGGGGCACCCCGCTTTCTAGGTCGAAGGGTGGACCTAAATGGTTGCCAATTTGTAGCTGTGCTGTCCCGCAGGTAGGTCTAGATTTAGTATTTTATATGCTACTGTAGTCCGTTGTGCCACACTTTATCAAATTCCTTTGTTACATCTCTTAAGACTAAGTTTACTTGGTTTCCTTGCTGTTTTTCTTTGGCTTGATTTCTGTTATTATTGCTATTGCCGTTTGGGTTCCTCTACCTCTTCTAATGCCGTGGTGTCTTGGGTTGAGTTTGTTGTGGTTATTTAGTATGCGTTCCAAGAGTTTCCCGGTTATTTCCAGTAAGGATATAGGTCTGTAGTTTATTATCTGTTTTTGATCCTTGCCTTCTTTGGAAATGAAGATCATTTTTGCCCGCTTAAGGGCATCGGGAAAGTAACCTGCGGATAAGGCTGAGTTGTAAATATTTATCAGGGCTTCCATTGGTCTGCTGGGCAGGTTTAATAACATGTTTCGGGTTTTGCCGCTCATTCCAGGGGATTTTTCTTTAAATTTGCGTAGGCAGTGTAGTAGTTCGTCGTGATT
This sequence comes from Homarus gammarus, assembly GCA_958450375.1. Classification (NCBI taxonomy): domain Eukaryota; kingdom Metazoa; phylum Arthropoda; class Malacostraca; order Decapoda; family Nephropidae; genus Homarus; species Homarus gammarus. Next base: position 1,079,804 of record CAUDMG010004029.1, on the reverse strand, counting down.
TCTGAATTTATTGGGTCTTAGTCTTTCTGGGTTTCCTGTGTGGTAGGGAGTCAGTCTATTGCTTTGTTCTCTTAGCCAGTCTTTAATTAACTCTTCGTCAAAATTTTCATTTTCTTCTTCTGATATTCTGAAGATCTTCTTCCATTCTCTTCTGACGGCCTCTTCTTTTTCATGGTCTGTATAGAGTTTTTGTCCGTTTTGGTATGTAATGTAATTTATTGTCTGTTTTTTTGTTCCAAGTAGTTTGTTGATGTTTTCCCAGAAGTTTTTTTAATCCTTAATGGTGTCTGTTTTTTTATTAGATTGTTGCATTTTTCGTTATTAATTTGCCTGCACTCTTCTTGTAGGCCTTGTTGGATTTCTCTTATATTACTGAGTAGTTCTCTAGTCGGCCCTGTTTGTTCTATAAATGTCCTAATGTTATTATATTGTACTTGTAGTCTCTTTAATTCTTCGTTGGGTTTGATACTCGGGAGGGTTCTATATGACGTTATTGAGGTTATCTGGTTGATTGCTTGTTTCATTGTGTTGTATAGCTTGTCTACCTGTTTGTCAATTTCCTCGAGTGTTGCATCTTTTAGATTTATTTGTTGGTAGTTTTCCAATAAATCCTTATATTTCATCCAGTCTGTTTTGCTCATCTGGAGCCTTGGTGGCATTTTTCTTTGAATTGGGTTAGTGGAAATTGTGAATATTATCGGAATGTGATCACTCTATGTGGTAGTTAAGGAATGCTTTGTTGTTGCAGATTTAGTCGGGTGTTGAAACGCAGTTTGGTCCCATCCAGGTGGTGAAGTGCTGGCCCAGGTGAAGTAGTTTGCCAGTGTTGATCATACGTTCCAATGCTGTGCCTATCTGGTTATTGTTGCCGTTTGCATTGAAATTTGAAATCTCCCAGGATGTACAGTCAAAAACCATAATCTCTGACCCACTAGGTTGAGCTGGAGGTGAGGGGAGGGTGATGTATCTGGTAGGCTGCTCTCTGCAATGGCCCCGTGGCCAGACACAGGTTGAACAAGCGAGGCGATAGTTCAACAAAAGTATACGGGCTCTGAGCACCGCGGACAGAGCCAGGGTAGCCAGTAAGTCTCCATAAGAATATTTGATATTGGTATTAAAAATGATACTGATCATGTTAACGATGTAGGTGGAAGAAAATCCTCTTTTTAGAACAGTTGTTCATTACCATTTCAGCATTAACATTAATGTCTTAATAAAATGATAAACCAAAGTTACATAAACTGAAATAACAATAATTTATATTTCAACAAGTAATATTGACAACTAATATGTCCTTTAAAACTGATGTTAGGAGTAATATCACGATCAGTGTGGTGATTAATGCGATGGTGTTTGTGATGGTGGTGCTTTTCTGTGTGGTGAGTGTGATGATGGTGCTTCTCTGTGTGGTGAGTGTGATGATGGTGCTTCTGTATGTGGTGAGTGTGATGATGGTGCTTCTCTTTGATATATTTCATGTCTTATGGAGCCTAGGCTTTTGTATAGAGACATTATTAACAACTAATTACAAGAATTTATTAACTTTATTAGACAATACTTTTAAAACAGTATAAAAAAATGTTCATGTGTTTCTGTGTGAGTCACTTCATGAAACTCTCTAATTATTTCCTTGCTGGCCTTAGAATAATGATGAACCACTGCTGTGTATCACATCATTACCTTGTCCCCTTGGCAAGTTATATTCATGTGTTGTCAAAAAATTTAAACACGTCATGACAGGATATTTCTGCCACACACCACCTTCTCTCCTAGTCCCTTCCCCCTGTTCTTGTTTCTCAGCCACCCGTGTGTGTGTGTGTGTGTGTGTGTGTGTGTGTGTGTGTGTGTCCGCCAAATAGGGATAATGGGATAATATTTTTTCATTGGTACGACAATGTAAATTAATTTGCATATGAAAAAAAATTGCTGTTTCATGATAAGACGTCGTTTACAATCATAATATATTCAAATTATATATACCTAAAGCAGGTTACGTTATATTTCGTTACATTTCGTTACATATCATTACGTTACGGATGTTACGTTATGTTACGTTTTGTATGAAGCTATTAATTTATTTGTATTATTACAAGTGAAGAATCATAAATATTATATTGGATTGTCGGCCATTAACTTGGTAAAACTTTTGTATTGACCAATACATGATGCCTTAACGAGCCTTAAGACATTGGTGCTTTTTATAGAACATTCCGTTCTTACTGTAAGGCTGCTTTAATTCTCTGACGCTGTTGTACACAACCGACTTGGATGTTCCCACGGGTGTAGAGGTGAACCAATAGCCTCCAGGCTTCTGGCACGCCGAACAACATTGATGGTCATTAAAATTTTGATGACATAGGCCGAAAGAGATAATTACGAAATACTACTAGCATGTATTGGCAAGGGCAGCCCAGAACCTTCAGGAACTCCGCCGAGTGGGCCCCATAGGCCACCCTTCTTGGCCAATCTCCTTAGGTGCGGAGGCAGCTGAGGGTCTTCAGGACTCCGCCAAGAGGGCCAGAACAGCCGCCCTTACGCCCCCAAGGAGTGATGCAAGCGAAGGTCCCGCTTGACCCCCGTGTAAGGTTGAGACTTTTCCTCTATTTCTCTCTAAGACTGAGAGTGGCAACACTGGCTAGTGACGCTAAGAGTATCTACTGTCATATCTTGATATATTTAAAACTTATTCTAACGTAGCTTCCACAACACACCGAGACTTTGGTGTTTGTCTCTGCGAGTGAAGGGGATGTAGTGAGTCAACCTGAGACGTTAGCCAGCTGGTGCACGAGTTTGGACTTACGACCACAAGTAACCACAACTTATATGAAGTATACAGGTATACAGTCCTCACTAACTTTTGCCAGATTCTTCACTTTGTGGTATAAACAATACACTATAAACATTATTTACCACTGCTTAGAGGTGTGATGTTTGATGTTTCATAGTTTAATATTTATAGACAGGCAGCCTAATGAGGTGATGACCTTCACGGCCAGCAGGAGTTGTACTGACAGCCCAACGATGTGTTCAGTGTATCAGAGAACTGTGTATGTTAACTAAAGCATGAGCCTTTATCCTGCTGCTGTACTATGACAACATTATGTCATGTGGGACATCACCAGAGTACTCCTGTGTTGGCCTAAGCAGACATATTCTAAAACTGCTGCTATATCCTTTCAGCACCGGCCAGTGGACATGTTTGTTGTCCATTAGACATAACATATAACTGATTTACTTCACGTTTGTGGGAGCAGTAAAAGTAACATTATATTCAGAGTAAAGGGGAGGTATGACCTGAACGACTGGTGACGAGTATTCAAGGGTATATGATGTTCTGTGTGTTCCTGCGTGCGTTGACACTCTGTGAGCTGCCGACCAGTAAGGACCCCTGGTCTCACCTACTTCTCGACCTGAGTGGGCCAGTAATTATGGTTTCTGACTGTACATTGGGATATTATAATTTGTTAGTTTCAGTAGGTCTTCTATAGGGAGGGATGGTCTTGGGGGTAGGTATGTTGTTGCGATTATTATTTCACCCTGTGTTGTCTGTACTTTAATGGCAATGAATTCGCTGTTAAAGTTGTCTATTAGTATGTGTCTGATACCTCTTTTCACCGATACGGCAACTCTGTCATGTTTTTCTCTATTTTTGTTTTAGTTAAATATTTAGATTTTGCTGTTCTCGGGTTCGCCGTGTGCACTTATTAGTATTATATGTGGACTGTTTTCATTGTATATGTTACAAAACGATGTTTTGCATGTGTGCCAATCACGGACATTGTATTGTAGGATTTTTAGTGTTTTCAGTTGGTGATGGTCCATTATTTCTTTTTCTTGGAGGGTTGAAGTTGAGGGAGTGATCTCATTTCGTTGAGTCCTGATGATTTCCTTTTGAGTTCATCTGTCGTGATTACAATAAAATCTTTTGTGCCGAATTTTATTTGGTCTTTTTTAATCATGTTCCATACCGTTTCTTTGTCATACCGTTCGTCTGTATATTGCAATACTATTTCGTTAGCCGTTACTAAGTCTTCGATTAATTTTCCAGTTGGTTTTCTGTGTGGTGGGTATGGTATTCTTGTGGTTTGATAAAGCCTTAGTCCTATATCTGCTGCTGCTTCAGGCACTAGAGGGGGGGGGGGGGCAGTTGTTGTTAGGAAGTCGATTTCCATTTCATTTTCATTGTTCTTGGCCGCTGATTTCCTTTTCGCTCCCGTTCCTTGTGTCAGTCTTGGGTCTCTCGCCCTCTCAGTCAAATCTCCAGGTCGTTCCGCTTTTTCCGGTATGTTATCCTGGTCTGTTGGTGATGTTGTGTCCTTGGGCGTGTTTAATCGTTGTCTGAAGTGTTTTGTAAGCTCGGGGGTGCTGGTGGCGTGTAACAAGTTTGTTGAGTTTGGGTTTTCAGGGAAGTTCATTTGTGGCATGTTGTTTATTTCAAGCATCCTATTGAGTTCGTCGGCATATGATCCTGGGGCTATGATGTTATGAAGGTGAGCATGTAGCATGCTCATCATTACCTTGTAATGATCAGTGTCACTTAATTTGATTATGGTGTCCAGGGCTGTGGAGTCGGAGTCGGAGTCGGAGTCGGAGTCGAGGAGTCGGAGGAAATTTCGGCTTGTGGAGTCGGAGTCGGAGTCGGTAAAATTGTCCAGACTCCGACTCCGACTCCGACTGAAGCTATTCTGTTCCTAAGAACAAATATATGAACTCAGGCATATTCATTGCAGTGATTCCACTGATCCCACAAATTTTCTTAAATTATTAAAAGAATTTATTTCCATTTTATAAGCATTATTATGAATTTATTGTAGCAGGCACAGTATAGCACTATAATTTTGGACGATAGTCTCTTCTTTACCATTTGAAATTTTGAATTATATCAAATTTTGTTTCGTTGAAAACTGCACAGAGGCTCTCAGCTACAAAACAATTAGCTACAACCTGTTTTTGGTGAGATTAAGGCAAATTTAATTTAATAACTTAATCATGTAAGGTTTATCCATTTTCCTCTGGAAAAGAAACCAGGATGTAGACCTATAGGGGTGGGGGAAGTGCTGAGGCGGATCATCGGAAAGTGCATAATGGAGGTGGTAAAGGATGATGTCAGGGCAGCAGCAGGGAACCTACAAGTGTGTGCTGGCCACCAAGATGGTGGGGAGGCGGCCATTCACGCCATGAGATTGATATTTGAGCAGCGTGATTGTGAGGCCGTTCTCCTGGTGGATGCTCCAAACGCATTCAACATACTTAACCGCAAGGCTGCACTGCACAACATCAAGATCAAGTGTCCAAGCTTTGCGATGTATGTTGAAAATTCGTATAGGAATCCTTCAGACCTCTACATAGTAAATAACAAGGCTCTACGAGGTGATACCATCCTACAGTCGACCGAGGGAACAACACAGGGGGACCCCGTTGAAATGGCAATGTATGCAATTGGCCTATCAGTGCTCCAACAAGAAATAAAATTTGAAACAACTGGGGTCAAACAAGTGGCGTATGCTGATGACCTTACAGGAGCAGGAAAAGTGGAGTGCATCAAAAAGTGGTGGGACTTGGTAACATCGCGAGGTCCACAAATAGGGTGCCACCCAAACGCCAGCAAGTCCTTCCTCATCGTGAAGCCAGAACATTATGAACGGGCATTGGAGGTTTTTGGCGGAAGTGAGGTCAAAATAACTAAGGACGGCCAAAGACATCTAGGCGCAGTAATTGGCACTACGGACTTCAAGACCGAGTACGTGGCGGGAAAGGTGAATGAGTGGGTTAGTGAAATCCAAGCTCTGTCTGAGATTGCTAACACAGAGCCACATGCGGCCTTTGCAGCATTCACCCATGGAGTCAAGCATCGCTGGAACTACCTGATGCGTACCATCCCAGAGATCGGACCCCTCCTCCACCCTCTGGAAGAAGCTATCAGTGTCAAGTTCATTCCCAAACTAGTGAAACACCCTGACTTAACCCCAGCAGAAAGAGCACTTCTTGCACTTCCACCAAGACTGGGAGGGATGGGACTAACTAATCCAGAGGAGATTGCTGCCACTGAACATCAAAATTCACTTAAGCTCATGGCAGCCCTCACTGACCACATAATAGCCCAGAATGCAGCAGAAAAAGTGGATACCAGCGAAGTAAATAAGATTCGTAGGTCCATTACGACAGATCCACAGCACTGCCAAAATGAAAAGTTGCAGCAATGATTGCTGCAGGTTCCGGAAAATTTGAAAAAAAAAGTAGCTATAGCGCAGGAGGTGGGCGCCTCGAACTGGTTAACTACGTTACCGATAAGGGCAAATAGTTTCAGTCTTAATAAACAAGAATTTACAGATGCCATTGCTCTGAGGTACGGTTGGCCAGAAGAAGGTTTGCCCTCCCAATGCGTGTGTGGCTCTTCCTATGATGGCAATCACGCCATGGTCTGCATGAGGCATGACGAGGTAGGGGATCTCACAGCAAATATGTTGAAGGAAATCTGCCGGGACGTCATGGTAGAACCGACCCTTCTTCCATTGGATGGCGAGACCTTCCAACACAGGACTTCAAACACATCTAACGAAGCCCGCGTGGACGTCAGTGCTCGAGGATTCTGGACGCTGGGACAGCAAGCTTTCTTCGACATCAGGATTTTTTATCCCATGGCCGCATGTCACCGTAACCTAGCTCTCGATGCTGCACATAGGAGGAACGAGAACGACAAGAGAAGGGCATATGGGGAGAGAATTCAAAACGTTGATCAAGGCAGCTTCACTCCTCTAGTGTTCACAACCTCTGGTGGGATGGGCCCAAGTGCAAGATGTTTCTACGCCAGACTCGCGGAGTTGATCTCCGAACAGAAGCAGCAGCCCAGAAGTTATGTTTCAGCCTGGATGAGATGTCGACTGTCTTTCTCTCTCCTTCTGTCGGCTTTGCTCTGCCTCAGGGGAACGAGAGCTTCTGCCCCTACTCCGACAACTGCTGCAGATATTGACTATGAGGCTACAGTCACTGAATGCCGCATAGATCTGCGGCTCAACTAATTTAACACAGATAGGATAGCTTCTTATGTATTAGGATATTTAATATTTAGGTAAATAAATGGTGGCGAAGGTGTGGCTATTGAGGGAGGCTGGAGGCCACGTTTAAAAAAAAAAAAGAAAAAAGTAGTAGTAGTAGTAGTACATTTTCGCCCACCAGGCCCAGATGTGGGTCAGTGACCTGTGACCGAGTGGGCTAATCCCAATATTAAAAAAAAAAAAATTCTCACAGTAATTAGCACAGTAAGTGTAGTGTAAAGAAGAATAAAGTGCGGGTTAAACCTATGAAAATAATTGTTTTTGAGAAAGTAAGTAAACTTTTTTTTATAGTGTTACTAGATGTGTTTCAAGAGTCCTTGGTTGAAATTGCTGAAGTTATTATTATTAATATTATTATTATTATTATTATTATTATTATTATTATTTTTATTATTATTATTATTATTATTAGGCTAGCTGGCTTTTGTCCAACCTGAGCACTTGTGTAAAGATGCCAGAATCCTTTAAAAAGTGGTAGGCCAAATTCAATAACATCGTTCAAGTTAAGTTACAGTCCCGATCTCTGGTGAAAACCTGTCACGGTCAATACTACTGAATAACCTTCTTCTTTCAGCAGTGTTCCAACTCCTAGGCCCATTAATCAGACTCACGTTCTGAAATAACGGCTTTGGTTAACAGACCAGAAACATGTCGAGTCTTAGACAATCTTTCACTACCTCTAGCTGATAGTTAGAGATGACATTATATCCTTACACGGTGAAAATACATCCAGGGAAACTATTCATTGTACTGCACAAATCGAGTCAGGGCTGAGAAAAACTAATTTATAATGGTTAAAAACAATTTTATTTACAATAAACAATAGTACAGATATTGACACTGCATGGACTTGTGGCACAACTGATTTAGTAATTTATCTATCTTAATCCCACAATGTGGCTCTCCCTCCAATCACAGAAGTATTACTTAGTATTTATCCCAAATGCTGGTGAGTAAATTAATACCAAAATGTAGGATACAGAATGGATGAAACAAGATTACAATCACTTTCTTGATCTCACATCCACACCCTATATTCACCCTTGGAGGAAGGCGGCTTCTAAATGTAAACAAACAATACATCTTTTACAACTAGAATATTAATTCAAAACTTCTATGTATGATACATAATATTGTATGATTACAAAATATTAGAAATTACATTGAACCAATATAATTCACATTAAATACAAAAATAAACTACTTATAACGAAACTACACACATCTTTTATATATCCTTTCATAGAAAACCAAACCATTCGTGCAAAGTTGACTGATACAAAAAGAATATACAGTGCACACCTTAATATATTAATAGTATGTAAATACATCGCCATATGTAACAACCCCTATACTGTACTACAGTCTCGGACAAAAGTTTGCTCCGGTGGTGAAATTGAGTCTCGGGAATGAGTCTCCGAACTGACTTACCCTGGCTGTTTCATCTGGTTTCTTGTTGATACTGCTGTATTGTGGGCGGGAGGGAACTTTTTTCCCTGACTGCAGATAGATTATTGCCCACTGGCAATGATTATTGTCCACAGTGATATATTATTTTGTCTAATGGGGTGGATTATTTTACACTGGGATACATTATTGTCCGTCTGCTGGGATAGATTATTGTCCATTGGGATAGATTATTGTCCGTCCACTGATAGATTATTACCCTCGGTTAGATTCCTGCCCTTCCAGGTGAGGTAATGTCCATTATATTTCCTTATACCGTAGCTAATAAGTGCGGTCTTTGATGAACATTAGCGTGTGGTTCTATATTGTTATTGGTCTTCATCTGGAAAATTTTACCAATGGACCAATAGATTCTTGTCTCTGTCGTAGTGTACTGTAGAAGTGTGTGTGTGTATGTGTGTGTGTGTGTGTGTGTGTGTGTGTGTGTGTGTGTGTCTACACCGATGATACAGTTTACATTTAACCTTTCTTTTTTTCTCTTATGAATATTATGCACAGATTCCCGAGATTCAAAAAGAAAAGAATGAGAAATCAAAGTCCTCCTACACTGTCGGCATACACTCTGTACTGCTTGTGTATATATATATATATATATATATATATATATATATATACAATCAACAACCTCAACCCACCAGGATTCGAACCCACGGCCCACAAGCCCCTGACTGTGACCGGGGAACGCTACCTCTGGACCACCAGGATACTAAAAGCAGTCCTAGACTCTGTTATATTTCACACAAAGCCTGTTCAACGAGCTTATGGCGCCGTGAACCTCTATTGGGGATTACCCGTATCACTTAGGTGGTCAGAGTAACGTTTTACCAAATCCGGCTTCGAAACACGAGGATCCATATATATTTCATTGGCCCAATAAAGCACGCGGACTTCTACATACAATCAACACCTCAACCCGCCAGGATTCGAACCCACGGCCCACAAGCCCATGACTGTGACCGGGGAACGCTACCTCTGGACCACCAGGATACTAAAAGCAGTCCTAGACTCTGTTATATTTCACACAAAGCCTGTTCAACGAGCTTGTGGCGCCGTGAACCTCTAATGGGGACTACCCGTAAAAGGTAGGTGGTCAGAGTAACGTTTTACGAAATCCGGCTTCGAAACAAGAGGATCCATATATATCCTTAGATGATATAAATTCACATTTAACAAGTCACAATCAAGTGATTCCATAACGTAATACAGTATAAGATTTTAATAAACTTGTAATTGTAAAATCAATCTAGTCATTGTCTACTAAAATATCCATTGTGCAACCTCATACTAAATCCTAGGTTAGCTTAGTTAGCCAACAAACTCTGTAATATGTAAAACAAGGGGTGCCGTTCCCCTCTGTTTAATTCATTAAACTTCTTTTCCAACCTTTCCCCCCACGACTATATGTTGTGACTTCTCTATCCCTCATGTCTAGATGTGCCTTGAGCCCCAGCATGCCTTCCATCCATTCCCCACCTTAACCTAAAAAAAAAAAAAAAAAGTTCCGTCCTAGAGGTGGAATAATAATAATCCTGATCCCTTTCCAGAAGGTAGCAGAATCGCGATAACACTCCCAGCCACCACACAACGCCATGCTTCCCGCGCAGCAACCATTCCATACCATCTAAAATATTAACACCGTAACCTAAACTATACTACCTAACCTAACGTATACTACCGAACCTAACCTAACCCAACCTACCCTATACTACCTCGCCTAACCTACTGTATGCTACCTAACTTAACCTAAACTATATTACCAAACCTAACCTATACTACCTAACCAAGCCTAACCTATACTACACTACCTAACCTAGCCTTACCTAACCTATACTACCTAACCTAACCTAACATAACTTGTACTGTCAAACCTCGGGGTACTCAACCAGACACAAAGAGCCCAACGTATGTACATCGCAGGTGTATGTACAGCAAAAGCAGAGGTAGAGAGGAGGCAACAGACACAGCTGATATATTTTTATTAATCGTATAAAACTTTATTCATAATTATAGTGTAAATCTAATTAGTAATAATGCGAATTATGGATAACATATATTGGTTGCCCAAAAAAATCGCATCAATGGTTCAGTTAGTATTCACTGGCAATAGGATGCAAAATGTGAGGTTGGCCAAATTTTTCTACTATATGGCACTGGGGTGAGCAAGCCTTCCTCCTCACTCTCCTTCATATTTAAAAGATTGGCCAAGGTGACAAGATGTTTTCGTAAACTATTGTATTTTACTGCAATGTAGTAATGTACTATATCTTGCTGCATTATAATTCTTTCCTGTATCGCATTATATTGTTATGCCGAGGCATAATTTGGTATTACAATTTTTGTGAACTAGGTGTTTTCATTATTTTCAATTCCAAGCAGCAGTTATTTTGGCAAGTTTAGGGAGATTTTCTTGTATATATTGATGTATTACCCATTTAAGGATTTTCTGTATATGTATTGCATCCTTTATGGTATGATTTACATGATTTACTTACGTGTTGGAAGCCTAGATCATTCTAGAATTCTCCAGACGTGTCTCGATCCGACCTCCTGCTCCTGGACATCGCTAGAATGCTCTACACATCTGAAGAGACATATTAACACCCATGAGCGGCCTAGAGGTCAGTCAACCGTTTCTGCTCAGAGTGTGAAGTACAAGCCTAGTACTGACAATTGAAGATAATGGACGAGTTGACGGTTCTGGGTAAACACAAGAAATACACTCCAAGATAAATTATTTTATGAAGAGAAGTGACCTTGATTCTGGTTCTATTAGTCACCATCTGCTTAAGTCATCACCTGTGTTAAGTCATCATAGTCATCATCTACGTTAGTCAGTTTTAGGCCCATGCTGGTGGATGTAAGACCCCCTACCCTCACTGACGCAGCTATGGTCAATTTGGTGTTATTCTTATTTACTCTGGTGGATGTAAGTCCTCCTACCCTCACTGACGCAGCTATGGTCAATTTGGTGTTATTCTTATTTACTCTGGTGGATGTAAGTCCTCCTACCCTCACTGACGCAGCTATGGTCAATTTGGTGTTATTCTTGTTTATAAATGCCTTCTAATCTGTCTCAAGTCTATCCGTCCTGTCTATTGCCATCCCAACTGTCTGTTCGTCTGCTGGTGTTTGAATGTAAGCCCATCTGTACTCTTTGTGTCATCAAATCTGTCTTTCTTATCCGTTGTTAGCGTGTGTCTGCCTGTTTATCTAATGTGAACCAGTCAACCAGCTGTCTTCTGTCATGTTAGTTGCCATATTGTCTATTTGTTCATGTATGAATCTGTCTACTTTTGTCAACCTCCTGTCTGTTTCACTGTCTATATTCACTCTGTGTCTATTGTAGTCATCTTCTCCATGCATTCCTGTTATTATCTTTTTATCTCTTTTCCTTTTCCATGAGCCACAGGAATAAGTATACACTGTAGCTTTAAGGTCGTCTGGTAACGTTGAAACTACACATCCAGACGCATGATGAAACTCAGCTCCCCCCCACCTGTTTTCTCTAACTATTTTCTGTTTCCCCTTCTTCATTATTCTTCTATTACTCATCTTCCTTCCTTTACTAATCCAAACAACATTAAAAAAAAGTAGGCTAAGAAAAAAAGTGGGGGGAGGAGGAGGGAGCAGTAGGATAACTGCAATCGTGGGCTGGGTGCGCCAAGTCCGTAGATTTGCATCGTTTTCCATCGTAAATAAAATGGTTATGTAATGGCTTCCTAAAGAAACCATTGATATGGGACCAGGTTTGTTCCACTCTACGAATTTTTTGCGATTTTTCCACCAAGTTTGATGAAAAACGATTGTGCCGTTTTGGCTGCCCAGAACAGACACACACACACACACACACACACGCCTAGTCCTATAGTATATTAGGTAAAGACGACTACAGTGTGTTTCTGTGATCTGGTGAAAATCTACCTGCCTGTTGTTTCTCTGTACACTGATACCGATCGTCGGGAAATTACCGGAGACTGGCGGGACAGCCAGTGGTAATTCGACGACACTTGTGATATACTGTATCTACTGCTTCAGGACACTCGGCCTGGCTGCTTGACCACTGGTAGAAGCTGGGTAAGCGGGGAAAGGAGGGTCATAACAATATTTTGCTGAAGTTGTTATCTTGTACTTCTGCACTTTACTGTATTGTCTTTTAGTTACCTTACTGTATTACATTGTCTTGAATATAACTATTTTATGGCATTATTGTATTGTATTATATTGCATTGTATATCACTATAAATAGCGAATATTGATGAGAGAACAAAAAATTATTGGTAAGTTGTGTATACGAGGTATTCGGTATGCAGATGATGCCTCGCTTATTACTGGTAGTGAAGAGGTCTTACATTATCTGGTCGAGATAAATTGAAAAAAGTGAAGAATGTGAATTTATAGGTATGTTATAAAGATGGTTGTATTACTATAGTTGTTTCCAAATTAAAAAATAACTCCGAAACTCTCGGAAATTTGGGTAGGCAGCAGGGAACTTCTAACAGATCGATTATTTTTTTTTTTTTTGGGGGGGGGAGGACTTAGTTAGCAACATAAAGTCTGATGCTTGATGTAAGAGATGAACTAAAACAAGGATATATAAAACAACAACAGCTTTTGATAATCGTGATGTCTTTTAAAAAGGGATATTGATTTTTGTTTGAAAAAAAAGGCTGCCTTGATTATTATGTTTGTTCAGGACTGTTGTATGTGTCAGAAGCCTTGTGGACAATTTTAGCAGACACCAGAAGGAGGTTACAGGCCTTTAAAATGTGATGCTATAGGAGAATTGCAAATATCACTTATATTAACGTGAAAACAAATATAAATCCATTAAGACAGTTTAAAGCAACTAGATAAATATGGACGAAGGAAAATTGGGAGAACTATTAATGGTGAAACTGGAGGGTAGGAATGACAGAAGACAGAGATATGGATTGATATAATGGATAGAATAGTGACGACAGCCCGAATATAAATATATATATATATATATACATATATATATATATATATATATATATATATATATATATATATATATATATATATATATATATATATATATATATATATAAATATATATTTTTTTTTTTTTTTTTTTTTTTTTTTTTAATAGCCCACCCAAATACAGGTCAGTGACCCACTTCGGGGCCTGGGGGGCGAAAATGTAATAATAATAATAATAATAATAATAATAATAATAATAATAATAATAATAATAATAATAATAATAAAGAACCATATGGAAATACAAAAATGGGAAAAAAATTATCAAGAGTGAGAAATAATATATGTAGGCTATGTTGTGTTGTCAAAGTGCGAGACAATTGAGACGGCAATTGTGTTTAAATGAGGCAGAAAGTCCGATCAGCAACCTGGGACTTGGTCACAATTTTTGTGATGCCATATGAGAGCAGGGTCTACCGTTAGACAACACATTATGTTTCCAATATCTTCCCAGGCGGTAGTACCTCCCCGTTGCTACTACCTTTTGTTTTATAGTATTTTATAGTATTGCGTTGTATTGTTTTGAATATTATCGTTTAAGTAAACAGAATTACATTATATATGTTTTATTGCATTACCTGCTATTGTATTATATTGTTCAGTATACTCGTATTCCGGTGTTGTATTGTGCTGGCTTTGAATTTATTGTGTTGCAACAGACAAGAGGGAGATGCTGAGGGGAACACGGTGGTAAGTGTGTGTGTCTGTGAAAGAGAAGAGCAGAGAAAGAAATTGAGTGAGACAGACAGACAGACAGACAGAAATACCAAATAAGTGGCACACAGGTAAAAGACCAACAGACGATCAAAGAAATACCACATAACCGACATAAGTGTAAAGTCCAACAAACAGACAGGCACAGACAGACTCAGTAACAGACACGGCCGCGTGAACACGACACACTCACATGGACCCAATACCAGCAGAGTTACCGTGCAGCGTCATTCAGTGGCCAATAGATTCGAGTAGGAGGAAAACTAGACACTGGTTTGAGGCCTCTGTGGTGTTGTGGTATATTGGGTGTATGGCTGTTGTGTATATTGTTGTGTATTGGGTGTATGGCTGTTGTGTATACTGTTGTGGTGTATGACTGCTGTGTATACTGTTGTGGAATATTGGGTGTATGGCTGTTGTGCATACTGCTGTAGTGTATTGGGTGTATGATTGCTGTGTATACTGTTGTGGTATATTGTGGGTATGGCTGTTGTGTATACTGCTGTGGTGTATTTGGTGTATGGCTGTTGTGTATACTGTTGCGGTGTATTGGGTGTATGGCTGTTGTGTATACTGCTGTGGTGTGTTTGGTGTATGGCTGTTGTGTATACTGTTGTGGTGTATCGGGTGTATGGCTGTTGTGTATACTGTTGTGGTGTATTGGGTGTATGGCTGTTGTGTATACTGTTGTGGTGTATTTGGTGTATGGCTGTTGTGTATACTGTTGTGGTGTATCGGGTGTATGGCTGTTGTGTATACTGTTGTGGTGTATTGGGTGTATGACTGTTGTGTAAGCTGTTGTGGTGCATTGGGTGTATGGCTGTTGTGTATACTGTTACGGTGTATTGGGTGTATGGCTGTTGTGTATACTGTTGTGGTGTATTTGGTGTATGGCTGTTGTGTATACTGTTGTGGTGTATTTGGTGTATGGCTGTTGTGTATACTGTTGTGGTGTATTGGGTGTATGGCTGTTGTGTATACTGTTGTGGTGTATTGGGTGTATGGCTGTTGTGTATACTGTTGTGGTGTATCGGGTGTATGACTGTTGTGTATACTGCTGTGGTGTATTTGGTGTATGGCTGTTGTGTATACTGTTGTGGTGTATCGGGTGTATGGCTGTTGTGTATACTGCTGTGGTGTATTTGGTGTATGGCTGTTGTGTATACTGTTGTGGTGTATCGGGTGTATGGCTGTTGTGTATACTGCTGTGGTGTATTTGGTGTATGGCTGTTGTGTATACTGTTGTGGTGTATCGGGTGTATGGTTGTTGTGTATACTGTTGTGGTGTATTTGGTGTATGGCTGTTGTGTATACTGTTGTGGTGTATTTGGTGTATACTCTGTGTGTGCGTGTGTGTGTGTGTGTGTGTGTGTGTGTGTGTGTGTGTGTGTGGGGATGGCGCATCAATACTCGCTTTCATGCATACTGTATATTTACCGATGAGCTCACACACACACACACACACACACACACACACACACACACACACACACATACCATTAAAGTGTTCCTGTACCAGTTAATGTGTGTTTGGTTGTGTGTACAAAAACAAACTTTGAGTTGTGTGGCCAATTAGCTGTTATAATTGTGAGACATTATGTGGAGTGTAGCGCCATGGGTGGTGCTGCACGGACAACATTACACCAGACAATTTCCCACTGAATAAAACATATCTGGCTGTTTCCCAGAGGACAAAATATTGTGGGAATTTTGTACAATGGATGAAATTTCGAAGAGATCTCGTCGGACAGTTTCGCAGCGGAAAATATAACATCTGAATTTTCTAAAGGACAATATTATGTGACAACTTTCTACCCCCTCCTTCCAATGGAGTCCCAGCCTGGAAATTATTCCTCACTGGACAAAATCTGCCAAGACATTTCCCCAGTGGACTAATTCTTACCTGAGTTGAAACGGGTCACCAGCCCTGACGTGGGACTCGTATGACCGGTCAAACATCTCACCCATGACATGTTGACCCACAAGCATCTGACCTGCATACATTTAGAAAGTTTCCTTAAACTACTTTAATAATGAAGCTGTCTGTTGTGGTTCAAAATTTCAAAAAAAAATTAAAACAAAAATATCGGTAGATTCCTCAGTACCTAGAAGAATAACAATTTCTTCAGCTTGTCCAATGAAATCATTGTGATCATCTGTTTACACATCGTAAATGTTTTCAATGAGAGATCTAATTCACAGCTGCCATGTGCAACGCTCTAATGATCAGTCACTCAAAAAGTAAGTGTGCCCCCTCCTCCCTTCCCCCACTTTATGAAAATCTTGAAATTTCAGATGATTACATTCAATGCTAAAGATGCTGCTATAAAGCTCGAGATATTTGACCGTATCGTGGCCGTAAATCTTTTTTGTTAGCTGAAAATAAATTCAACATTATGAAAAAACGACTTTTTAAAAATTGGCCTAGGCGTTTTGACCAATGAAATCACAGATCTTGACCCATTCCCAGGTCAGGCGATGTAGGTATATGGTCCGTGACCCACAATGGATTCAACCTCCCACATGACCTTGTAAGCCATGACTCTCAGACCTGTTACCAATTCTGAATCGCACCAAGAGAGTTTCCCAGTGGACAAAACCCCACATAGACAAATTTCATCCTGATAAAACACCACGAGACAGTGTTTCCTGTGGACAATTACCTTTTACCTATATATTTAAGGGGGGAACTGTCCACCACTGCTGATATCAAGTGCACAGTACCAGCTTAAGTATGGGGTAGTTGCGATAGGTTAAGGCAGAAGGTACTCTGTTCTACAGCGATAACGAGGGGTGAAGTTAAGGCGATACCTTTAATAATAAATGTAGAGTACACTCGTCTTTCATTTAACAATAAATCTACGTGGAATACCAATATTGTTCAACAAACTCTGTAATGTCTTGGCAGGTAAAGTTATTGGACCTAAGTTGACTATCTATATAGTTCAGCCACTCCAGTTAACATAACCCAAACTGACTACCTCCTTCATACCTCAAGAACCTCAGTAAAGTTAAGAGTGCCTTTGGATGACGTGCATCGATCACAAACTTCTGTAAAGTCTGGAACTTTTATTGTCTAGATCAGTAGTTTTCGGTAATTAAAGTAGAACTGTAAAGAACAAGGCTACGGAATCTAAACTGGGCGACAGCATTTTTTAGTAGCGACAGTAAAGGTATAAAAAGGTAGTTATGCACCCTGAGTCGATTCCCTGCATTGTCCAGCAGCTACAGGAGATTTATGATGTCTAAATTACAGTGAATCAATGTGTGGTGCGTGAGTGTTATAGCCTGTAATAATGACTGCTGTACGTGCTGCTCCTGTTTATTGTTATTCTTCACCCACCCACCAGGTCTGGGGGAGTGTTGTGTTGACGTGGGCCGCCGCCGTCCTCATAATAATTAAAAGTTCACTCTGTCATCTTACAAGCAAATTACATTCGTAAGTTATTTATAGATATTAAGCGAACCTTCTCGATTCTAGTCTAGGTCGAGAAAGATCAGTGTAGAAACAGTGTTGACAGTGGCCTCGTAAAGTGGTATTATTCATTGGTGACTCAAGTTGAATGAGTTTGTTCCAGGTTTTCTTCGGGACAATTATTTAGAGACTATAGATCATATCATTGAAATTGTGTGGTAAGGAGACGATGTGCATATCTAAAAATTCAAATTTATGGTCAGAGGTCAAGGTTACAGGAATGTCAAAGGTCAAACTCCATCATCATTAAATATATACCTTATAATAAAGACTTCTTTTAAATATGTATTAGCACTAGACAACGTGCAGGACACCTCATTGTAAAGTGAGTCACAGCTAAAGGTGAAAGGTCAGGACGCTGTCGCGAGTATACCTTGTAATGTTACAGGTATGTTGATAACACCTCATGCGAGTATTTATCATCAGAAGACGAAGTGCAGAATACTAAATTCAGCCCCGGTCACGTCACAGCTGAGGGTCGCAGGTCAATACTTTGTCTCGCTCAATGCAGTTTTATTTTTAAATTTGAGGAAATAAAGGTACAGTACAGTATATGTAATCATTACCTTTTACTCGTCTTCACACCAACTTTACTGCAGTATTCTCTTTCTTATGGCAGAAACTTTTCTGTGTAACTTATGATTTTAAAGATATGTGCGGTTTGTAGTGAAAACTATTCCCTTGTGTATTGGGGGAGGGGGTCTCTATGCTGAATAAAATCGTCAGGCGTTAGCCAAATAAAATATTAAAAGTGGCGTCCTTTAGTGAAGGGGTTCAAGCAATTAAGGCTTGCCTTCAATGTCTCCTGTCAGTCTCATTCAAACCTGCTGTTGATCGTCTTTCACGTGTTTAAAATCGTTTTGCTCAACGTCTTCTACAGTCTGATCGCAAAGTACCACTTTTACGTGCCTGTATAATGGAGTATTTCTCTAGAATAATTTACACGGAATTTTATGCAGTTGTTACCGAAGGACTAAAAAAAATAAGGACACACCCCTGTAACGTCATAAACTTTAGCTCCACCCCATTCATGACGCCACGCTACCCCCAGTCAAGGATTAGACAGTACACCGCAGAACACTGTTTTACCCACAATGCACAGCTCAGTGACATCACTGTTGCAAACACGCTACCCCTGGTGAATTTTTAGGGATGGGTTAACCGAGTACTTTGATAGAATCGAGTATTTTGGTACTGATTACTCTTCAGAACCGAGTAAACCGAGTACCAACTGATTACTTGTTTGTATCCGGCTTGTTTGTACCATAATTTGCTTGTTTCGCATGTTGTGTGCATCACAACCTACATTACGATGTATAAGTAAAGTAAAATTGATACAGTCTCTGTTATCAAAACGGTTTTAACCCTTTAACCGCGTGTCACGCACTTGCCATTTTATTCTGGCTACAGCCAAACGATTTTATTCAGCTTAGGGTAACCTCCCGCTGTGAAATGGTTAAAACCTATCTCGACTAAAATAGATGCAAATTACATTTGCAAGAGCTCTGAAGTAGGCTGCTGGATACTTCATAAGATTTTAAAATCCTAAAGTTAAAAGTATAGGTGAAGTTCACAGTAACAGCTGATAGGTAGCTTTTGTGAACTTTAATTCTTTGGTTTAGAGCTCACAAGATAATTATTTGGTTCAACAAAGATGAAATATATTAAATTCTTGGTGAGCAATCAATGGCCTATAATTATTTATGTTGGAAAACAATACATCCTGCTTAGACTATTTGTCCAAGATATAATAGGATTATCAAGACTATGTTCAATAACTTGCTGTCATAATACAACATGTGTACATGACCTCATGTGAGGTCATGTAGTTCACCCCCAACAGTGATACCCCCTCTCTCAACTGCCTCTTTAAGCTACCAAAGTCTGCCCTTCTGAAATCTGAAACTTTAGTGGAATTTTCCCTACTGCTGTCCTGAAATTCTAAAGCTTGGGGGTGAACTACATGACCTCACATGAAGTGACCTCACTCAATGTACCCACAGAGGGCGACCTCACCCTACCCAGAGACCTGACGATTGAGATTGACCTAATAAAGAGATCTGAGGTTGCCAAGTTCCACGACAATTTAAATGATGAGTTACTTAATGCACAAAGACATAACATACCATACAAAAACTCAGATCAAACAACAATGACCCTAAATGGATAAATAATTATTTAAAGAACATTTTTAGACAAAGAAAGGCTCTAGGTAGGAGAATAAATCGTGGTGAAGTTTACCTCCGAAATTACTATAAGGTATTGGCCGGTAGGGTTAAGACCGAGATAAGAAAAGCCAAGAGGAATAATGAGCTAAAGATAGCAAGGGAGGCAAAGTCAAACCCCAAGGGATTCTATCAAATGTATCAAACTAAAACACGAGAAAAGATTGGACCAATACAGTCAGATACCGGCGAGCTAACTGATAACGACGGAGAAATGAGCAATAATCTGAATAAATAGTTTTCAACTGTTTTCACCACCGAAAATTTAAACATGATACCCGAAGCTCCGACTCTATACAGAGATAGTGAAGAAAATAAATTAAGAGAGATAGTAGTGACTAGTAACGATGTTAGTAAGCAAATAGACAAACTAAAGCCTAATAAGTCACCAGGTCCGGATGAGATATTTGCCAGAGTATTAAAGGAATGTAAGGAAGAGCTTAGTATGCCCTTAGCAAAGTTGTTTAACATGTCCTTAAAAGCAGGTGTAGTACCAGAATCCTGGAGAATAGCGAATGTAATACGGATTTTCAAGGGAGATAGATCACTATCCTCTAACTACCATCCAATCAGTCAAACATCAATTGAAGGCAAATTACTGGAAGCAATCATTTCAAACTCTATTCGAAATCACCTGGAGAAGCACAAGTTGATCGATCAATAATTCCCAACATGGCTTCACAAGCGGGCGTTCATGTCTAGCTAATCTATTAACATTCTTTTCATCTGTTTTCGAATCAGTGGACGAGGGGCACAATTATGATGTGGTATATCTCGACTTTAGCAAAGCCTTCGACAGAGTCCCAAACAAAAGACTAATAAAAAAAGTGGAGGCTCATGGCATTAAAGGAGATATTCTAAAATGGATTAGGGCGTGGTTAGAGGACAGGAAACAGGGAGTGAACATTAACGGCACTAAATCGGATTGGAGCAATGTCACTAGTGGAGTTCCCCAAGGCTCAGTACTTGCACCATTATTATTTATTATATACATAAACGACATAGATATCGGCGTAGACAGCAACGTAAGTAAATTTGCTGATGACACTAAAATAGGGCGTGTAATTAAATCTGACGAGGACTCAGCAAAACTACAGGAAGATCTAAACTAATTTTTCGAATGGTCTGAAAAATGTCAGATGGAATTCAATGTGGAAAATTTTAAAGTACTCAGTATAAGAGATGTAGACAGCGAAACCAGATACCAGATGAACAACAATGTTATTGAGAAACCCGAATGTGAAAAAGATTTAGGAGTAATAATAAGTAGGAACCGAAGCCAAGTAAACAATGTGTATTTGCTCGAAACAAGGCTTATAAAGTACTTGGGTTCGTACAAAGGAGTGTTAGTTACAAGACTAGAGAGGTCATCCTAAAACTATATCTTGGGCTTGTGAGACCTCACTTGGAGTATGCAGTTCAAGTCTGGTCACCGTATTACGGAATGGATATAGAATCCTTGGAAAGAATTCAGAGGAGAATGACAAGACTAATCCCTTGGGAGACGTAGAGTGAGGGGCGATATGATAGAGGTGTATAAATGGAAGGCAGGGCTAAGCAAAGGGGACATTACAAAGGTACTGAAACTATCCAACCAGGAGCGAACTGGTAACAATTGTTTTAAATTAGACAAATTTTGATTTAGGCGCGAAATAGGTAAACGTTGGTTTGGAAATAGAGTAATGGACGAGTGAAACTAATTACCACATATCATCTTTAACTCGAATACGCTGGATAGCTTTAAACATAGGTTGGATGGATATATGAGCAATAGGGGTTGGGTGTAAATTGGACTGCCCAGTATGGGCAAATTGGACTGCCCAGTATGGGCCAATAGGACCGCTGCAATTTCCTCTATTCTTATGTTCTTACGTAGTGTGCACTGCAGTAACAGGGTCAACAATGTTTTCGCCCTGGTTAACAGTTTGGTGGTTATAACCCAAGGACCCCAAGTTCGAGTATGCTTTCCAGCAATCACTGTACATAGTGGTGCCTGGCTTGATAAATTTCTGGCAGAGAGGAACTAGGTTTAGGAGGGAGATAGGAAGAAACTGGTTAACATATAGGGTGGTGGACGAGTGGAACAAGCTTAGCAGCTTTGTAGTAAGTGTGGGAACTCTGGAAAGTTTCAAAAGGAGGCTAGATAGATTTGTAGTGGACGTCTCCCCTACAAACTGCCACGCCACCACCTGCTACCGCCTTCCCTAGCAACCAAGCGTCTCCCCTACAAACTGCCACGCCACCACCTGCTACCGCCTTCCCTAGCAACCAAGCGTATCGGCATTCCAATGCCCGCCGTATCTTAGCAACGGAACTAGTCACCGGCTACTTCTCGGGTTTTCCCACCATGACTCATAGCCGCTGCTGGGTGTATATAAGCTCTGTCTCTCCCTTGAGATTCATTCTGACCATTCTTCTTGAACAAGCAACACCTCCTCCTCTGCCGCTGCCTGGCGACCCTCGCCTCTCCTCCGCCTGCCTGGCGACCCTCGCTCCCGCCAGCGAGCATGTCCTTCTCTGAGCTTCCTCACCAACCAACTCTCATTCTGGCCCATCTTCCTGAACACGCAACACCTCCTCCAGCAAGCTCCTAGCTGTCCAGCATTCATTCAACCAGGAGGCCAGCAACAGGCAACACCTTCTCTAATGAAGCTCCTGCTCATCTACCTCCTTCAACAAGTTACTCACCGCACGTCTCTACCAAGCAGCCCCTCACCACACAGCACCTCCAGCACCAGACTGTCTATCATATAACTTATATATTATACAAGAAAACCACATTAGAGTTTCCTTCCATCCTGAGTGCTAGACAACATTAATATCTCGATACCCCTACAGATTCATGGATGATAGAGTGGTAGTAACTCTCGACAGGAGCTGCCATGCACAGGCCAACCGGCCTATTGCAGACTCCTTATTTTCTTATGTTCTTATGTTCATTCTTTTTTCAACCTGTCACAACAAACACGCGTCCCGATCCACGCTCGATTCCCCCCCAAAACCCAGACACCCTTCACTAAGCGGCCATGTTGGAATTTCCTCTTTCCAAAATTACTTTAGTCAATTTCTACGATTACATTTGGGCCGCTAATAGGTTCCTGGTTTTCCATCCAGTGCATACAGACCTCAATGCAAAAATGTTTCCAGTCAACAACACTCTTGCGGCTCAAACCCAGTTGTATTTCACACTATTTCTGTGTAAAAAACTTTCGCAAAAAAAAAAAAAATCAATCAAATCAAAACACTGGACTGAATCTTGGCATTTTTAAGCCAAGTTCCTTTATATGGACTAGAAATGTAGCCACAACGCTCCAGCCGCTTGTTTTTCTTGTTGATAATTTTCTTATTACATTGAAACAAATTTATATCCGGTCGGAAAGCACAGGGATTCCCACAGTGTGGACAGTCTCTATCTAAAGAAACAATACCGTGATCTTTAAACAACTGAAGGGTCTCGTTGTCTTTATCCCTAAATTCGCAAATTACATCCATATAAGACAGGCGACAACCTTCACACAACATGCTGAAAAACAAACTGCCCCTGTGCAGGTGCGGGAAAGCGCCTAGGCGCCTAATTATATATCTATGAACCAAAAAATTTGCACAGGAAATGATTATCATATCAGAACTCACTGATGTAAATAATGTAAGAAAATTAACAGTAATAAAAATAATTCGTCCATGGTTTATTCGTGGCAAGAACAATGTCTTACAGCCTACCGTCTTCTAGATGACTTGATATTGACTGACATTGCATCATTAAGAAACTACAAGAAATCTTCCTTTGCGTCTTAAAAGAAGCAAATCTACTTGCCTGAAACCCATGTACCGATGTACTTAAGTTTCGTTTTTTCAAGATTGTTAAGGATGTTCAGAATTCTTTTTGGTCACATATAGCAAGATGAATGCCTCACCTTCCTGTAGATACCTGGAAATCGACTAACATTCAAGAATTAAGGAAATACAAAAGAAATGTGAACTTCCTTCGAACAAGTTCTATTGGTTAGTCTAATGTAAGTGTAGGACCAAAGCCTCTAGGACAAATAATAATACGAGTTTAAAAAAAAATATCTTCTTTATTATTTCTAGTTTGTCAACAGTACTCTGACTTGTAAAATATTACATTTATTATATCCTAGGTTAACCTGTTCACCGTGTGTCACGCACGTGCTATTTTATTCTGGCCACCGCCAGATGATTTTATTCAGCTTAGGGTAACCTTCCGCTGTGAAAGGGCTGAAACCTATATCGATTAATATTCGCTTAATGGCTGTGGCAAGATTTTTGTATATGGCTGTTCTAGCATTATTTAAAACAAATACGAATACATTGGTTTGGTTAGGTTAGGATAGGTTAGGTGAGTTAGGTTATGAGAATATATTTTTTTTGTGTATTTAGATGTGTTTTAGTTAATTCTGACCTTCAATTCTTGTACAAATGAGTGAATTTTGCATATATATATATATATATATATATATATGCTGATAACCACCAGGAAAGAAGAAAACACGAAGTTCCCAAGCGCTTTCGTGTAATTCACATCTTCAGGGGTGAGTACAGACTAGATAGAGTAATGCAGAACAAGATGAATATATACAGAGGAGGGTGAGACCAGGTCCACAATGGTCAGGTTATCAGCATATACCTAGATCACGCGCACCTACAGTGATTTACTTGCATATATATATATATATATATATATATATATATATATATATATATATATATATATTTATATTTTTTTTTTTTTTTTTTTTTTTTTTATACAAAATTCGCTTATTTGACCCCAAAATTAAGGTTAGATTTGAGTAAAACACACCTAAATACACACAACAAACGTAGTCTCATAACCTACCTAACCTAACCAATATATTCATAATTTTTTAATAATTCCAAAATATCCAAATGCGAATATCTTGCCCCAGCCATTAAACGAATACCAACCTAAGTTATATAATAAATGTAATACAATATTTTAAATATCAGAAAAGTTCATAAACTGTAGATTAGATTAGGTTAGGTTAGGTTAGATTAGATTAGCTGCCAAACGTACGACGTGAATTCCTCTGACACGTATGTGCTTCTACGTTTGGTATTGCTTAAATTATATTATATTAATACAGTTTAGTGAGTGTTACCACTGCATGGAGGTCGAATATTTTTTTAGTTTAACAAATTTATTGATAAAGCTTGGAGTACTAGAAAATCGAACTTGGGATATACTGTAAAACGCATGTGATAACTGATGTCTCACACTTATGTTTTTATCTTTTGAGTTCCGCATCTCGGCACTTTTAAAATTAATAAATAGATGAAGGTGTTTTGCGTTACCTCGTTTAATACCGGTATATATTTAATGACATTTTATGAAAGGGTTGTTGCCAGTCTCCAGTTTTAGAATATAAATGTTGTAGCGTGTGAATGTAAGCGGATTATATGAAAACCTGATAGAGAGTGCAGGGGTCTTCCGCCACGGTACAACACTCGTGATTTTTGAGGCCTGAGTCGCGTCAGTCACCATCACAGGAAAGCGACTCCCAACCCATACACCAAATACCATGTTGTGATTTATGACGTAACCCATATACCAAATATTGTAGAATAACTCTTTACTGGCACGTCTTCAAGTCAATTTGGCTCGTCCTTGACCCACAAGGTTTACGGTACATACTATATCTGAAGTATTGTTGAAAACCGTCAAACCCAACCTTGTAGAGTGGGGAAAGGCCGAGGTCTGTCAAGGCTATATAATTCATTATATAATGGACCACATAAGACTCACCTCCTCCTAGGTGTTCTCTCTCACACACACACACAAATGTTTTTGGTCAAGGTAAAGGCTATCGACTTAAGACCTGGCTGGGTGGGTTGTGCTGTCTTTTCTTTACAATCTGTGGTCCTCATTGTTTATTTTAGTTTTGAGAGAACAGGTTTATATAGTGGGTTTTTTTAACTTAGTATTCAGAGAACAGATTTTTATATTCTAGACAACTACTGGTCCATATGTGTTTATGTACTATCTTGCACAAAAGTCGTGTCCACTACCCAGCCAGTGAGGTTTCGAATAGCCTTGAGACTGAAGTTTCGAAACCGCTGGGGTTTAATGCTATGGGCGGCCAACAGATGTCGCCCACTGTAGTGTGTGTGTGTGTGGGGGGGGGGGGTGAAGGAGGGGGGGATAGAGGAGGAGGGGGCTGGATGAGAGGCAGGTTTATTTATGATTTATACCACCATAATTTCAAGCTGCCTTATTAACTGCGTTTTGTCTTACAGTTGTTTCTTTATGGGTGCTTATTGCCGCTCAGGTCACAATGATACTTTAAAGAATGGAACATATTAAGGATAAAAGTGAAATATGCAAGGATCAGGGTGAAGGGCCTTGGTCAGCTAGTTTTACTCAGCGACCACGTCACAATTTTGTTGTTATTCCGACAAAGAGATTATGGTAATATTTATTTATATTCCACCCATCCTTTGCTTAATAAATATTTGTGATAATATGCAATATTATATAATTATATACTTATGTTAAATAGAGTGGAGTGAAAAACTTATCTGTATTGTAAAGTAGTATTCAGACTTACTCTAGGTGACTGTCCCAATTCTTCCAAGTTCCAGTGTTTAAACACCCCACCACAATATGCAAGCTTCATATATTTTGGAGTGTGCTCAGTTACCATTAATATTGTGTGCTGAACATCATTTGTAACTATATAATTATATTGTGTTATAAGACAACACATTCCACGACGTGTCATACAGATCATTGTATACCACACAATACATAATTCGTGGCTGTTAAGTTACTTTGTTATGAATTTTCATGAGATATAGTTTAAGACATCATTAAGGACATGGATTTAAGATAACACTGTAGGGGAGTTAATATATATTAATTATATTTACAAACAATACTAAAATCCAAACAATACACCAATGCACACATCTTAGTATTTGGTCCAGCCACCCATTGCATTCAGGACTTCATCAAGACGATTAGGGATGGAGTTGACCAGCTTCAGGCACACCCCTGGTCGTCAACGTATACTCTCCCACATGTCATAAGCTTTGGCCTCTATTGCTGCACAGGTTCGCTGCTCCCCAATATCCCAATCGCGTTTCATCATGGCCCAAAATGTGTTCAATCGGATTAATATCACATCCTAGTGTTGGCCAGTCGATGACCTCCATTTCAGGGTGATCCTGGAGGTAGTCCTTCACTATGTTGCTGGTATGAATGGGACTGTTGTCATGAACCAGCCTTATAGTGTGGGGGGCTGGAACTACCATAGCCCGGATTGTAGGAATTAGCACTTGCTCCAGGAAGTCTACATACTGCTCACCAGTGAAACGGCCCATGTGCCCACATCCACCCCCAGAATGACACTGACACCCTACAACTCACTGCGTGACGTTGAGTGAGTTTCTCATGGTAGCGTGTGTTGGGGGCCACCAGCACTGCCTTGCTTCGGTTCCCACTGACCTGAACACCGTTTCATCGGTAAATATAATGGTTCTCCAGTATTCTTCACTATGTGGCAGGTGTTCCAATGCAAAGCCGAGTCGACACTCCTTGTGAGTAGGTGTTAGCCACCCTTTGTGAGCTGGAATGTGGTAGTCGATCCCGGCTTCATGAAGTCGGCGTCTCGTCGTCATGTGATGGCAGTTGAGGCCCAGATTTCTTGTATGCTCCACTGATGTTTGCATTGGAAATGCCGTTGCAGCTGCCACGATCATGGCGTCCATCCTTGCCGACGTTACTCGTGGCCTCCCGCTTCGAGGTTTCGTCTCCACTGAGCCCTCTTCCTCCCACCGGCGAATCCACCTCCTAATCGTCTTGGTGCTCTTCCCCACTTCGACAGCATTGTTGCCCTAGCTCTCCACATCCCGATGATTTGGCCTGGCTCAGCAATCACTGCCAACGAATTTGCTCGTCGTGCAGGCATATCTGAAATGGCAGAGTAATATTATGTTGTGATAACTGATGCAGGCTTTTATATACTAGAGTAAATTAATGGTATTAGTAACACCTAGGTTAAGTATTATTACTCTGACATAAAGTTTTGGTAAATCTTTTTGGATCAACTGCCCAAGAAACCCTTCCTATTTCATGCATTCATAGTGAACTGCAAGTGGGTCGTCCCCCCCCCCCCACCCCCAAACCTCCACCACCACCACCACCCCTGCGACTGTAGAGTGAACATTCGCCGATAATCATCATCATCATCAAGATTTAGATTAACCAGACCACTGACACCCATTTGAGTCTCTCCTCGGGCTGGCCAGAGGGATTAGTTAACACATATTTGTGTTTCTATAATTTAGTGTTATATTGTTTGTAGGAGACTACTGTATTTCAAAAAGGTCAAAACTGAACTTAGGGAAAATTTTGGGGTCTCTAGTAAAATATCTTACATTGTAGGGTTAGTGAAGCTCATTGTTCGATAAGGATTATAAATTGGGCATTCAATGAGAATATGTTGGACTGTTATTTGTGTTCGGCAGTTGGAGCATATAGGTGGGGCTCCATTAGGGGAAGACAGGAGTTGGCCATGCGTCAATCGCGTATGCCCAATTCTTAGACGATTCAGAATAGTTTCGTGATCTCGAGAGGATTGTTTTGATGGTGACCAAGGATAAACTGATGATTTGATCATTTTTAGCTTATGACTTGTTGGTTCATTTTCCCAGAACTTTCGCCAATCGTCAAATATTAATTGTTTATAGGTAGTTAGCCTCGCCGATAATCAAAATATATGGTTTTCCACTGCATTACATATTTCTTTGACAATTTTCAGCTATGACATGTTCGTCTCAGATTACATATAACTGTAATAGGTTACATTACGTTAGGTTTCGTTGTATAAAAACATTTTCTATATTTTCATGGAACATTACCAAACTCCGTATATGTGCCAATGGCAGGCCAATGGCAATATTTACAGAGTTTGTTGAGCCTCGAACCTCATCTTCAGCTTCCCGTTCTTCGTTTTCTGTTTCTGTCCATTTCCCTTCATCATCATCGTCTCCCTCCGCATCCTCCACAGGTCGTGGACTCTCATTTTCACCCTGATTTCAGAGATAGTGGGGACAGTGGCCTTCCTATACACATCCAGTACCTTCTCAGTCACCTTGTTGGTGACATCCATATAATCAAAAGCATTTGTTCTTCTCCTTAACCTCTCGTTTTCTGCTTCATAAGCCAGGGCACTTCCAACTTCCTTGTTCAGAGGCAACTTGTTAGATGGTAGAGGCAGCTGAACCCCGAACACCTTATCGTTACCCTGGCGCAGCTGAGTGTTGCTAATCTTGGTGGCGGCCCTTTGAACTAACTGCAAAACAACACAGAAAAAACAACTTTCAGCACTTCAATATCACCACCTATTGAACAATATTTTATTCAAAAGTACGGACTGAGATTTTGTCCTTAACTGTCCAAGTCAAGCTACTTGGGCTGAATTCGTTGATCAGTCCTGGGACGAATATTACCAACGGCGTGAACAGATTCCGCGGAATAAATTCAGGGCATTCCCGTCCAGGGAGCCTCAACAAACTCTGTAAATATTGCCATTGGCCTGCCATTGGCACATATACGGAGTTTGGTAATGTTCCATGAGCGGGAATGTCCTGAATTCATTCCACGGAATCTATCCACGCCGTTGGTAATATTGGGCCCTGGTTTTCGAAATATACGTATGTGGTGACTTGCAGCAAAAATATCGGCATAATTTGTAGCGCATTGAGTTGTAAAACAATAGCATATTATGAACCAGTGTACACAGTAGTCGAATAATCCAATTCAATAACTTGATTTTAACAGGTTGTGCCACATTGCCAGTCCCTTTATTATTTACAGTTTTTTCGCGTTTTTCATGCCAAACCCAAAAGTATCCACAAACCTTCTAATGCAATGATGTAAAAAACTCAAACATATTCGGAATTAGCGTGGCCGATAGACAAATAATCCAACCCAAGCAATTAGATTTTGAAAACTTTTGCAAAACTGTCACTCCCTAGTGGCCATGGGTGTTGCTTGTTTTTTTCCATATATCTTAATCCGGCTCAAGTTACATGGGATTGACCTTTGTTGTAAAGGTTTTAACTCTAAATACAAGGGGGAGGAGCCATGTCGTCGGTTCTGCGAGTGTTCATTACAGTAGTCCAATTCGTCGCAATGGGTAGAATAGGGGGAGGGGGGTTGGGGAATGCAGGGGAAGGTAATGTGATGGGATGGAAGGGAAGAGGTTGGGGAGGGAGGAGTGGAGTGGGGGGATGGTGGAGGGGGAGTGTGGGGAGAGAATAAGTAGTCGATTAGTGTTTAGGTGTAGTCACCCACGATACTCAGATTATGAGGTTTAATAGTTGGGTGGGTAGAGGCGGGGGGTGGGGGGAGGGAGGCTAGGCGTGGAGTTGGAACTCGTGAACGTATGATGTTGTTTAATGCAATTTATGGAACATTACAGAATCTTCAAACGGGGTTTCACGCTATTAATAGGCCTTATGTAATCCACCAATAAGGATTACAACAGCACACAGTATGGCTGCAATTGATAGAAAAATAAAATATAACATGGCAAAATTTTTGCCCTACGTAATTTTTACAATCCACCTCACGCCTAAAGCAAACCGAAAAATGCTTATGTGTATAGAAGATTTTCAACTCAATATCACATATTCTTTCACCTCTACAAATATCTGCTGTCACTCATAGTATAAGGACGACATGGGCTATGCTGACAAATTAATGTGACTTACCTGTTGGTGACGACGATGGTAGGAATGAGATCTCGGCATGTTTCAGTGTTCGACATCACTTCCTTCCCCTGGTGTGGGTGGCGCCAACCTTGGTAACAACTTGTGTGCCCATCAGTCGCACCGTCGTAGCCATGAACGGCAGATATGGTCGTTGTAGTGCTTTTATTTACCCGTTACACATCTCTCACCATGCTTAATAAAATTAACTATCTTCATGACATTCTTATTGCTCTCAGTGATTGCGGAATTCACGATGTTACGCTCCACCTACACACAACCTGTTACTAGACTAACCCCACCTCCTCTCCCCCCCCCCCCCCAACACACACTACAGTGGGCGACATCTATTGGCCGACCATAGCATTTCCTCCATCTGTTTCGAAACTTCAGACTCAAGGCTATTCGAATCCTCACTGATGGGTGGTGGACACGACTTTGGTGCACGAGAGTACATATCTATTCTTTTCCTCGTCTGCAGATAACATTCATACTGTTCCTGTTTAACTTTGGCCATAGTGTGGACAAGAGGAGGTTTGAAGTTAATTGCAGTGATTCTTTATTCACATGTGTTTGTTGCTTGCTAGAACAATCTATTATACCATATCCGAGGTGCCTGTCACGTCTGGTTGTGTAAGGACGGTGAACTGTAAATAAAAATATGGCTTTTCTAAGTACAACTAATTCCCATTTTATCGGCTATATCTATTTCGTTATCTATAAAGGAGTCAGGGCAGAGGGAGAGGTGTGAATATTTGATCATTGATAACATACCGTAATCAGTGTTTGACACTTGTGTCATATAAGAAATTTTCAATCAATTGTCATTTAAGACATTTTATTTTTTTAAACCATTATGAAGGTAACAGTATGTGTTGAATATGTTTCTAAATAAATTATATACAGTATGTCCGGTGGTGGAGACTTCAGACTTTTTTCCACCGCTTTTATTAAAATGGTAACGTGTTGGCAACATTTGAGTTGCCACTGCAACATATCATAATCATTCGTCACAGTCGACAATGAGAGGTTCTCCTTTGACGTAGCATTTTGATGTAATCATTGTATCGTGGTGATGAATGACGTATATAACGAATTTGCAATGTAATAATCAATGACTACAGTACGACAGTTTATGTTCCATATTGACCACACACATACACACACAAGCACACACATCCTTGACCACTGAAGGGTCAAGACGTACCTGGCGCTCCTCTGGGAGCAGCCAGGTCAACTGTTAAGTTGACCCATACCAACTCCCTCCCCTGAACCCTCCTCCCCACCGGAATATCAACAAATTCTCGCCAGAAGTTAAAATTTCATTCAGGAAAGGAATGGAAGCAGTGTTGAACAGAGATGAACAGTGGTGAACAGTGCTTAAGTCAGTGAGAACAACTCAACAGTAACAGAGGAGTCGTACCCAAGTTAATCTTCACACAGTGAGGTCCCAGGTATCCAGTGATAACTGCCCGTGAGACTTAACAACAACCAGCGATGTGTTAATCCGTCTACGATAGGAAGGCCTGGGACCACACCTCACTCATATAACACCATCTGTGAGGGAATTACTACACCACGTCAGGTCCCTCATAACACCATCTGTGAGGGAATTACTACACCACTTCAGGTCCCTCATAACACCATCTATGAGAGAATTACCACACCACGTCAGGCCCCTCATAACACCATCTGTGAGGCTGACTAATTCAAGGGTTCGTGGCAACACCCACAATCCAAACACTGGCATCTCATTGACTATACCATTGTCAGAGAAAGAGATCTGCAAGATGTCCTCATCACCAGATCCATGCATTGTTCAAACCAATGTGACACTGATCATCAGCTCGTTCGAGCCAAACTCTCACTTCACGTCGCACCAAAAGAGTGAAGGCAACAAGCCTCCAAACGAAGTTTTAACACTAAGCGTCTGGAGGATCCCGCCGTAGCACATGCTTTCAGAGAGCAGCCTCAACATGGGCTGATAAATAACCCGATAAGAAACAACCCACATTCCAGTGCCGATGCTGTATTCTCGACACTGTCATGACAAAAGCCTGCAGAGAGACCCTTGGTCACAACAGAAGACTGCTTTAGGACTGGTTTGATAAAAATTACCTGGAAATCAACGTACTCGTTGATGATAAACGTGTTGCTTTAACTGACTGGCAGAACAACAGTCAGTCTCGGATCAAAGCTGATACCTTCCTCAAGAAGAAAACGGCTGCCCAGCGAGATCTTCGCAATCTAAAGAACGAATGCTTGAAAAATAAAGAATGTGAAATGCAAAAACTTGCAGGTCAACACATAAGAGCATTGACCACCGTAGGGTCAAGACCTATTCAGGCGCTGCTCCTGGTGAGCAGCGGCCCCCTTGGCCAATGTTCGGCCCATTCCCCAAGTCACTCTCCCCGACCCATCCTCACCACCAGGATATCAACATAATCAAAAGTAACAATTTCGTTTCGGAAAGAAGTGAGACCAGTGTTGAACATTGATGAACATTGTTTAAGCCATTGAATTCAGCACTAGACAGTATAAGTGAGAGCTGTGACCCACCAGTGGGATAAGCACCCCTGGGAACTGACCACCGTCTTCTCACCAGGAGGCGCTAATCAGTCCACCATGGGAACAACAGAGGGCGGGAAGGCCGGCTATGCATCTGACTACGAGACAACACAACACCACCCAGCAGGGCGAGGCACTATAACACCACCCCACACCACCCGGTGTCCCCATGACCACGTGAGGTCCTACATATCAATACCCGAGGAGGAGTTACTGCACCACGTGTACACCACACCACCCAGTGTCTCCATGACTACGTGAGGTCCTTCATTTCAACACCCGAGGACGAGTTACTACACCACGTGAACACCACACCACCTGGTGTCTCCATGACCAGTCCAGGCCCGGCCATCAACTGTAAACAATAATAATTTGTATGTTCAGTCATTGTTCCTTCTCCTTTCAGTAATGAAAGCTTTTGTTAAACGACCCACCCACCCGATATCTTTCTATGTAAAAAGTCATTTTTGTCCAATGTATATTTTCAGCCTTCGGGCTGCAGAACCTTTTCAATAAACCGCTAATTATTATTATTATTATTATTATTATTATTCATGATGTCCGAATTTTTCAATTCCACTAAAACACTTTATGGGCCAACGGTAACTCCCTAATTAAGGACAAAGAAGGCATCCTTCAGCACTGGAAAGAGCACTTCCATTCTTTGATCAACCAAAACACCGATGTGGATGTCCTGACTACCAAGCAGGTCTCTTAGCATTCTGAGCTGACCCACATCAGCTATCCCCCATCCCTGGATGAGGTAGCTACTGACATCAAACAGATGAAAAATAACAAAGCCTCAGGGTCTGATGGAATCCCAGCTAAGGTTTATAAAGCAGGAGGACATCTGCTTACCAGCCGTGTCCACTCTCCTCTGGAGAAAATATGGGAGAAGGAGGAAATCCCTCAAGCTCGTAAACACGCCTCCATCGTCAATATTTATAAGAACAAGGGAGGCCGGTCAGACTGTGGCAACTACAGCTGGATCTCGCTGCTGTCCATAGCTGGCAAGATTATTGCCGGAGTCCTCCTAAACAGACTTTTTCCTGAGTTGGAAAACTTCCTCCCAGACTCTCAATGTGGCTTTAGAGTTTAGACCATAACATGGCACCACTTCGCTTCCCGCTAGGTACAAGAAAAGTGCAGAGAACAGCATCGTGACCTATACATGGCCTTCATCAGCCAAACCAAGGCCTTCAACTCAGTCAACTGTGAAGCCCTCTGGCAGATCCTCAGCCATTTTGGCTGCCCACCAATATTCATCGCCACTGTGAGGAAACTCCACGATGGCATGAATGACAGTGTCCTGTACAATGGCACCCAGTCTGAGTTCTTCCCCATCCAAATGGGGGTAAAACAAGGATGTTTACTGGTACCAACTCTCTTTTCCATTTTCTTGGCTGCCTTCCTTAATCACATCTCAGCACTTTGGCAGACTCCGTATCTGTGTCTTCAATTGTAGGGAGCTGAAATTATCTACGAAGTTCCACGTATATTGAGCAGTGGTCCTCTCTACCCTGCTATATGGCAGAGAGACATAAGTCACATACAGGAGGCACCTCAGGGCACTTGAAAACTTTCACCAATGTAGTCTGCGTTCCATCCTCCGAGTTCACTGGGAAGACAAGAGAACAAATGCCAGTATTCTTGCTGACACTAACTGTAGGAGCATCGAGGCTACCATTATCCATGAACAAATACGCTGGACTGGCCATGATACCCACATGGACAACAGTAGACTGCCAAAGCAGCTACTTTATAGTCACCTAACGAATAATAAAAGGTAACGCTGGCGGGCAACTGAAAAGTTATAAGGATAGTCTTAAGACAAACCTGAAAAGTGCCAAATCGACCCCCTCACCTGGGAAACGATTACTCCACACCGTAACGCTTGTAGTAGCACCACACAAGAAGGTATCAATACCTTCGAGTTAGCCCGCCTGCATACAGAAAAATACAAGCGACAACGCCAGAAACATGCTGCTACCGCCCCTCCCGTATTAGATTTAGCCATTCATACGTGCAACATCTGTAGACGACCCTGCCGGTCCTGTATCGGCCTCTCGAGTCACCTCAAAGCTCACCAACGAAGGTGACATCCTTAATAACTCAAATTTTTGTATCATAGCTGGATGACAGCAAAGTACTAGTGGTAGTAGTGTGTGTGTGTGTGTGTGTGTATGTGTGCAATAATAATAATAATAATAATAATAATAATAATAATAATAATAATAATAATAATAATAATAAAAAGTTTATTGAAAGAGCATGGCAGCCTGAAGGCTGAAAATATACAGTTACTAGTGGTAGTAGTGTGTGTGTGTGTGTGTGTGTATGTGTGCAATAATAATAATAATAATAATAATAATAATAATAATAATAATAATAATAATAAAAAGTTTATTGAAAGAGCATGGCAGCCTGAAGGCTGAAAATATACAGTTACATAATTGGGGAATGGGTCACCTGATTTACAAATAATATACAAGTGTGTGTGTGTGTGTGTGTGTGTGTGTGTGTGTGTGTGTGTGAGTGTGAATGGTCTAGTATGGGAGTGTGTGTGTGTGTGTGTGAATGGTCTGGTATGGGAGTCTGTGGATTGGTGTGGTGTGGTGTGTGTGTGTGTGTGTGTGTGTGGTGTCGGTAGTCTGGTGTGGTGTGGGTACTGGTAAATGGCATGTAGTGTCTCTCAACTGTTTGGTCCAGGTGGTGTCTCCTTTTGTGCCTGCACCATCTGCTGGACCAGGAGGGTGCCTGCACCACCTGCTGGATCAGGATTCTGGCTGCACCACCTGCTGGACCAGGAGGCTGCCCATACCACCTGCTGGACCTGGAGACTGCCTGCGCCACTTGCTGGACCAAGAGGTTGCCTGCACCTGCTTCAGCTATCGTCAGATACACCTTACGTGCCTCCTGCGGGCTAATAAATGTTCACACGATGAGAGAACTCGTCCATCTGTATGTCGGTAGTCCTGCAGTGTGATTATTTGAGCCAGAGAAAAAAATGCTTCCTGGATTCATAAATTTTTAAGGTTTGAGTTTCCTGCGAAAAAATGAGAAAATTGATAATTCTTTTCTTCTGTTTTCTTGCATTTTCTTCCCTGTCCTTCGTTTTCTTTCTTCTTCTTCCCTCACTAAGTTCCTCCTGTTCAGATATATATGAGGTTACCGTGGTGGTGTCTCAGATACCAGGAAGTTTTAAAAAGGAGGGCTCAATAATGACATTCTTGTTTTTAAGTTTACAAAAAAAAATTTTGCCTTCTCAAACTAGAGAATTACCTTGAATAAGTCGTATAGGAAGGGGACAAATTTAGTATGGTCGTTAAGTATATTAAAAAGTTTCTGAATGTAGGAAGTGGTACTTCTGAACAAGTTATATGAATCGGACCAAAACTATAAGTTAATGAAATAGTGCAAACCTTTTGATACCTGGATCACGTTCACCTACAGTGATTTACTTGCATATATATATATATATATATATATATATATATATATATATATATATATATATATATATATATATATATATATATATATGAATATATATATATATATATATATATATATATATATATATATATATATATATATATATATATATATATATATATATATGCTACGTTTTTTTTGCTTAATTCTTTATTTTGCAAAATGACCGGCAAGCATATTGGTAATTTTTCTAATGAATTTACAAACAGACAACCTAAACTAACCTAACCTTATGGTTAGGACAGCACATACTCCAAAGTAAACAACAACAACAAAAAGAACAGGACCACTTAACTGTGTATCAAGGTTTTCTATTTATAAGTTATTTTG
Organism: Homarus gammarus; assembly: GCA_958450375.1. NCBI lineage: Eukaryota > Metazoa > Arthropoda > Malacostraca > Decapoda > Nephropidae > Homarus > Homarus gammarus. The sequence goes on along the minus strand of CAUDMG010004029.1, from coordinate 1,042,719 downwards.
CAAAATTACCAATATGCATGCCGGTCAATTTGCAAAATAACAGATTAAGCAAAACAAAAAGTAACATATGTATAGAAACAGTCCATGTACATTCCGACTGCACAATACAAAAAGTACCTTACTAGTCGGGAATCGATCCCTGGACCGCTGCGTGTGAACAGGGGTCGCTACCACGGCTCCACAATGGCAACAGAAGAAATTCCAGGCTTTGTTTTATTTTGCAGAAAGCCTGCTTAGTCTTATTAATTTTGAGCAACATGAGTCTCCACCAAGGATTGCCCGTGCCAATTGGACGAGTTGTCGGTCGGAATTTTTTGTAAGATGGCAGGTCAATGGGTAAAGAAAATGCTTAAAGTCACTATGGTAATGATATTTTTTAAATAAATTGGGCCAAAAAGTGTAAAAAAAATAAGGGTTAAAGTTACTTAAACCGTCACGTGACTGAGAAAAGCTGATTGGTTGTGACGTCACTGGCTGGCACGAGCGGCAGAAAAGGAGTGTGGATTTCAGCCAGCTGTGGGGCGTGTTGTTACCAGCAGAAATACAGGACTTGTGGCCTTATACAATGTTGATATACACAGGCATACCTTATTTTTAGGTTAAAATAAATTACTGCTCAAGTATCATCGTGTGTATTTACTTACTGGGTGCCAAAATGATGCAAAAGACCGATAATTCCAACATGGAAGTTTTCACCTCTGTTCTCTATTTATTGTCTGGAAAATGTAAGTTTTCTTCACGATGTCGATATTTAATGTTGTGGAAGGACCAAGGACGACCATGGCCAGGGGATGGGCTTGGGATGATCAGATGACAGATGTAATTAAACGTGCTACATAGCTGGATGGCCGAGTTCTTGATAATACTCTACAATCATAAAGACATCTATACTTTTGGTAAATTTCTTTCATCTGCCTTTATGAACCCTGGAAGTAGTTGTCCAACCTTCTCGGCTGATCGGCTCTGTAAATAAATTGTGCTTTATTCCGCAACACAGTAATGCTATTTTGAATATATAAATAGTACTAAGCTCATTAACTAATTCAAGGGATATTAGCTGCCAATACTACAAATTTCATAGTACAGTATAAACATTCCAAACAATATTGGTATTATTTTGGTTTTGGTCATCTGGGAACCTTCACATTCTAACTATGGGCTTAAGTACTTTAAACAATAAGACACATTATCTCTACGTGATTTCTGTAGCAAAACATTTTTCGATGGCATAAGAAAATACAGGTCATAGGTTAGGTTAGGTTAGGTTGTGATAAGTTATATTACAAGTTATAAGATTAGCTTAACATATACCGGTTAGGGGGTAGGGGGGGGGTAGTAACTCAATAGTAGTGATTTCCAATAGAAATGAAAGTCAAAATCGTTCATAACACATCGCAAATCAACAGCAAAACATATTATGCATGTCTAAGTACAGGGATGACCAAAACTTAAAATTTACCCAATATAGCCTATCTCAAATTTAAGCATCCAAATGCTTATGGTAGTTCAAGTAAAAGTTTACCCATTAATTAATATAAATTATGATATATCCCAGTGGTTCATTAGTCAATCACCAAAACAATAAAAGCACTACGTTGTCATGATTACCTAGCATCAGGAATTCTCAAAACAAAGTCCAGACAATGTCATTACTTCTAAATTGACTCGTATCTCCATCTGTTAATGCACCGAAATAAAAAGAAGAGAAAGTCTACCAGGTAAGAACACATGACAGCTGAGCTGGTGTAAACATGGGAGTTTTTTAATGTCTACACGAACATAAGAATGGAGGAAACTGCAGCGAGCCTATTGGCCCATACTGGGAAATTCCATGTACACCCAACCCCTATCGCTCATATATTCATCCAACCTATGTTTGAAGCTGCTCTTCACGGCACATTTCTTCACTTACGAAATCTCCATGACTTAGACCATAAAAAAAATAAAACTTACCTGAACGTGGCATTTGGGAATTGAAGAAGTCATCCTTTCTATTACCACCGACAGCAGCGGTGAGTTTGTTGGAGAGAGTCGTCTGCAGGGAAGGTGGTGATGTCATTGCAAATGGCGGCCCTGTATCTAGAGAAATAAATTTATCTCGTCTATTATAGCAGGACTTTAAACTGTTATTACAAATTATATATACCGTATCACTCTACGAACGTGGCAGAACCGACAACTCGTCCATTATGTGGTCGATCTTCGAAGTAGCATTTTACAAACACCAGCTAGGAAACACGAGGCTACCAATATATCTCAACACTTCATATACACGCGGACTTCAATATACAAACAATATCTCATATATATATATATATATATATATATATATATATATATATATATATATATATATATATATATATATATATATATATATATATATATATGCAAGTAAATCACTGTAGGTGCGCGTGATCTAGGTATATGCTGATAACCACCAGGAAAGAAGAAAACACGAAGTTCCCAAGCGCTTTCGTGTAATTCACATCTTCAGGGGTGAGTACAGACTAGATAGAGTAATGCAGAACAAGATGAATATGTACAGAGGAGGGTGAGACCAGGTCCACAATGGTCAGGTAATGACCCTACTAATCTTTAAATGGCACACAACGGTTGGTGGTTGGGTCAGATGGGACAGTGACCCGCCCTCTCACCTGATCACAAATCTTCTTAATTACAAAGTTGTCCAGCTTGTACATACCGTTACTCAAATTCATGTTGAATGCTTCGGTATGTTTAATAAGACTAGATTCTATGATGTTCCTACTATCAATTGAATTACATGGTAATATTGAGGAGGCATTATCCCAGTCAATGCAATGCTTGTTATCCCTCAAATGAACAAACAGAGCATTGGATTCCTGGCCTGTCCTGACACTGTATTTGTGTTGTTTAATTCTAGTTACAAGATCTTTACCTGTCTGGCCTAAGTAAAACATATTACATTCCTTGCAAGGAACTTTATAAATGCAACCAATTGTGTTGTTGGGGGAGTTCTTGATTAACATTTGTTTAACAGTGCATGAGTTTTTAAATGCCACATTGACGTTCCAAGATTTTAGCTGTGCCGGAATGTGTGAGAAATTTTTTTGTGAAATGGTAATATTAAGATATTCTTATGGTCATGGGTGGGCTTGGGATCAGTTCTATAAAAAGTTTTCTTAGTAATGTTTAAGCATTTATCTATGAAAGATCTAGGGTATTTAAGGTTTGAGCCAATATTATATATATATTTGTATTCCTCATCGATGAATTCCGGACTGCAAATTCTCAAGGCACGTAAAAACATTGTTGTAAATACTGACTGTTTGACTTTATTATGGTGGGCAGAATAATAATGAATGTATGAACACACATTGGTTGGTTTTCTATAAATACTGAACTTAAAAGTGTTACCTATTCTGTGTATCAGACAGTCTAGGAATGGCAATTTACAGTCTTGCTCTAATTCCACAGTGAATTTGATCGAGGGGGCTAAGTTGTTAAGTTGTGGTAGGAAAACTTTTAGGTCCTCATTGCATGGCCAGAGACATAATACATCATCAACATATCTAAACCAGACTGCTGAGGGTGGTAAAATATTACTTAATAGTTTCTTTTCAAAGAATTCCATATATAGGTTGCTTAATACAGGTGAGAGTGGATTACCCATTGCCATACCAAATTTTTGAGCATAATATTCCCCATTGAATTCGAATTTGCAATCCCAAGCCCACCCATGACCATAAGAATATCTTAATATTACCATTTCACAAAAATTTCTCACACATTCCGGCACAGCTAAAATCTTGGAACGTCAATGTGGCATTTAAAAACTCATGCACTGTTAAACAAATGTTAATCAAGAACTCCCCCAACAACACAATTGGTTGCATTTATAAAGTTCCTTGCAAGGAATGTAATATGTTTTACTTAGGCCAGACAGGTAAAGATCTTGTAACTAGAATTAAACAACACAAATACAGTGTCAGGACAGGCCAGGAATCCAATGCTCTGTTTGTTCATTTGAGGGATAACAAGCATTGCATTGACTGGGATAATGCCTCCTCAATATTACCATGTAATTCAATTGATAGTAGGAACATCATAGAATCTAGTCTTATTAAACATACCGAAGCATTCAACATGAATTTGAGTAACGGTATGTACAAGCTGGACAACTTTGTAATTAAGAAGATTTGTGATCAGGTGAGAGGGCGGGTCACTGTCCCATCTGACCCAACCACCAACCGTTGTGTGCCATTTAAAGATTAGTAGGGTCATTACCTGACCATTGTGGACCTGGTCTCACCCTCCTCTGTATATATTCATCTTGTTCTGCATTACTCTATCTAGTCTGTACTCACCCCTGAAGATGTGAATTACACGAAAGCGCTTGGGAACTTCGTGTTTTCTTCTTTCCTGGTGGTTATCAGCATATACCTAGATCACGCGCACCTACAGTGATTTACTTGCATATATATATATATATATATATATAGTGAACTCTGTCAGATCAAACTAGCGCCAGTAGAAAAACATACACCTATGAGATTGTTGTTTGTAAATAAGAGACTATATTATCGCCCCAGGGACTATCTTAGATACTACACGTGATATTGCTGTCTATATGTGTCATCAGTTCTCTGTGATGGAAGCTTTGGTCTTGGTGGGAGGTGTAATGATTGAATATCAGACGATAGCTTACAGCCCAAAAAATTGCAACACATAGTATAACAGCAAGTACACTGCAGACCTAATGGTACCCTCCATACCAGGTTGACACACCCCAGGTCAAGACCTAAGGGACCTGACCTCGCCCGCTAATGACTTGAGTTAGCCGGGTGACCTACAACCACGCCTAAGAAACACCTGGGCATGACCACACCTGAACACAGCTGTCCAGATCTAACCAGTTAAGTGTTAATTGCCAAAGGTCAAACACCGGCTATGCCTCCCCCATATAAAGGCTTGCAGTCCCGTCCACGGGGTTTCTGGTCATTCAGCTCATTCAGGTTATTCTTGTCATCCTGATTCTCCCGTGCGGGTTGTCAGTCTGTCCACTCGCCGAGAGTCAGGCTCATCCTACTCAGGTCGGGAGGGGGACTTCCAGACCGAACCCCAGCTAAGCAGAGTCTCCCATAGGAGGCAGCCCAGCCAAGCAGGGTACACGTGAGTCTTGTCAGAAATTTTCCTAGGGTGAGTTACCTACTGTTTGAAGCATATTTATTCATGTTGTGTCCGAGAGTCAGTGTCGAGTAACGTAACATAATGTGCTAATACCCCAATATAATAATGATATTAACGTGTCCATGTCATTGACCGAATTAAGAAATAGTTGTATCGAAGTGGTGTTTGAGAAGTTGTCCCTTAAGAACGTGACGTACTATATGTGTATTGACGTATAAGATAAGTGTATTGACTCAGAGTAAATAACATCCCAGCCACGCATATGTGTATTGACGTATAAGATAAGTGTATTGACTCAGAGTAAATAACATCCCGGCCACGCTACCAAACTCTCTCTCTTTACATTCCTTCTACTATAAATATTCTACCTAAATGTAATATCCTCTTCTGGTGAGTTTTGTCTCATTTCAGTGGTGGCAGCGGTGGGATTCGAACCCACACCTCCTGCCACCACTATAATGAGACAAAACTCACCAGAAGAGGATATTACATATAGGTAGAATATTTATAGTAGAATATATATATATATTGTTACGAACCACGTCATCAATTGTCATGATCTACCTACCCAGCACTACGAACCACGCCATCTCAGGAGGGACAAAACTCCAGTATGACTACTCTTAGTTACCACTCCCGGGTTTCCCTTCTCCATATCCTGGTTGTTGCGTCACCTCCTACAAGTCTTCTTCATCAGCTCCAGTTCGATGAGAGTTCAGTTCACTCTGGGAAGTGACCACAGGATCACCTATCCTGGAAACCTACGGCACAGTGACTACCTACCGTCTTCTACAATACTCAGCCTTACTCGTCAGCCATCTCAGCTCCGCACTTAAGTATTTGTAATTTCATATTGCCTCCCCGCCTCCACCTTGCTTCAAATTATTGTATGTTGTATAAATATGTATATACTGTTAATGTTTAGGTTAAGTATGGTTAAGGGTAAATTATAGAAAGCTGACTATTTTGTTAAGGAATTTATGGTACTTTATTATACACAACAAAAACTCGCATCCTTTGTCTACCCTTTTATAGTCCGATTGTCTTTGTTTTTTTTGTTGTTACCTGTTGGGATCTGGGTAGACTTTTAACTATATTCTAAATCCCCAACTCGTAACAAATGGCGACCGTGACAGGACCCGACCTTAAGTGCCATATTTCTCCCCCCGTTGTTACTCCTTGTTAATTATTCCTCCCAGTCACTTCTGTTCACAATTGCTTTACGGTGGTTTAAAGTTTCCTTCATATGTGTGTGCATATATTGGTATTATCGTACAGTAAGAGTGACAGACGTAGGATATTAGGTTCCAAGTGTCATAAGGCTCACCTGTTATTACACGTGGCAGTCGTGTAGTGAGTCTTATCAAGTGTAGGGAAGAATCCCGATCTGTTTAGTGCCTTACCCTCACTCCAGAGTAGGCTGTTCCATAGTCACTAGTTTAGGGTGAAGTGATATCTTGGGACGCCCCTCTCTACCAGGACCCCATAATTATAAAGCCTCAATTATTGTTCTTCTCATTATCTCATTCGGGGTCAATAATCAAGTAACTCAAGGGTTGTTATTCCGGATCTTTATATAAATGCCATAATACGCCCTTCCTGTTTCAAGTATCTAAGGGTTGTTAATCCGGATCTTTATATTAATGCCATAATACGCCCTTCCTGTTTCAAGTATCTAAGGGTTGTTAATCCTGATCTTTATATTAATGCCGTAATACGCCCTACCTCTTTCAAATCTCTTATCCTTATCTAAGGATCTTCTCAGAAGAACAATATTCATAAGTGTAATTTCCCTAGGTATAACTTGGTTAGTTTCCTGGACTTTCTGGTTATCCACTGCCGTGATATTTTCTAGGGTAATCCACTTATCTTATCTTTTGACCATTAGTTAATTTATCCTAGTTTTCTTAACAATGGCCACCTCAGGTTTTGATCTCCTGGATTTTATTGAAAATCCTTCCGTAGCTAAATTACGTGTTAATATCCTGAAGAAAGAATGGAAAGAAATAGCCAACTATTACAATATCCCATTTTCACAGCAACTGACTATGGAAATGTTAAAAAATCATGTAATTGAAATGTTGGTTCGACAAGAAGTTTTAAAAGAATCCGCTGTTGACCGATTAACGCCCATGTCCAAGAAACTTCAACCACTATCCACCACCCCTCCTCACTCAGAAGTTGCTTCAGGTCTGGCTAGCCCTCAAGAAGAAACACAAAGAGTAGACGCCTTAGAACTAGAACGAGCTAGGTTCGAGTTCCAAATCAAAATGAAAGAACTCGAGTTGGAACAGGCCAAGTTGGATCAGGAGGAAAAGTTGGAACAGGCCAAGTTGGAGCATGAGGAAAAGTTGGAACAGGCCAAGTTGGAACAGGCCAAGTTGGAGTACAAGTTGGAGCATGAGGACAAGTTGGAACAGGCCAAGTTGGACCATGAGTTGGAACAGGGCAAGTTGGAACAGGCCAAGTTGGAGCATGAGGGAATGTTGGAACAGGCCAAGTTGGAGCAAAAGTTGGAGCATGAGGGAAGGTTGGAACAGGCCAAGTTGGAGCAGGAGGTTAGACTGAAAGAACTTCAGGTGAGACAGATAGAAGTCACCTTAACATCGGAGTTTAAATCAAAAGAAGTGGCATTAAAAGAGAAACTAGCTGCTTTTAACCCTGCTAATGCTTCTTCCCTTGTTCCCGGGTTTGATGAATCCGATATGGACGGGTCATTTAGGACTTTTGAGAAAATAGCCGGGAAGAATGAGTGGCCAAAAGACCAGTGGGTGTCGGTGTTACTTCCTAAATTATGTGGTAAGGCTCATAGAGTTTATAACTGTTTAGGCCAGACTGATGACTATGATAACGTAAAAAAGAATATCCTCACCTCTTATGCTATCACGCCAGATGGATACCGGTAGAAGTTTCGTAAACTAACCAAACCATTTTCACACACCTTTGTTGAGTTTGCTCAAGAAAAGCTTAGGTTTTTTAAGAAGTGGTTAGAGGCTACAGAGACCTCCACATTTCAGGATTTGTTAAATTTGGTAGTCCTGGAGGAGTGGAAGAGCAAGATACCATTTAACATCTTGAAGCATGTGGAGGAGCGTGGAGAGGTTAATTTAGGGCGTGCGGCTGAGCTGGCTGATGCGTACGCCTTGCTGGTGGAGTCACTGGGCAGTAGAGAACGTGGTACTTCCCGACATGTTAGGTCCTCCTCTGATGATAACCTTGGGGGCGTGAGTGATAGGTCGAAAGGTCCCACACCTACCCCCCCCCCCCCTGATGCAACCAAGTTTACTTGTTCTTACTGTAAAAACTCAGGCCATACGATCCAGACTTGTAAACACCCAAAGTGTCAAATTGCTAAAAGTAGTTCCCTGGATCCCAAATCCAAACCAATAGCAACCACCAATGTGGAAAGGCCCCATCAGGATCTCTTCTCTTCATTCGCCTATGAGGGAAAAATTTCAATAATAGAGGGGTCTCGTTCTTTCCCTATTCCTATACTACGTGATATGGGCGCAGCACAATCTATCCTCCTGTTTAACGTCATTCCTGATATATCTACCGCATTTACTAATGAGAGTGTTCTAATTTCAGATCTCTCATCCCATTCTTCCTATCCCTTAGCTAAAGTGCACCTCCAATGTCCCTTGATTACTGGGGAAGTGCAAATAGCCATTAGGAAAGATCCAATGCCTGTGAGAGGCATTCATTTATTATTGGGTAATGACTTGGTAGGAGATCTAGTGGTTTCCAACATAAAGACAGTCGACTCTCCCTTACCTGTCAACTCCACCACTGACCTTAAAGAAACTATTCCTCACCTTTTCCCATCTTGTGCTGTCACCCGGTCACAGAGTGTGCGAAATGGGCCCTCTTCATCTAAAACCACCTCCAATATCTTCCTACCCACAGAAGATCTGTACAATAAGACCATTAGTAAGGATGAGCTCATTAAAGCCCAACAATCTGATCCATCTTTGAATAAACTTCATCATACAGCAGTTGAGGGTAAAGATTTTAACACCCTTCCGTGTTTTTATTATCAGGAAGGGGTTTTTATGAGGGCCTATAGGCCCCCTGAGCTTGCCCATCTAGACACGTGGTCTGAAATACATCAAGTGGTAAGTCCCTCCTCTGTCAGACCAGCATTAATTGCCCTTTCCCATGATGGTATTTCAGGACATTTGGGAATCCTGAAAACATATAAAAAGCTCCTCCAACACTATTATTGGCCTGGACTTAGGAAGGATGTGTCAAAGTACCTAAAATCTTGTCATATTTGTCAAATGGTAGGAAAACCAAATGAAAGTATACCAGCAGCTCCCATTAAGCCCATCCCAGTATTTTCTACACCATTTTAAAAGATTGTTGTGGATTGTGTAGGCCCATTACCCTTAAAAGCATCACTTCAAAAAATGTAATCAAACCTCTTTTGCACCTTTTCACTTCAGTGGGCATTCCTAAAGAGATCCAATCCTATCAGGGCACCAATTTTACGAGCAATCTTTTCAAACAGGTGATGAAAGACCTCAGTGTGGACCATTGTACATCTTCGGCTTACCACCCACAATCCCAAGGTTGCTTGGAACGGTTCCATCAAACTTTCAAATCAATGCTCAAAAAATACTGTATAGAACACCAAAAGGAATGGGATGAAAGCATAGACTTGTTACTCTTTGCCATCAGGGAATGTCCCCATGAGTCATTGGGTTTCTTCCCGTTTGAGTTACTATATGGGCGAAAAATTAGGGGACCCCTTAAAATAGTAAAGGAGCAGTGGTTTGACACTCCATCTATTAAGCCCGCAACAGTTTCCCAATACATTGACACTTTATGGGACAAATTAACTGAAGTCCGATCCATTGCTCAGTCAAACTTAAAAAAAGTCCAAGAAAAAATGGTGAAGTCCCAACCTAAATTATTTGAAAGATCATTTTCTCCAGGTGACAAAGTGTTACTCTTTCTACCCATTCCAGGCTCTCCCCTTAAAAGCAAGTTTACTGGTCCCTATATAGTTGCAAATAAACTATCTCCCCTCAACTATACAGTTCATACTCCTGATCGCCGAAAAGATTCACAACTTGTTCACATTAATCTCATGAAACTTTACCATTCCAGGCAGTCAGAGGAAGACATCCCAGAGGCTATAAGCCTACCTGTATTGCATACGGTTTTGTCAGGGCCGGAGCCGGAGACAGATGACATGGATCTATTGGAGAATTTAGACTTCCCTCTACCTAAAGAAAACCCTGCTAACAGTCACATACTCAACAACTTGGATGAGTATTTTTCTGTTCTGAATCCATCTCAAGCAAAAGATCTCACTAAGTTATTATCAACATTTCCTAAAGTCACGTCAGACCTCCCAGGGTTTTGCAATATACTTAAACATGATATTAAGCTAATCTCAGATGATGTACAACCCATTAGGCAATCAGCATATCGACTAAATCCACAAAAAAGAGAGATTATGAAAAAGGAGGTAGATTTTTTGTTAAAACATAACTTAGCTGAGCCTAGTACCTCCCCCTGGGCTTTACCTTGCCTTCTCATTCCAAAACCCGATAGCACTTTTCGTTTCTGTACAGATTATCGTAAAGTGAACCAGGTCACTGTCTCAGACTCCTACCCTTTACCTTTGATTGAAGATATAATAGACAGCATAGGCTGTGCAAAATTTATCAGTATGGTGGACTTATTGAAAGGATATTATCAAGTGGGACTCACGGATAGGGCAAAAATAATCTCAGCATTTATAACTCCATTTGGTCTTTTTCAATATTTGGTTATGGCGTTTGGCTTTTCTAATGCTCCGGCCACATTCCAGAGGGCCATCAATTACCTAATTCAGGACCTAGGTGGGACGTTCGCCTACCTGGATAACCTGGTGGTGGTGTCGGACGGCTGGGACGAACATCTGGTGCGTTTGGAGATACTGTTCTCACGACTGCAAGATACTGGATTCACCATAAACCTGGCTAAATCTGCTTTTGGCCGGGCCTCAGTGACTTACCTGGGACATATCGCTGGGCATGGTATGGTGAGACCCAAGGACGCAAACGTTAAAGCCATCTTGTCCTTCCCCACTCCAAGGACGAGGAAGGAGCTCATGCGCTTCCTGGGGATGTGCGGCTACTACCGTCGGTTCTGCAGTAACTTCTCCAGCGTTGCCAGACCCCTCACAGACCTTACCAGTTCTGCGGTCCCTTACATCTGGAACCAAAGGTGCGACCAGTCTTTCCACGCCTCAAAGCCTTCCTTGCCTCCAAGCCTGTAGTCCACCCCCCCTGACTACACCTTGCCCTTCCATCTGCAAATCGACGCTAGCGGTGTCAGAGTGGGGGCTGTGCTCCTACAACCCGACCCAACCACTGATGTCCTTCACCCTGTGGCATACTACTCCGCCAAGTTGAAAAAACATCAGACCAACTACTCAACCATAGAGAAGGAGGCCCTGGCTCTGGTGTTGGCAATAAAGAAGTTTGAATGTTACCTCCAGTCTTGCCCACAAACAACCCTAGTCTTCACCGACCATAACCCACTCACGTTCATCCAAACCAACAAGACCTCCAACCAGCGAATCCTCCACTGGGCTCTCCTCGCCCAGCCCTATAATCTACAAGTCCGGCACATAAAGGGGGTGGACAACCTGATTGCGGACTCCTTATCCCGAGCTCCAGTGGAAATGCAGCAGCTACTCTCCAGACGCACCAGGTGATCACCTCCTTCGCGCCAGCGCTATGGAGGTCTTTGGAAGGGGGGGGGTGTTACGAACCAAGTCATCAATTGTCACGATCTACCTACCTAGCACTACGAACCACGCCATCTATTGTCCTGATCTACCTACCCAGCACCACGAGCAACGCCATCTAGGGACGAAACTCGATTATGACTACTCTTAGTTACCACTCCAGGGTTTCCCTTCTCCATATCCTGGTTGTTGCGTCACCTCCTACAAGTCTTCGTCATCAGCTCCAGTTCGATGAGAGTTCAGTTCACTCTGGGAAGTGACCACAGGATCATCTATCCTGGAAACCTACGGCACAGTAACTACCTACCGTCTTCTACAATACTCAGCCTTACTCGTCAGCCATCTCAGCTCCGCACTTAAGTATTTGTAATCTCATATTGCCTCCCCGCCTCCACCTTGCTTCAAATTATTGTATGTTGTATAAATATGTATATACTGTTAAAGTTTAGGTTAAGTATGGTTAAGGGTAAATTATAGAAAGCTGACTATTTGTTAAGGAATTTATGGTACTTTATTATACACAACAAAAACTCTCATCCTTTGTCTTCCCTTTTATAGTCCGATTGTCTTTGTTTTTTTTTGTTGTTGCCTGTTGGGATCTGGGTAGACTTTTAACTATATTCTAAATCCCCAACTCGTAACAATATATATATATATATATATATATATATATATATAATATATATATATATATATATATTATATATATATATATATATATATATATATATATATATGTAATATTCAGAATTTCAGTGTGATTTCAAATGCCGCGCCATGGGCGATACTGAGTTTTCAAGGTCGACTGAGGAAGATAGCGCCCCTGCCCATAGTGAGAGCTTTTGGAACTAGGCCTATGCGATATTAAATTTAGTCTACCGAATTAATAATGATGTGATTCATGAAGTTAAGGGACTATAATTGAATTTGAAATTATTATAGATCATTTACCAGTCTGAATAATGTTACGGGTGTCCCAAGAAAGTTATTAGTAGATGGAAAATATGTCATGTCGGCCTAAGCTAACGCCTTGGGTAGACACGAGGCTGGCTGGCTCTCAGTCAGATGACAGCAGTCGAACATAGAAGTAGACTGTGCGTCAGAGAGGACGAAACGGTCACGTGGTCTAGTCACCTGTGTTGCACTATTGCAGTATAACAAGGTTTCCGTCAGAACCCACTTGACTGCGAGAGATGACTGCTAGAGATTGACTGCCATTTGAGACTGCCGTTGACGATTGATGATTGGCGATTATCACCGTTGGAACGATCAGTGCAGGCTTGTCACTGGTTAGCTGGGTAGCAAAGGATCTCTTGAGTGAACAAGTGCTCCCGACAACTAAAACGACACGGGTCCCAGCATCAGCATTGGGTGATCAGATCTTACCATGTGGGTGCACAACACCATGTGTCCTCGGTCAGATAGAAGTATTACCTACTGGCCATAGTCACCTGTTGGCGTTCTCTCTTCCCGCCCATGGACGCACTGAGAGTACACTGAGGCTATCTGAGTAAATTAATGGTCACACACTGAGACCAGGTGTCTAGGGGATACCTAGAGAAACATTTTATCTCCCTTATTACGGGTGTATGTCGAGTTGGTGAAGCATGGTTCACGGGTATTGGTGGACTCAGTAACATCTCAATAATAGTGACAATATTTCTGTGTGTAGTTAATACCATTTTTTCAGTTACTGATATTATCTTGATGTGTGTAGCTTTCTTAAATAATTTTGATAATATTGTTTTTTAATGTTTGTGTCACTCATTGAAACCAGAGTGATACTGTGACTTAGTTCCTTTAATGCATTTAATTTTTCTTTATAATTCCGATCTCATGTATAACCGTTGTTCCCCAGAGTAGTGTTTAAGCTAGGTTAGGAAGTGTGCATCTGTTGGGTTAGTATAATTCTGTTGAGTGCCCTGAAGGCCTATTCAGGGTGCAGTTAATAAGTTCTTATTTTGTTATACCATTTTCTCAGTGCTGGATATAATTCTGTTGAGTGCCCTTAAGGCCTATTCATTGTAGAGTTATTAATTTCTTATTTTTTAATATCATTTTCTCAGTGGTTGATATTATTTTGTTGAAAGCCCTTAAGGAATGTTTCATGTGTGCAAGCAACATTTCTTAATACTTTAAATTTATTGTTGTCTAATGAGACATTGTCTGAGTTTCTAATAATATCAATATCATGTATAACTTTTATTCCCCAGAGTAGTGTTTTAAGTTCAGGTTAAGAGGTGTGCATATTGGTGTACCTTTATTTTATTGTGCCTGTAGTGTTGGAGGGAATATAAGTGTTTAAATTTTACAGTGCGTCTCATTCATCCCAGTCACAGACGCTATCCTTCCACGGGTCACGGACAATTCATTTTGTTAGTAAATTTAAGTGTTCTTGTGCTGGCTCGGGATTTTTCTCAAAGAGGCGCTTCCACTGCAATTTCCATCTAATAATTAATAAACCCCAAGTCAAGTGAGAAATTAAAGTCCATCATTTCCTTCCGGTAACATATATACACCTAGACCCCGACTTACGACTACGTGGACTTACGACCGTCGGGACTTACGACCGCCTCAGATAAAAAAAAAAAAAAAAAAAAAAAAAAAAAAAAAAAAAAAATTTATATGACACACGCATTTTCTATACCGAAACGTTTCCAGTTAATGTAGTCTCCATGTATAATTAGAAAATTATGGGGGCCCCATGTGCATTCAGCTGACTACATTAAAGGTTAAGTGCTCAGTCACACTGTATCCATTCCTTATTATTTATTACTTTCACTGTACTGTATCCATTCATCATTATTCATTACTTTTACTGTACTGTATTTCATTGTAGATTTTTTATTAAAAAAAAAAAAAAAAAAAAAAAAATTTTTTTTTTTTTTTTTTTTTTTTTTTTTTTTTTTTTTTTTTATCTATGTCGGACTTACGACCATGTCGGACTTACGACCTGGATTTGGGTCCCTAACCCCGTCGTAAGTCGGGGTCTAGGTGTATATACGAGTATATAAGTTATCAGATGTTTTCTTAATGATTACAATAATAGTGGTATATTTGACCACCTCTTAAGTTACCAGTACTGTATTGACATGAATACAACTCTCGTGCTAAATTCTTTTGTCTCATTTGCTGTTTACCTTGTGAGAGAATTATATTGATAATGAGTGCTGCCTAATATGGACTGGATGACTAAATAAAATAAAATAAAAAGGGTGGAGGAGGTTGTAACAATAGGATAATAAGAACCTTATTGTGCATACGGCTTTAGTCTGACTCGCGTCACTGTGCTGTAGGAGCTAAAGTTGCGTTTCTCTCTGGCTGACCTGTCTACGTACACCCGTGATTCTCAAACCAAGGCTCGCGACCCAAAGGTGGCTTGCAAGCCGTTTTCAGTGACAATAAATTTGATTTGACAAGGTTTTTTTATTTGAATCAATGAGTCGCGAATTTTTCGAGATATTAAAAATTGAGTCGCACTCGAAAAAGGTTGAGAACCGCTCTCATAGACCTCGGCTGTTTTATATACCTTCACAATACACAGGAGAAGCTGTTTTATCTCCCTCAGCCTGCTGTGTGCACGTCTTGAATAATTAAAGACAGATATCTGGTATTGTAGTTTTATGTTCACAGTCGCTGTTTTTTCATAAATATTTGTAATATAATCCATACCCGTGTTGTGTGGTACGGTACAGTTTACACTGCTGGTGGAAAGTTGGAAACTTCTCCCTTTCCCAGACAGTCGTCATTACTCAGGCTCCTCAGCCCCAGTATTATGTTGTCCGTCTCAGAACACTACCTGATTGTCTGATGTATTGGTGCCTTTTTTTACAACCATCTACACGTTTACAGTGTTTGAGTGAAAGAATTACAACCGGATCAGTCCCGTCCTCTGGTTCGCCCTGTAGTCTTTATCGTTTACCGTTCTTAAAGCATAATTTGCTGTCAGCCACCACACATACGTGTTTGCCCTTCCTTTCTCTTTAACTCAATATCTTTATTTTTCTTCCTCATAATTATGGATCTTATTAAAAATTTGGTTTGTATTAAATTTTGCTAAAAATTTGTCGCAAGAACAGTTTTTTATGCTAATTCTAAGTGTATCACTCATTTGTTGCGGAACAGTGTCTGTTTTTGCTGTTGAACGAAAATGAGTGATAACCTCCAATCATTGTTTTCGTTAAGCGAAACTGATGCCTTGTGCCCAAAATGCAAAGTGTGAGGATTGTGCCCAAAGAGAAGTAATGCCAAAAACGCCATGATATGCAAATAAAATGTATTGATGGTAGATTCATTTGGCACTGTCAGAAAGGAGGATGGAATTAAAGGTCTCCAGCAGAAAAAGCACATGGCTGAACTAACCTAATCTCACTTAACCTAACCTAACCTAACCGAGCTTATGTTAAGCATGATTGGCCAGCACTTCTGATTCATAGACCTGTAAGTCACAAATACAATATTTCCGCAATACATGAGTTTCACATTTAAAATCAGCACGAAAAACTGCATCTTTAATGTAAGTTTAAAAAATTTGGAACGCAGTTAGAGGATAGTGATCAATCACCCTTCTTCAAAATCGGTATCAATTTTGCTATCCTCCAGGATTCTGGTACTACACCCATTTTTAATAACAAGTTAAACAACTTTGCTAAGTTCTTCTTTACATTCCTTTAATACTCTGGCAAATATATCATCGGGACCTGGTGACTTATTAGGCTTTAGTTTGTCTATTTGTTTACTAGCATCATTACAAGTTACCACTATCTCTCTTAAACTATTTTTTTTTATTATATCCATATCTAGTCGGAGCCTTGGGTATCTGTTTAAATTCTCCGTAGTGAAAACTGTCGACAAATATGTTCAGATTATTGCTCATTTCTCTGTCGTTATCAGTTAGCTCGCTTGTATCTGTCTGTATTAATGAAATCTTGTCTCGTTTTTTAGTTTGATACATTTGATAGAATCCCTTGGGGTTTGACTTCGCCTCCCTTGCTACCTTCAGTTCATTATTCCTCTTCGCTTTTCTTATCTCGGTCTTCACTCTACTAGCCCATATTTATAATAATCTCGATTTTTTCTTCTACCTATAGCCTTCCTTTGTTCAATAATATTCTTTAAATAATTATATATCCATTTGGGGGTTATTGTTATTGGATCTGAGTTTACTGTGTGGTATATTCTCCCTTTGTGCATTAAGTAACTCATTATTTAAATTGCTATGGAACTCGTCAACCTCAGATCTTGTGGTCAGGTCACCCTCAAATGTCATATTTTGTGGGGTTATCGTTGTAGGTTGTGAAGTCACTTCACGTGAACTCATGTAATTTGCCCCCAAACGTAATACCCCTTCTCTCAGCTGCCTTTTTAACCTATCAAAATTTATCCTTCTGAAATCTGGGACTTAAAATGGATTTTCCTTGCAACTGACATTAAGCTCTACTTTGAATCTCACTTCATTGTGATTGCTGTTAGCTACTTCGTTTCCTACGTCGACATTACTAATGAGGTTTTTCTCTGTTTGACAGAACTAAATCTAGTACTGTATATTATTACCCCTGGTGGGTTCGGCTATATGTTGACTTAAGAAACAGTCCTGAACATTTTCAAGAAAACATCCACTGATTCTGAGTTGCCAATAAGGTCGGTCTAGTCTATCTGACTAAAGTTAAAGTTACCTTCTATGCAGAATATGCCCTGTATATTTCAACCTAAATAAATTGCTCATTAACCCTATTGAGATTAGGATGAATTTATATTACTCCTGTGATTAATTTTTACCCTACCATTTGTTAATTCTATCCAAATTATTTATGTATTTATTTAAATTTTTATTTCCTTATTGATTTCACACTTCAGATTATCCCTGACATAGATTGCTCCGCCGGCCTCCTTTCCTATTCTGCCTATTGGTATGGAATAATTTGTAACGTTTAATTTGGTATTCGACAGGTAACTCACGTGAGTGTAAGTTTATCCATGTTTCGGTGAAAGCTATTATATCGATTTTATTTCTCATACTTCTACTGTTTGCTCAGTAGACATTTACGTTAGTCGTGATCTGAGTCTTCTCTTTGTCGTGTTTAGGTTTCAACTCCCTGCCTAATTTAACTTTGTCATCATTCCTAGCACAATTTATCTGTAACCTTTTGCTTTGTTTACGTGCACCCACTGCAGTTTCCTAGATTCCCGTGCTCACTGTTCCCCTAGCAGTTTAAAGACTTCGACATCTTTTTAAACTGCCTTCTCGAGAGAGCCAGCCAGGGTTGCCACCCTATCCCTAGATATACTGTATGTACCCCATCCCTAGCATAAAGGTCCATTCTTCCTTAAAAATTGTCCCAGTTGTCAATGAATGGGACTGATATTGACTGGCAATATCTATCAAAACGGCCGTTGACACCAACTGCCCTCTACAACCATTCATTGCCAATTCTCCTTCTAGGCAGGACACCACATATGATATGGATTCCTCCCTTCGCCCTAATACGTTCTATAGCTGAGATATCTGTCAAGGAAGGGACCAGGAGAGGACTGCAATGTACTAGCAGGATTATTAAAAGTTCTAGTGTGCCATTGTTATCTAACTCGAAAAATTTCCTTGCCATGCTGAAAATAAGGGGGATCTTTCCAGATTTCTTTGTCAGCAAATTTCCCTGTCAGCTGAAGCGTTGAAGGACGAGTAGACGAGTATGACGTTCGAGAGGTAAGTTACTAAGGTCTAAAATTGAACTTACTTTTGCTTGTGTTGATTGTATGTAGAAGTCCGCGTGCTTTATTGGGCTAATGAAATATATATGTATATATATATATATATATATATATATATATATATATATATATATATATATATATATATATATATATATATATATATATATATATATATATATATATATATATATATATATATATATCATGTAGATCCACAATGAAAACGTGGATAAGATAAATCTTGATAAAATCACATGTCTTTATTCAAGACATCTTCAGAAGCAACTGGATTACATGGACAGAGAGAGGCTTAAATATACAGGGTGACCTTGTTAAACATGAGGTCAGGTCATAATGATGTCAGCCACTTTTAATGTTGGGGGAATTCTTGATTAACATTTGTTTAACAATGCATGAGTTTTTAAATACCACATTGACGTTCCAGGTGGCATTTAAAAACTCATGCATTTATAAGGTTCCTTGCAAGGAATGTAATATGTTTTACTTAGGCCAGACAGGTGAAGATCTTGTAACTAGACTTAAACAACATAAATATAGTGTTAGGACAGGCCAGGAATCCAATGCTCTGTTTGTTCATTTGAGGGATAATAAGCATTCCATTGACTGGGATAATGCCTCCTCAATATTACCTTGCAATTCAATTGACAGTAGGAACATTATAGAATCCAGTCTCATTAAACATACCGAATCCGTCAACATGAATTTGAGTAATGGTATGTACAAATTGGATAATTTCGTAATTAAGAAGATTTGTAACCAGGTGAGAAGGTTGGGTCATCTTACCCTCTGACCTGGCTACCGATTGCTGCTGTGCTTTTTGGTCAACGACATCACCAGCAAGGAATCGAACCCTCGACCTACTGGGTGGGACTAGGGAACGCTTACCGGCTAGGCCACAAGGACACTAAAAGCAGTTCTAGACTCTGTTATATTTCACACAAAGCCTGTTCATCGAGCTGATGGCGCCGTGAACCTCATTGGGAAACTGTCCGTGCCTCTTATGTGGTGTCAGTAGCATTTTACCGAATCCAGCTGGTATGAAACGCGAGGTACA
Source organism: Homarus gammarus (assembly GCA_958450375.1). Classification (NCBI taxonomy): domain Eukaryota; kingdom Metazoa; phylum Arthropoda; class Malacostraca; order Decapoda; family Nephropidae; genus Homarus; species Homarus gammarus. The sequence continues at coordinate 1,023,016 of CAUDMG010004029.1, read as the reverse complement.
TATATATACTTCATTTTTAGTCCATATAACACGCGGACTTTGAACATATAATCAACGACCTCACCAGCAAGGAATCGAACCCTCGACCTACTGGGTGGGACAAGAGAACGCTTACCGGCTAGGCCACAAGGACACTAAAAGCAGTTCTAGACTCTGTTATATTTCACACAAAGCCTGTTCATCGAGCTGATGGCGCCGTGAACCTCATTGGGGAACTGCCCGTGCCTCTTATGTGGTGTCAGTAGCATTTTACCGAAACCAGCTGGTATGAAACGCGAGGTACATATATATACTTCATTTTTAGTCCATATAACACGCCTAGTATTTGTTAATACTAGGCCTAATATATTGTCACCTCTCGTAGGTTCTGTAATTAGTTGTTTCAAAAAATTGTCCTGTACTGCGTCTAGGAAGTCTTCAGATTCATAGTCACCTACAATGTTGTCCCAGTCAATATTTCTGAAGTTGAAATCCCCCATAATGCACAGGTTGTTATATTTTGCTGCCCTACTCATTTCCTGCCATATGGGCTGAGCTGCTTCTTTCCCAAGACTTGGGGGCCTGTAAATCACTCCCATAATTAGTTTTTCTCTTCCTCCCGTGATTTCTACCCATACAGACTCGGTTCCTATTTCACCCTTTATTGAATTATTAATACAACATTTTAAAGTCTCCTTGACGAAGAGTGCGACCCCTCCTCCCTTCCTACCTTCCCTGTCCTTGGCTTTGGTAACACGTCCGCTCGCAGCTCATTACACCGAACATAGATGTTATACAGCGAAAATTTACTGTTTGCTGTCATACTGAAAATTGTTGAGAGTGAATACTTTCATCATTGTGAGTTTTGGTCCATTTACAGACCAGACCATTCTTTACATAAGTGAGCAGGCCACTTCCTGCTCCATTATTGTGTGCTGTAAACCCAGCTATCCTGAGTGCAGCTTTCTTCTTAGTGCTGGACGTTTATGGTTCTTATAAACCAATTACATCAATGTTAAAAAGTTTAACAAACCATTGTAGGTCATTAATTCTGCAGTTAACACTCCCGATGTTCCATGAAATGAACCTTTGTGTTCTTGTTACTCGTTCCACCTTGAACTGAGTATAGAGAGTCGCGAGTTGGCTTTATAGATCAACCTGACCAATAAGTTAACTGTTTCAAATTCATCACCCCTGGAGTTCTTGATAATGAGTCTCACGGCCCTTATTCCAGTAAGATTTTTATACACAGGTTCCTTCATTAGTCCCAAAAGTTCCTCCTCCGTAAATATTGGAAGAAGTGCTGGGTTATGGACAGTTTCCAGACAGGGGGTTATTAAAGAGACCACATTGGCAGTCTGAGGCTCATTCTCCCCATTCATGGTTTTATCACTATCAATCTCACTCTAGCTACTCACCCTCAAGTTGTCATCATTATGAGAGGAGGCACCAGCTCCTTCAGAAGCTCCACTGACACTATCACTGCCATTGTTCGCTGTTACACTTACTTGGCAGGCATTAACCTGACCTGCATTGGCTATCAAAGGAGAGTCACTGTGCCTGTTGACTTCAGGTGGTGGAAGCGATCCGGCCGCATTGGCATCACTGAGTGGGAGCGCTATTGTGGGTGGAGGCGGCCTCCCAGGACAACCTGGGTGCCAGACCATCACACCCTCCTTCCTGCACCTGGGACACTGCCTCCTGGGTGGGGAGGTGTAGCTGTTGATTTCAGGAGATGGAGGCGATCCAGCAGTGTTGCCGTTGGCGTCACTGAGTGTTACCGCTATTGTGGGTGGAGGCGGCCTCCCAGGGCAACCTAGGTGCTAGGCCATCACACCCTCCTTCCTGCACCTGGGAAACTGCCTCCCAAGTGGGGGGCCTGCTCTCTCCCCTCCCGAGAGGCAGCTTCCTTGGTGGGGCAGCTCCTCATGCTATGCATTCCTCCTCAGATGCCGCAGGTGGCTGTCTTGTGACAGTATTTCGCCGCGGAATGACCCCGAAGCAGTGTTAGCACACCACAAGGGGAGGGGGGGAGTCCACCGACTGATGTTACTAGGGGTACCATACATGCCGAAGAAGCAGTATTCTTCAGGAGGTGGTTCCTTCCCTTTCCAAACAATGATGATTCTACTAAGTTGTGCACCAGCCTTATAAAGTCTTCTTGCTCTGTGGACGCCCGGAAGAGACAGCTCGCCACTGGGGGGAATACCCTTGGGGAAGTGGGTGACAGGGTAGTCCTTCATTTGAAGGGGGAGTGCCGGTTTGGCAAGGAAGTAGGGATGACTGGGAGGGAGGGTGGGCTGAGGAGGGAGTGAGGGGGAGGGTGGGAGTGCTGGATAGGGAGGGAGGGAGAGAGTGAGGGAGTGATGGGGAGGGAGGGAATGGTGGGCGGGTTGGAGTGCTGGAGAGGGAGGGAGTACTGTAGAGGGAGGGAGGAAGGGGTGTTGGGGAGAGAAGAAGGGAGATTTTTGTGATTTATTGTTACCATGCAGTAGTTCGCCTGACACATTTAACTGTTTAATTTACACTTTTTTTTTTTTAATATCATTGATGCCAATTTGCTTAAGTTCAATATATCCTAATAAGAGACTCGACAGTCGACAGTAACCACCTTTCACGTCAATATATTTCCAGGAGGCAAAAGTTTTGTGTTTGATTTTGAAATGTGGGAAGATTATCAGAAAACAGTATTCTCTTTTCTTCTCGTCACCTTTTCCCGCCTCTGTTACGTCTCATTAACCTCTTCTTTGTATTTCGTTTTGTTCTTTTTTCAGACTCTCGTCCTCTTTAGTTGTTGAGGTAAATAGAGAGAGGGAGAGAGAAAGAGAGAGTCAGTCATTGTAGCTGTAGGCTGCTCGTAGTGATATAAATCCAGGAAGTATGTTTTGTATCATTCTGAATGATACGAAACATACAGTACATTTGCATGACGTTATCTTACCTAACTGCTATTGAAGGAGATACCTATCACCTGGCCTGCAACACCTCATTCAGATAGTTCTTATTCATCTACCTAAACCAACCGTGTGTGTCTCCTAAAAGCCTTAGTTGTAATGTAAAATAAATTTGTTATGCACATCTCCCCTAACAATTATTGTCTCGTAAGTTTTGGTTGTACAGTAATAAAGGTCTTTGGCAGGCCACACCAAGAGTTAATACCTGCCAGTTTAGGTATTGTAGTACCAATCATCGTCGTACTGTACTATGTGAGATGTGAATCTATGGGTTGCGGCTGTATATTCCTATAGTCCATTAGCCGAAGATCTAACCGAACCAAATTTACCCCAGTCTTTGTAACAGTGAACCATAAACCAAGAGAAGCGAAACATATACTACTGAATTTTAAACCTATTTCCCTTGTGAGACCAAGCTCTTACAGTTAACATTCTCTTCCAACTATTACTAACTGCTTGACATAATGATAAGGTTGCCTGTGTTAAGAATACTTACTACGTTCCATGCCTCGGGTGTTGTGGGCCCGGTCTTCCAGAACAACACATGGACTTTATGACGTGAGTGTAGTCTCTCCGTTCACCTGGTCGTCATTGTGTATACGTGCAATAACTCTTGGCCGTCACTCGCGCCTTGTGATGCTGGACGAAGATTTTTCCAGTTGTTCTTTTTGTACTATAGGAAATTGTCTGGTGATATTTTTTTTTAATTGGGATTTTGTATTATATTGTAGAAATTTGTCCATTGGGCTTTTCGTTTTAGGAAAAAATGCGAGTTAGAGTTTACTCCAGTGATGGCGAAGGCGGTGTTGTAGTGCTGGTGATGACTCAGAGGCTAGCTAGTAAAACCCCCGCCCGACCAAAAGGAAGCTGTGTGTGTGTGTGTGTGTGGCGGCCGCGTTCAAGGTCCCACTCCCCCATGTAAGTGACGGCGACTACAGATTACCTCGTCCACCTGGAACACATAACACTCTCCCTTCCCCTCCGCCACCAAGTAACCATGCGAGGGGCTTACTGAGTGTCGGGGGAAATATTCTCGACAATTGGTTTGACCTTCACATCTCTCCACTTTTCTTCCTTGCCTCCCATTTTTCTTATAATTATTTTATTTACCTCTCTCTCTCTCTCTCTCTCTCTCTCTCTCTCTCTCTCTCTCATTCCAGACAGGAGCCCGCCCGTCCTCCCATTGTGGGGGAGATGGATGTCCAGCGCCGGGCGTCACAGTTGGCCTGCTTTAAAACACACTTCATTCTGATTTGATGACGTATCCCCTTCCTGTGACGTCACTCAAGTTGGCGTCTGTTCTGTTGTCAGCCAGCAAACTTGGGAGGTGTTCAGGTTCTCTTTGTTTGATGTGACTTTCAAAAAATATATTGTTATGTACAGGTATACAAGAACGTACGAACATATGAATGGAGGAAACTGCAGCGGGCCTATTGGCCCATACTGGGCAGTCCCGTTTATACCCAACCCCTATCGCTCATATATCCATCCAATCTATGTTTGAAGTTACCCAGCGTGTTCGAATTAATGATGATGTTTGAAAACTTATTCCACTCATCCACTACTCTGTTTCCAAACCAGTCTTTGCCTTTCTCGAGCCTAAATCTAAATTTTTCTGATTTAATACCATTAATACGAGTTTTCTCCTGGTTGGATTATTTAAATACCTTTGTTTAACCCTGACTTCTATCTATACATCTCGATCATATCGCCCTTCACTCTACGTCTCTCGAGGGAGTGCAAATTAGGATGCTTTAAACTGTCTCTGTACTCAAGGTTCCTAATACCCGAGGTTCGTCTTTCCATCCTCCTCTGAATGTTTTCGAGGGATTCCATATCCCTTCTGTAGTACGGTGACCAGAAATAAAACGCGTAATCCAAGTGAGGTCTCACAAGCGCAAGATGTAGTTTTAGGGTAACCTGGCTGGTCTTGTAACTAACACTCCTTTGTATGAATCCAAATACTTTGTTCGCGTTGTTTCAAGCAAATACACATTAGACGAACATAAGAACATAAGAAAATAAGGAGTCTGCAATAGGCCGGTTGGCCTGTGCATGGCAGCTCCTGTCGAGAGTTACTACCACTCTCTATTGTCCATGAATCTATCTAGCCTCCTTTTGAAAATTTCCAGAGTTCCCGCACTTACTACAAAGTTGGTAAGCTTGTTCCACTCGTCCACCACCCTATTTGTGAACCAGTTTCTTCCTATCTCCCTCCTAAACCTAAACTTATCCAACTTGAATCCGTTGCTCCGAGTCCTATCCTGCTCGGATATTATAAGAACTTTATCTATATCCCCTTTATTGATTCCTTTCACCCACTTAAATACTTCTATCATATCTCCCCGCACTCTTCGTCTTTCTAGGGAATGCAAGTTAAGTTTCTTTAACCTATCCTGATATGGAAGGTTTCTAAGTCCCGGAATCATTTTTGTCATTCTTCGCTGCACCGACTCTAGTGAATTTATATCCATTCTATAATAGGGGCACCAGAACTGAACCGCATAATCAAGGTGCGGCCTGACTAGCGCAAGATATAGTTGCAATAAGACCTCAACACTCTTGTTACTTACACTTCTAGATATAAAACCCAATACTCTGTTTGCCATATTTCGAACATTAACGCACTGTTTTCTAGGCCGTAGGTCCGGGCTTACAAGTACCCCTAGGTCTCTTTCACAAGTCGACTTCTCTCGGTTGATGTTGTTAAGGCTGTATACATTATAAGTATTTGTTCTTCCAATATTAAGTACGCTGCACTTGCTGGTGTTGAATTTCATATGCCATTTTTCAGACCACCCCTGCAGTTTATTTAGATCCTCCTGTAATGCATTTGCATCCCGCCCTGAATTAATTTGCCGCCCTATTTTGGTGCCATCCGCAAACTTGCTTATGTCACTGCTGATCCCAGTATCTAGATCGTTTATGTAGATTATGAACAAGAGTGGGCCTAGTACTGACCCCTGGGAAACCCCACTGGTTACACGGCCCCACTCAGATTTAACACCATCTACGCTGACCCTCTGCGTTCTATTGGTGAGCCATGATTTTATCCAATTTAAAACTTTCCCCTTGATACCATGAGCCTTAATTTTTCTCAGAAGCCTCTGATGCGGTACTCTGTCAAATGCTTTGCTAAAGTCTAAGTAAATAACATCGTAATTTTCGTCATTATCTACTACCTCGAAGACTTTCCTAAAAAACGTTAGCAGATATGTTAGACAAGATTTTCCCTTTGTAAACCCATGTTGAGAGTCGTAGCTTAATTTGCTTTTCTCTAGATGCGATCGGATGCTATCTGCTATAATTGATTCAAGAAATTTCCCCACTACTGACGTCAAACTGATCGGCCGGTAATTTGACGCTGATGCTCTGTCTCCCTTTTTGAATATGGGTACTACATTTGCCTGTTTCCACAAGTCTGGCACGACTCCAGTGTCTAATGATTTTGTAAATAAGTTTACGAGGGGTCCGCTAATCTGTTCCTACACTCTTTCAAGACTCGAGGGAAAATTTCATCCGGCCATGGGGATTTTGTTTTCTTTAGTTTATTTATCTTCTTAAGAACATCCTCTTTTCTGATAGTGATATTCTTTAATTTCTCTTCTTCCTTTCCCTTAAATATCAGTTCTACCTCTGGAATTTCATCGCAAATTTCTTCTGTGAAAACTGATAAGTTGTCTTGGTTTTAGATTCCTACTTATCATTACTCCTAAATCTTTCTCACAGACGGATTTCTCTTTTATAACTCTGTTCATCTGATATCTGGTTTCTCTATTTACATCTCTTAGGCTAAGTACTTTACATGTGTCCACGTTAAATTTCACTGCCATTTTTGAGACCAAGCATTTTTTTTTTAGATCTTCCTGTAGTTTTGCCGAGTCCTCGTCAGCTTTAATTACACGCCCTATTTTAGTATCGCCAGCAAATTCACTTATGTTGATGTATGTTGCTGTCTCCGCCTATATCTATGTCGTTTATGCATATAATAAATAGTAATGGTCCAAGTACTGATTCTTGGGGTACTCCACTAATGACGTTACCCCAATCGGATTTAGTGCCGTTTATGCTTACTCGCTGTTTCCTGTCCTCTAACCACGCTCTAATCCATTTTAGAATGTCTCCCCCAATTCCACAAGCCTCCACTTTTCGTATTAGTCTTTCGTGGAGGACTCAGTCGAAGGCTTTGCTAAAGTCGAGGTATACCACATCATAATCATGACCGTCATCTACTGATTCGAAAACAGTTGAAAAGAATGTTAATAGATTTGTCAGACGTGAATGCCCACTTGTGAAGCCAGGATACTAAAAGCAGTCCTAGACTCTGCTATATTTCACACAAAGCCTGTTCAACGAGCTTATGGCGCCGTGAACCTCTAATGGGGACTACCCGTATCACGTAGGTGGTCAGAGTAACGTTTTACCAAATCCGGCTTCGAAACATGAGGATCCACATATATTTCATTAGCCCAATAAAGCACGCGGACTTCTACATACAATCAACACCTCAACCCGCCAGGATTCGAACCCACGGCCCACGAGCCCATGACTGTGACTGGTCCAGTAGGTAGCGTTCCCCGGTCACAGTCATGGACTCGTGGGCTGTGGGTTCGAATCCTGGCGGGTTGAGGCGTTGATTGTATATAGAAGTCCGCGTGCTTTATTGGGCTAATGAAATATATATAAATATATATTTCATTAGCCCAATAAAGCAGGCGGACTTCTACTGTATATATAATCAACACCTCACCCCACCAGGATTCGAACCGATGATCTTATAAATGTGACAGGGGAACGTTACCTCTGGGCCACCAGGACACTAAAAGCAATCGTTGCCTCTGAAGATGTCTTGAATGTAGACGAAAGCTAAGGTGCTCCGTTGTTTCCCTTTTCCCGTGTGATTTTATCAAGATATATATATATATATATATATATATATATATATATATATATATATATATATATATATATATATATATATATATATATATATATATATACTTCATTTTTAGTCCATTTAACACGTATACATATACATATATATATATATATATATATATATATATATATATATATATATATATATATACTAACAAAGAATCCCTAGTTTTATCTGTGGTTTGCATTAAAATGCGGCAGTGGTGAAGCCGCAGTCTCGTCAGGGCCTGCGGTGCGGCGCGCGTGTGTGTGTGTGTGTTCGTCGTTGTGGAAAGTGACGGACGCTTTGAGACCCTCACTTGTACGAGTGTGATGGTGTGAAGTGACTGTTGCGCTACTTAGCACCACTGACTTATATCCTCTACCTAACACCCCTAGTTACAGTGTGATGGTGTAAAGTGACTCACCGCAAACTCTGTGTGGTAGTGTGAAGTGAATGTCAAGCTACTTATCAGCTCTGTCTTGCAGTGCGAGGATGGTAAGTGATTTCCATGCTATTTAATCACAATTTAAACTGGTGTGTAAGTACGCACACACACACACACACACGGATTATTGTATTGTCTTCCTGTCAATATTAGAATATTGCTTTGTGTATGTTTTGTTTTGTTCCACTATTGTTGTCTCTTTTATCACTCTCTCCCAAGCCTCCTCCCGTCCTCTGTCTCCCTGCTTACCATTACTTCTCCCACTAACCGTCCGCTCCCTCCTGTCTGTTGTTATTCCACTTTTCCGTTCTGACCGTCTCCTCTTCAGTGTCTCCTTGACACTGTCCACTTACCACTGTTCCTTTGCAAGCAAGCAAGCAAACAAGGGAATCAAGAACCCCATCCCAGCTCTTCCTCTGTTAGGAAACAAGCAAGCAAACAGATTAAGCTCCTCGTCTCACCTGTTCCTGCACAAGCAAGCGGCCTGGGAGCAGCGGCCTCCAATCTGGACACTGACGACCGGAAGTCACGTCCAGGTCTGTGGTCCCCGGCAGATGACTCACCCTCCCTCCCTCCCTCCCTCCTTCCTTCCATCTCTCCCTTATTTCCTCCCTCCTTCCCTCTCCTCGCACACCCTCCCTCCCTCCTTCCCTCCATCTTCTCGCACTCCCTCCCTCACACTCCCCCCTTCCCTCTCCTTGCACTCCCCCTTCCTCCTTCCCCCTTCCCTACTACTTTTCCTGGTATACTCCATCCTTCCCTCCGTCCCTGCCACTCCTCATACTCCCTCCCTCCCTCCCTCCCTTCCTGCCACTCCGCATGCCCCCTCCTTCTCCACCACACCTCATGTTTCCTTCCTCCTTCTCTACTACACCTCATGCTTCCTTCCTCCTTCTCTATCACACCTCATGCTTCCTTCCTCCTTCTCTACCACACCTCATGCTTCCTTCCTCCTTCTCTACCACACCTCATGCTTCCTTCCTCCTTCTCTACCACACCTCATGCTTCCTTCCTCCTTCTCCTACCACACCTCACGCTTCCTTCCTCCTTCTCCTGCCACACCTCACGCTTCCTTCCTCCTTCTCTACCACACCTCATGCTTCCTTCCTCCTTCTCTACCACACCTCACGCTTCCTTCCTCTTTCTCTACCACACCTCATGTTTCCTTCCTCCTTCTCTACCACACCTCATGCTTCCTTCCTCCTTCTCTACCACACCTCATGTTTCCTTCCTCCTTCTCTACCACACCTCATGCTTCCTTCCTCCTTCTCTACCACACCTCATGTTTCCTTCCTCCTTCTCTACCACACCTCATGTTTCCTTCCTCCTTCTCTACCACACCTCATGTTTCCTTCCTCCTTCTCTACCACACCTCATGTTTCCTTCCTCCTTCTCTACCACACCTCATGCTTCCTTCCTCCTTCTCTACCACACCTCACGCTTCCTTCCTCCTTCTCTACCACACCTCATGTTTCCTTCCTCCTTCTCTACCACACCTCATGTTTCCTTCCTCCTTCTCTACCACACCTCATGTTTCCTTCCTCCTTCTCTACCACACCTCATGTTTCCTTCCTCCTTCTCTACCACACCTCATGCTTCCTTCCTCCTTCTCTACCACACCTCATGCTTCCTTCCTCCTTCTCTACCACACCTCATGTTTCCTTCCTCCTTCTCTACCACACCTCATGTTTTCTTCCTCCTTCTCTACCACACCTCATGTTCCTTCCTCCTTCTCTACCACACCTCATGCTTCCTTCCTCCTTCTCTACCACACCTCAAGCTTCCTTCCTCCTTCTCTACCACACCTCATGCTTCCTTCCTCCTTCTCTACCACACCTCATGCTTCCTTCCTCCTTCTCTACCACACCTCATGTTTCCTTCCTCCTTCTCTACCACACCTCATGTTTCCTTCCTCCTTCTCTACCACACCTCATGTTTCCTTCCTCCTTCTCTACCACACCTCATGTTTCCTTCCTCCTTCTCTACCACACCTCATGTTTCCTTCCTCCTTCTCTACCACACCTCATGCTTCCTTCCTCCTTCTCTACCACACCTCATGTTTCCTTCCTCCTTCTCTACCTCTCCTCATGCAGCCAGAATGTGGTAAGGGACGATAGGAATGTACAGTCAGAGCCAGTAGTTGCCCCCGACCCCAAGTGAAGGTCGACACGATACAACATCCCCAGCCACGATCGTTCCAAAACTAAGAGCTTAAATTACCCTAGCCTAACCTAACCTAACCTAACCTTTCTGAACTTATGGCAACCCCACCTAACCTAACCTAACTTAATCTAACCTAACTCTCAAGTGAAGTTCGAGCTTGTGGGGTTTGTGGGTATTTGTCGTATGAGTAAACTGTGTTGTAGGTTTTCGTCTGGATACCCGCTAATTCGTCACACCTTATTTCTTACACTTTCTTATTTCCGTGTTACTCGTGCTCCTTCACACACACACACACACACACACACACACACAGGAGACAGGAACCAGACTATGCCCCTGATGGATCACCTGCATTATAAACTTTACGTTTTGCTCTTAACTTTATTTTAAATTGGTTAATTTTTTACATGACTTTCATGTAATTTTCAATTGTTTTAATTCAGTGTAAGCGGTCGTGTCTTTCTATTAATTAGATATAGCAGTTAATTATCTGTTTCTTATTTATCTCGTCCCATACTTACCCGACCCGTTTCGTTTCGTCTCGTTCCGTTTCGCCCCAACCCGCCCCATCCGACCTAGACCCGACCCGTCCCGTCCCGTCACGTCTCGTCCCGTCCCGTCCCGTCCCGAACCCTCTCGACCTAGGTTGGTTATTTTCATTTTCTAAAAATACTTTCGAAAGGTAATCATAATTTGTGAGATATTTCTGGAAATATTGTGTAATAGTGGTTTACCGTTTATTTTGTGTAATTGTACACTCTCAACAAAACCTTCTCGAACTCCTGGAGAAGATGGATGTGAGACTGAGCAGAATGGGCATGTCATGTCGGAATAGTTTCAGAATCTTCGTTCATTTTTAAGATTGCATAGTGCTTATAGCGTTGAGAAGTTTCAGGTGAGAGTGAAACCATAGATACGATGTTATTAATAAAATAAGCAATACAAGCAAATACAAGTAATACAAGCAAGTACAAGTAAATACAAGTAATACAAAGAAATATAAATGCAACATACAGTATATGAGGAAAAATTAATGGTGCGTTCAGTCGCCCCCAACACCCTCACCTCTACCCCGGCCATGAACAGACCCCCCCCCCCTAACACCCCCACCCCTATACTAACCATGAACAGCCGTCCCCAATACCCTCACCCCTATACCACCCATGAACAGCCGCCCCCAATACCCTCACCCCTATACCACCCATGAACAGCCGCCCCCAATACCCTCACCCCTATACCACCCATAAACAGCCGCCCCCAACACCCTCACCCCTATACCATCCATGAACAGCCGCCCCCAACACCCTCACCCCTATACCACCCATGAACAGCCGCCCCCAACACTCTCACCCTGTACCACCCATAAACAGCCGCCCCCAACACCCTCACCCCTATACCACCCATGAACAGCCGCCCCCAACACTCTCACCCTGTACCACCCATGAACAGCCGCCCCCAACACTCTCACCCTGTACCACCCATGAACAACCGCCCCCAACACCCTCACCCCTATACCACCCATGAACAGCCGCCCCCAACACTCTCACCCCTATACCACCCATGAACAGCCGCCCCCAACACCCCCACCCCTATACCACCCATAAACAGCCGCCCCCAACACCCCCACCCCTATACCACCCATGAACAGCCGCCCCCAACACCCCCACCCCTATACCATCCATGAACAGCCGCCCCCAACACCCCCACCCCTATACCATCCATGAACAGCCGCCCCCAACACCCTCACCCCTATACCACCCATGAACAGCCGCCCCCAACACTCTCACCCTGTACCACCCATGAACAGCCGTCCCCAACACCCTCACCACTATACCACCCATGAACAGCCGCCCCCAACACTCTCACCCTGTACCACCCATAACAGCCGCCCCCAACACCCCCACCCCTATACCACCCATGAACAGCCGCCCCCAACACCCCCAGCCCTATACCACCCATGAACAGCCGCCCCCAACACCCTCACCCTGCACCACCCATGAACAGCAGTCCCTAAAACCCTCACCCTGCACCACCCATGAACAGCCGCCCCCAACACCCTTACCCCTATACCACCCATGAACAGCCGCCCCCAACACTCTCACCCTGTACCACCCATGAACAGCCGTCTCCAACACCCTCACCCCAATACCACCCATGAATAGCCGCCCCCAACACTCTCACCCTGTACCACCCATGAACAGCCGCCCCCAACACCCTCACCCCTATACCACCCATGAACAGCCACCCCCAACACCCCCACCCCTATACCACCCATGAACAGCCGCCCCCAACACCCTCACCCCTATACCACCCATGAACAGCCGCCCCCAACACCCCCACCCTTATACCACCCATGAACAGCCGCCCCCAACACCCTCACCCCTATACCACCCATGAACAGCCGCCCCCAACACCCTCACCCCTATACCACCCATGAACAACCGCCCCCAACACCCTCACCCTGCACCACCCATGAACAGCCGTCCCTAAAACCCTCACCCTGCACCACCCATGAACAGCCGCCCCCAACACCCTCACCCCTATACCACCCATGAACAGCCGCCCCCAAAACACCCTCACCCCTATACCACCCATGAACAGCCGCCCCCAACACCCTCACTCCTTACTTGGAGACAGGATGGAAGGAAAGGTGGAGGGCGGCGTACAATAAGTATTTTTTTCAATAACTGCTAAATGAAATATTCTTGGATCTTTGAACTAACATACAACAGATGCTTGGCTATCGTGTGTGTGTGTGTGTGTGTGTGTGTGTGTGTGTGTGTGTGACTGGGCAACCGCACTCAGTAAGGTCATCCTTTTGCGATCGAAAACACAATTATAATCTCAGATTAAAACAAAATCAAACTATACAACTTCTTATGGTTGCTGCATGGAATGTCAGGACCCTTATGGATACTGGCACAAATGAGCGTCCTAAAAGAAGAACCGCCCTTGTGGCAAAAGAGCTGGCTCGGCTTCCAGACGAGGGTCAACTCACAGAACGGGGGTCTGCCTATACCTTCTTCTGGGAGGGTAAGCCTGCTGTGGAGAGAAACCGCATTTATGGAGTTGCTTTGCCATCTGCCAACGCATCCTACACAGGCTAACTGAAATGCCTGTTGGGATCAACGAGCGCCTCATGACGCTTTAGAGTCCTACTGAATCACTCACGTCATGCCTTTTTCACCAGTGCATACGCCCCATCACTGGATGCAGAGGAAGACATCAAGGAGACTTTTTACGCCGACCGTGACAGAGTGCTAGCCTCTATCCCCAAAGAATATAAGGTTGTGCTCCTTGGTGACTTCAATGCCAGAGTTGGCAGAGATGCTGACATTTGGCAGGAAACCAGAGGGAGGAATGGACTAGGCAAGTGTAATCCCATCGGTCTACTCCTCTTCAACAAGTGTGTTGTACACAACCTCACCATCACCAATACCTTGTTTAGGCAGGCTGATAAGTACAAGGGTTCGTGGCAACACCCACGATGCAAACACTGTCATCTCATTGACTACATCATTGTCAGAGAAAGAGATCGCCAAAATGTCCTAGTCACTCGAGCAATGCATGGCTCAGACCACTACGACACTGATCATCGGTTCGTCAGCGCTTAGCCTTCACTTTACGTCACCCCTAAACAGTAAAGACAGCAAGCCTCCAGAAGGGGTTTTAACACTAAGCGTTTGGAGGATCTAGTGGTAGCACATGCTTTAAGAGAGCAGCTCGAACATGGGCTGATAAACAACCCGACAACAAATAACCCAAATCCCAGTGCCGAATGAGATATTCTCGACACTGTCAGCCAGATCGAATGAAATCAATGTACTCACCGATGGTAAACGTGCTGCTTAAAACTGACTGGCAGAACAACCCTCAGCCTCTGACCAAACCTGATACCTTCCTCAAGAAGAAAGCAGCGGCCCAGCGCGAACAGCGTGAACGGGTTTAAAAATAAAGCGTGTGAAACGCAAAAACTTGCAGAGCAACACAAGACGGTAATTTTCTAATTAAAGATGAAGAAAGCATCTGTCAGCGCTGGATAGAGCACTACCATTCGCTGTTCAACCGAAACACCGATGTGGATGTCCTCACTACCCAGCAGGTCCCTCAGCATCCAGAGCTGACCCACCTCAGCTATCCTCCATCCCTGTATGAGGTAGCTACTGCCACCAAACAAATGAAAAATAACAAAGCCTCAGGGCTTGATGGAATCCCAGCCGAGGATGTATAAACCAAGAGGACCTCTGCTTACTAGCCGTCTCCACTCGCTCCTGGAGAATATATGGGAAAAGGAGGAAATCCCCCAGGCTCTTAAAGACCGAATTCGGTCGAACCTGTTAAATACAATTTATTCTTAGTACTTCAAATAATAAATCATAATTAAGTAATCAGACATAAATGTTTAATTGCCATATTTCCATGTTGTCACAATGATAAACAATACAATGAACACAATCTATCGGCACCTACATCTCAGCATCATCACAACAACAACGCACGACCTATACACCTCACCACCTGCACACCTACACCTCACCACCTGTACACCTACACCTCACCACCTGTAAACCTACACCTCACCATCTGTACACCTACACCTCACCACCTGTACACCTACACCTCACCACCTCCACACCTACGCCTGACCACCTCAACACCTCACCACCTCCACACCTACACCTCACCACCTCTACACCTACACCTGACCACCTCTACACATCACCACATCCACACCTACACCTCACCACCTTCACACCTCCACCTGACCACCTCGACACATCACCACATCCATACCTACACCTCACCACCTTCACACCTCCACCTGACCACCTCTACACATCACCACATCCACACCTACACCTCACCACCTTCACACCTCCACCTGACCACCTCTACACATCACCACATCCATACCTACACCTCACCACCTTCACACCTCCACCTGACCACCTCTACACATCACCACATCCACACCTACACCTCACCACCTGTACATCTACACCTCACCACCTCCACACCTACACCTCACCACCGCCACACCTACACCTCACCATCTATAGCACCTATACCTGACCACATCCACACCTACAACTCACCACTTGTACACCTACACCTCACCAACCTCCACACCTACGCCTGACCACCTCCACACATACACCTCACCACCTGCACACCTACACCTCACCACCTGTACACCTACACCTCACCACCTGTACACCTTCACCTCACCACCTGTAAACCTACACCTCACCATCTGTACACCTACACCACACCACCTGTACACCTAAACCTCACCACCTCCACACCAACGCCTGACCACCTCAACACCTCACCACCTCCACACCTACACCTCACCACCTCTACACCTACACCTCACCACCTGTACACCTACACCTTACCACCTGTAAACCTACACCTCACCATCTGTACACCTACACCAAACCACCTGTACACCTACACCTCACCACCTCCAGACCTACGCCTGACCACCTCTACACATCACCACATCCACACCTACACCTCACCACCTTCACACCTCCACCTGACCACCTCTATACATCACCACATCCACACCTACACCTCACCACCTTTACACCTACACCGCACCACCTCTACACCTACACCTCACCACCTCCACACCTACACCTCACAACCTGTACACCTACACCTCACCACCTCCACACCTACACCTCACCACCTGTACACCTACACCTCACCACTTCTACACCTACACCTCACCACCTGTACACCTACACCTCACCACCTCTACATCAACACCTCAACACCTGTACACCTACACCTCACCACATCCACACATACACCGCACCACCTGTACACCTACACCCCACCACCTGTACACCTACACCTCACCACCTCCACACTTACAAATCACCACCTCTACACCTACACCTCACCACCTGCACACCTACACCTCACCACCTGTACACCTACACCTCACCACCTGTACACCTACAAATCACCACCTCTACACCTACACCTCACCACCTGCACACCTACACCTCACCACCTCTACACCTACACCTCACCACCTCTACACCTACACTGCACACACCTGTACACCTACACCTCACCACCTGTACACCTACACCTCAACACCCCTGCACCTACACCTCACCACCTCTACACCTACACCTCGCCACCTCTACACCTACACCTCACCACCTCTGCACCTACACCTCACCACCTCTACACCTACACCTCGCAACCTCTACACCTACACCGCACACACCTGTACACCTACACCGCACACACCTGTACACCTACACCTCACCACCTGTACACCTACACTTCACCACCTCTACACCTACACCGCACCACCTCCACACCTACACCGCACCACCTGTACACCTACACCTCACCACCTGTACACCTACACCTCACCACCTCCACACCTACACCTCACCACCTGTACACCTACACCTCACCACCTCTACACCTAAACTTCACCACCTGTACACCTACACCTCACCACCTCCACACCTACACCTCACCACCTCCACATCTACACCTCACCACCTGTAAACTTACATCTGACCACCTCTACACCTACACCTCACCACCTGTACACCTACACCTCACCACCTGTACACCTACACCTCACCACCTGTACACCTACACCTCACCACCTGTACACCTACACTTCACCACCTCCACACCTACACCTCATCACCTGCACACCTACACCTCACCACCTCTACACCTACACCGCACCACCAATACACCTACACCTCACCACCTCCACATCTACACCTCACCACCTGTAAACTTACATCTGACCACCTCTACACCTACACCTCACCACCTCCACACCTATGCCTCACCACCTGTAAACTTGCATCTGACCACCTCCACACCTACACCGCACACACCTGTACACCTACACCTCACCACCTGTACACCTACACCTCATCACCTCCACACCTACACCTCACCACCTCTGCACCTGCACCTCACCACCTGTACACCTACACCTCGCCACCTGTACACCTACACCGCACCACCTGTACACCTACACCTTACCACCTGTACACCTACACCTCACCACCTCCACACCTACACCTCACCACCTGTGCACATACACCTCACCACCTCCACACCTACACTTCACCATCCTCCACACCTGCACCTCACCACCTCCACACCTACACCTCATCACCTCCAAACCTACACCTCACCACCTCTAAACCTACACCTCACCACCTCTAAACTTACATCTTACCACCTCTACACCTGCACCTCACCACATCCACACCTACACCTCACCACCTCCACACCTACACCTCACCACCTCTACACCTACACCTCACCACCTCTAAACTTACATCTGACCACCTCTACACCTACACCTCACCACCTGTACACCTACACCTCACCACCTCTACACCAACACCTCATCACCTCCACACCTACACCTCATCACCTCCACACCTACACCTCACCACCTGTACACCTACACCTCACCCCCTCCACACCTACACCTCACCACCTGTACACCTGCACCTCACCACCTCCACACCTACACCTCACCACCTCCACACCTACACCTCACCACCTCTACACCTACACCTCACCACCTCTAAACTTACATCTGATCACCTCTACACCTACACCTCACCACCTGTACACCTGCACCTCACCACCTCCACACCTAAACCTCACCACCTCCACACCTACACCTCACCACCTCCACACCTGCACCTCACCACCTCTGCACCTACACCTCACCACCTCTAAACCTACACCTCACCACCTCTAAACTTACATCTTACAACCTCTACACCTACACCTCACCACCTGTTCACCTTCACCTCACCACCTCCACACCTACACCTCACCACCTGTACACCTACACCTCACCACCTGTACACCTACACCTAACCACCTGTACACCTACACCTCACCACCTCCACACCTACACCTCACCACCTCTACACCTACACCTCACCACCTCCACACCTACACCTCACCACCTCCACACCTACACCTCACCACCTCCACACCTGCACCTCACCACCTGTACACCTACACCTCACCACCTCCACACCTACACCTCACCACCTGTACCCCTGCACCTCACCACCTCCACACCTGCACCTCACCACCTCCACACCTACACCTCACCACCTCTACACCTACTCCTCACCACCTCTAAACTTACATCAGACCACCTCTACACCTACACCTCACCACCTCCACACCTACACCTCACCACCACTACACCTACACCTCACCACCTGTACACCTGCACCTCACCACCTCTACACTTACACCTCACCACCTCCACACCAACACCTCACCACCTCCACACCTACACCTCACCACCTGTACACGTACACCTCACCACCTGTACACCTACACCTCACCACCTCCACACCTACACCTCACCACCTCTACACCTACAACTCACCACCTCTAAACTTACATCTGACCACCTCTACACCTACACCTCACCACCTGTACACCTACACCTTACACCTCCACACCTACACCTCTCCACATCCACACCTACACCTCACCACCTGTACACCTACACCTTACCACCTCCACACCTACACCTTACCACCTCCACACCTACACCTCACCACCTCCACACCTACACCTCACCACCTCCACACCTACACCTCATCACCTCCAAACCTACACCTCACCACCTCTAAACCTACACCTCACCACCTCTAAACTTACATCTTACCACCTCTACACCTGCACCTCACCACATCCACACCTACACCTCACCACCTCCACACCTACACCTCACCACCTCTACACCTACACCTCACCACCTCTAAACTTACATCTGACCACCTCTACACCTACACCTCACCACCTGTACACCTACACCTCACCACCTCTACACCAACACCTCACCACCTCCACACCTACACCTCATCACCTCCACACCTACACCTCACCACCTGTACACCTACACCTCACCCCCTCCACACCTACACCTCACCACCTGTACACCTGCACCTCACCACCTCCACACCTACACCTCACCACCTCTACACCTACACCTCACCACCTCTAAACTTACATCTGATCACCTCTACACCTACACCTCACCACCTGTACACCTGCACCTCACCACCTCCACACCTAAACCTCACCACCTCCACACCTACACCTCACCACCTCCACACCTGCACCTCACCACCTCTGCACCTACACCTCACCACCTCTAAACCTACACCTCACCACCTCTAAACTTACATCTTACAACCTCTACACCTACACCTCACCACCTGTTCACCTTCACCTCACCACCTCCACACCTACACCTCACCACCTGTACACCTACACCTCACCACCTGTACACCTACACCTAACCACCTGTACACCTACACCTCACCACCTCCACACCTACACCTCACCACCTCTACACCTACACCTCACCACCTCCACACCTACACCTCACCACCTCCACACCTACACCTCACCACCTCCACACCTGCACCTCACCACCTGTACACCTACACCTCACCACCTCCACACCTACACCTCACCACCTGTACCCCTGCACCTCACCACCTCCACACCTGCACCTCACCACCTCCACACCTACACCTCACCACCTCTACACCTACACCTCACCACCTCTAAACTTACATCAGACCACCTCTACACCTACACCTCACCACCTCCACACCTACACCTCACCACCACTACACCTACACCTCACCACCTGTACACCTGCACCTCACCACCTCTACACTTACACCTCACCACCTCCACACCAACACCTCACCACCTCCACACCTACACCTCACCACCTGTACACGTACACCTCACCACCTGTACACCTACACCTCACCACCTCCACACCTACACCTCACCACCTCTACACCTACAACTCACCACCTCTAAACTTACATCTGACCACCTCTACACCTACACCTCACCACCTGTACACCTACACCTTACACCTCCACACCTACACCTCTCCACATCCACACCTACACCTCACCACCTGTACACCTACACCTTACCACCTCCACACCTACACCTTACCACCTCCACACCTACACCTCACCACCTGTACACCTACACTTCACTACCTCCACACCTACACCCCACCACCTGCACACCTACACCTCACCACCCGCACACCTACACCTCACCACCTCCACACCTACACCTCACCACCTCCACACCTACACCTCACCACCTCTACACCTACACCTCACCACCTGCACACCTACACCTCACCACCTCTACACCTACACCGCACCACCTCTACACCTACACCTCACCACCTCCACACCTACACCTCACCACCTCCACACCTACACCTCACCACCTCCACACCTACACCTCACCACCTCTACACCTACACCTCACCACCTGCACACCTACACCTCACCACCTCTACACCTACACCGCACCACCTCTACACCTACACCTCACCACCTCCACACCTACACCTCACCACCTCTACACCTACACCTCATCACCTCCACACCTACACCTCACCACCTGCACACCTATACCTCACCACCTGCACACCTACACCTCACCACCTCTACACCTACACCTCACCACCTGCAAACTTACATCTGACCGCCTCTACACCTACACCTCACCACCTCCACACCTTCACCTCACCACCTGTAAACTTACATCTGACCACCTCCACACCTACACCTCACCACCTCCACACCTACACATCACCACCTGTAAACTTACATCTGACCACCTCCACACCTACACCGCACACACCTGTACACCTACACCTCACCACCTGTACACCTACACCTCACCACCTCCACACCTACACCTCACCACCTCTGCACCTGCACCTCACCACCTGTACATCTACACCTCGCCACCTGTACACTTATACCGCACACACCTGTACACCTACACCTCACCACCTGTACACCTACACCTCATCACCTCCACACCTACACCTCACCACCTCTACACCTACACCTCACCACCTGCACACTTACACCTCACCACCTCTACACCTACACCGCACCACCTCTACACCTACACCTCACCACCTCCACACCTACACCTCACCACCTCCACACCTACACCTCACCACCTCCACACCTACACCGCACCACCTCTACACCTACACCTCACCACCTCCACACCTACACCTCGCCACCTGTACACCTACACCGCACACACCTGTACACCTACACCTCACCACCTCCACACCAACACCTCACCACCTCTGCACCTACACCTCACCACCTCTAAACCTACACCTCACCACCTCTAAACCTACACCTCACCACCTCTAAACTTACATCTGACCACCTCTACACCTACACCTCACCACCTGTACACCTGCACCTCACCACCTCCACACCTACACCTCACCACCTCCACACCTACACCTCACCACCTGTACACCTACACCTCACCACCTCCACACCTACACCTCACCACCTGTACACCTGCACCTCACCACCTCCACACCTACACCTCACCACCTCTACACCTACAACTCACCACCTCTAAACTTACATCTGACCACCTCTACACCTACACCTCACCACCTGTACACCTACACCTCACCACCTCCACACCTACACCTCACCACCTCCACACCTACACCTCACCACCTGCACACCTACACCTCACCACCTCCACACCTACACCTCACCACCTGTACACCTACACCTCACCACTGCTACACCTACACCTCACCACCTCTACACCTACACCTCCTCCACACCTACACCTCACCACCTGTACACCTACACCTCACCACCTCTACACCTACACCTCACCACCTCTACACCTACACCTCACTACCTCTACACCTACACCTCACCACCTCCACACCTACACCTCACCATCTCCACACCTACACCTCACCAACTGTACACCTACACCTCACCACCTCTACACCTACACCTCACCACCTCTAAACCTCCACCTGACCACCTCTACACCTACACCTCACCACCTCTTCACCTACACCTCACCACCTGTACACCTACATCTCACCACCTCCACACCTACCCCTCACCACCTTCACACCTCCACCTGACCACCTCTACACCTACACCTTACCACCTCCACTCCTACACCTCACCACCTGTACACCTACACCTCACCACCACCACACCTACACCTCACCACCTTCACACCTCCACCTGACCACCTCTACAACAACACCTTACCACCTCTACACCTACACCTCACCACCTGTACACCTACGCCTCACCACCTCCACACCTACACCTCACCACCTTCACACCTCCACCTGACCACCTCTACACCTCACCACCTCCACACCTACACCTCACCACTTTCACACCTCCACCTGACCACCTCTACACATCATTCTTATCCACACCAACACCTCACCACCTTCACACCTCCACCTGACCACCTCTACACATCACCACATCCACGCCTACACCTCACCACCTCTACACCTACACCACACCACCTCTACACCTACACCTCACCACCTCCACACCTACACCTCACCACATGTACACCTGCACCTCACCACCTGTACACCTACACCTCACCACCTGTACGCCTACACCTCACCACCCCTACACCTATGCCTGACCACCTCAACACCTCACCACGTCCACACCTACACCTCACCACCTCTCCACCTAAACCTCACCACCTGTACACCCACACCTCACCACCTGTACACCTACACCTCACCACCTCCACACCTACACCTCACCACCTGCACACCTACACCTCACCACCTGCACACCTACACCTCACCACCTCTACACCTACACCTCACCACCTTCACACATCCACCTGACCACCTCTACACATCACCACATCCACACCTACACCTCACCACCTCTACACCTACACCGCACCACCTCTACACCTACACCTCACCACCTCCACACCTACACCTCACCACCTCTACACCTACACCTCACCACCTCTACACCTACACCTCACCACCTGTAAACCTACACCTCACAATCTGTACACCTACACCTCACCACCTGTACACCTACACCTCACCACCTCCACACCTACGCCTGACCACCTCAACACCACACCACCTCCACACCTACACCTCACCACCTTCACACCTTCACCTGACCACCTCTACACCTACACCTCACCACCTGTACAACTACACCTCACCACCTCTACACCTAAACCTTACCACCTGTACACCTACACCTCACCACCTCCACACCTACACCTCACCACGTCCACATCTACACCTCACCACCTGTAAACTTACATCTCACCACCTCCACACCTACACCTCACCACCTGTACACCTACACCTCACCACCTCTACACCTACACCTCACCACCTGTACACCTACACCTCACCACCTCCACACCTACACCTCACCACGTCCACATCTCTACCTCACCACCTGTACACCTACACCTCATCACCTCCACACCTACACCTCACCACCTCTACACCTAAACCTCACCACCTGTAAACTTACATCTGACCACCTCCACACCAACACCGCACATACCTGTACACCTACAGCTCACCACCTGTACACCTACACCTCACCACCTGTGCAAATACACCTCACCACCTCCACACCTACGCTTCACCATCCGCCACACCTGCACCTCACCACCTCCACACCTACACCTCATCACCTCCAAACCTACACCTCACCACCTCTACACCTACACCTCACCACCTCTGCACCTACACCTCACCACCTCTAAACCTACACCTCACCACCTCTAAACTTACATCTTACAACCTCTACACCTACACCTCACCACCTCTACACCTTCACCTCACCACCTCCACACCTACACCTCACCACCTCCACACCTACACCTCACCACCTCCACACCTACACCTCACCACCTGTACACCTACACCTCACCACCTCCACATCAACACCTCACCACCTCCACACCAACACCTCACCACCTCCACACCTACACCTCACCACCTCCACACCTGCACCTCACCACCTCTGCACCTACACCTCACCACCTCTAAACCTACACCTCACCACCTCTAAACTTACATCTTACAACCTCTACACCTACACCTCACCACCTGTACACCTTCACCTCACCACCTCCACACCTACACCTCACCACCTGTACACCTACACCTCACCACCTCTACACCTACACCTAACCACCTGTACACCTACACCTCACCACCTCCACACCTACACCTCACCACCTATACACCTACACCTCACCACCTCCACACCTACTCCTCACCACCTCCACACCTACACCTCACCACCTCCACACCTGCACCTCACCACCTGTACACCTACACCTCACCACCTCCACACCTACACCTCACCACCTGTACACCTACACCTCACCACCTCTACACCTACACCTAACCACCTGTACACCTACACCTCACCACCTCCACACCTACACCTCACCACCTCTACACCTACACCTCACCACCTCTAAACTTACATCTGACCACCTCTACACCTACACCTCACCACCTGTACACCTACACCTCACCACCTCCACACCTACACCTCACCACCTCCACACCTACACCTCACCACCTCCACACCTACACCTCAGCACCTGTACACCTACACCTCACCACCTCCACACCTACACCTCACCACCTGTACACCTACACCTCACCACCTCTACACCTACACCTTACCACCTCTACACCTACACCTCACCACCTGCACTGCTACACCTCACCACCTCTACACCTACACCTCACCACATGCACACCTACACCTCACCACCTGCACACCTACAGCTCACCACTCCACACCTACACCTCACCACCTGACACCTACTTCGCCACCTCCACCACACCTCACCACCTGCACACCTACACCTCACCACCTGCACACCTACACCTCACCACCTGCACACCTACACCTCACCACCTCTACACCTACACCTCACCACCTCTACACCTACACCTCACCACCTCTACACCTACACCTCACCACCTCCACATCTACACCTCACCACCTGTAAACTTACATCTGACCACCTCTACATCTACACCTCACCACCTCCACATCTACACCTCACCACCTGTAAACTTACATCTGACCACCTCCACACCTACACCTCACCACCTGTAAACTTACATCTGACCACTTCTACACCTACACCTCACCACCTCCACACCTACACCTCACCACCTGTAAACTTACATCTGACCACCTCTACACCTACACCTCACCACCTTTACACTTACACCTCACCACCTCCACACCTACACCTCACCACCTGTAAACTTACATCTGACCACCTCCACACCTACACCGCACACACCTGTACACCTACACCTCACCACCTGTACACCTACACCTCATCACCACCACACCTACACCCCACCACCACTGCACCTGCACCTCACCACCTGTACACCTACACCTCACCACCTGCACACCTACACCTCACCACCTGCACACCTACACCTCACCACCTGCACACCTACACATCACCACATCCACACCTACACCTCACCACATCTACACCTACACCTCACTACCTCTACACCTACACCTCACCACCTCCACACCTACACCTTACCACCTCCACACCTACGCCTCACCACCTGTACACCTACACCTCACCAGCTCCACACCTACCCCTCACCACCTTCACACCTCCACCTGACCACCTCTACACCTACACCTTACCACCTCCACTCCTACACCTCACCACCTGTACACCTACACCTCACCACCTCCACACCTACACCTCACCACCTTCACACCTCCACCTGACCACCTCTACACCAACACCTCACCACTTTTACACCTACACCTCACCACCTGTACACCTACACCTCACCACCTCCACACCTTCACCTCACCACCTTCACACCTCCACCTGACCACCTCTACACCTCACCACCTCCACACCTACACCTCACCACGAAGCTCACCATAGACAACAAACTAAATTGGAAACCACACGTCAGTGAAGTTGTCAAATCCTCCAGTTTCCGTCTCTACCTCCTCCACCGACTCAAGTCCCTCGGAGTTCCTGCACACGAACTCCTCAGTGTTTACACAACATTCATACTTCCCAAGCTCACCTATGCCTCCCCCACCTGGTCTTCCTCCCTAAATGCCACACAACGTAAACACCTAGAAAAAGTGCAAAAGAGGGCATGCAAGATTATTCTCTCCCCTTCCTACTCCACATATCAAGAAGCGCTCAACACACTGACCCTTTCGACTCTCACTGACCATCACCACGACCTCATCTGCAAATTTGGTAAGAAGCTTCTACACCATCCCCGACACCGGCTCCTACTACCACCTGAGATCCCTTGTCCGAGAATTGCTGTTCGACACCACAACCGCATCCAGCCCATACGTGCACGAACTGATCGCTATAAGAACAGCCCAGTCCCAACCATTGTAAAAATTATCAATAACTTGTAATAAATCAGTGTATTCACTCCCAGTAAACACTGCTCCTTACACTGTCACTATGTTGAAATGAACTGTAGTCTGAGCTTTTCCCCATCTACGTTATTATATGTCTTATTTGTGTCACTTATGTTACTTGTATATTATTTGTAATTCGCAACCCATTCCCGAAATATGTAACTGTATATTTTCAGCCTTTTGGCTGCCAAGCTCTTTCAATAAACCGTTAATTATTATTATTATTATTATTATTATTACACCTCCACCTGACCACCTCTACACATCATCACATCCACACCTACACCTCACCACCTCTACACCTACACCGCACCACCTCTACACCTACACCTCACCACCTCCACACCTACACCTCACCACATCCACACCTACACCTCACCACCTGTACACCTACACCTCACCACCTCCACACCTACGCCTGATCGCCTCAACACCTCACCACCTCCACACTTTCACCTCACCACCTCTACACCTACACCTCACCACCCGCACACCTACACCTCACCACCTGTACACCTACACCTCAACACCCCTGCACCTACACCTCACCACCTCTACACCTACACCTCACCACCCGCACACCTACACCTCACCACCTCTGCACCTACACCTCACCACCTCTACACCTACACCTCGCCACCTCTACACCTACACCGCACACACCTGTACACCTACACCGCACACACCTGTACACCTACACCTCACCACCTGTACACCTATACTTCACCACCTGTACACCTACACCTCACCACCTGTACACCTACACCTCACCACCTCCACACCTACACCTCACCACCTGTACACCTACACCTCACCACCTGTACACCTATACTTCACCACCTCTACACCTACACCTTACCACCTCCACACCTACACCGCACCACCTGTACACCTACACCTCACCACCTGTACACCTACACCTCACCACCTCTACACCTAAACTTCACCACCTGTACACCTACACCTCACCACCTCCACACCTACACCTCACCACCTCCACATCTACACCTCACCACCTGTAAACTTACATCTGACCACCTCTACACCTACACCTCACCACCTCCACACGTACACCTCACCACCTGTAAACTTACATCTGACCACCTCCACACCTACACCTCACCACCTGTACACCTACACCTCACCACCTCCACACCTACACCTCACCACCTCCACACCTCACCACCTGTAAACTTACATCTGACCACCTCCACACCTACACTTCACCACCTCCACACCTACACCTCACCACCTGCACACCTACACCTCACCACCTGCACACCTACACCTCACCACCTCTACACCTACACCGCACCACCAATACACCTACACCTCACCACCAATACACCTACACCTCACCACCTCCACATCTACACCTCACCACCTGCAAACTTACATCTGACCACCTCTACACCTACACCTCACCACCTCCACACCTACGCCTCACCACCTGTAAACTTACATCTGACCACCTCCACACCTACACCGCACACACCTGTACACCTACACCTCACCACCTGTACACCTAAACCTCATCACTTCCACACCTACACCTCACCACCTCTGCACCTGCACCTCACCACCTGTACACCTACACCTCGCCACCTGTACACCTACACCGCACCACCTGTACACCTACACCTAACCACCTGTACACCTACACCTCACCACCTCCACACCTACACCTCACCACCTGTGCACATACACCTCACCACCTCCACACCTACGCTTCACCATCCTCCGCACCTGCACCTCACCACCTCCACACCTACACCTCATCACCTCCAAACCTACACCTCACAACCTCTAAACCTACACCTCACCACCTCTAAACTTACATCTTACCACCTCTACACCTACACCTCACCACCTCCACACCTACACCTCACCACCTCCACACCTACACCTCACCACCTCTACACCTACACCTCACCACCTCTAAACTTACATCTGACCACCTCTACACCTACACCTCACCACCTGTACACCTGCACCTCACCACCTCCACACCTACACCTCACCACCTCCACACCTACACCTCACCACCTCCACACCTACACCTCATCACCTCCAAACCTACACCTCACAACCTCTAAACCTACACCTCACCACCTCTAAACTTACATCTTACCACCTGTACACCTGCACCTCACCACCTCCACACCTACACCTCACCACCTCCACACCTACACCTCACCACCTATACACCTACACCTCACCACCTCTAAACTTACATCTGACCACCTCTACACCTACACCTCACCATCTGTACACCTGCACCTCACCACCTCCACACCTACACCTCACCACCACCACACCTACACCTCACCACCTCTAAACTTACATCTGACCACCTCTACACCTACACCTCACCACCTGTACACCTACACCTCACCACCTCTACACCTACACCTCACCACCTCCACACCTACACCTCACCACCTGCACACCTACACCTCACCACCTGCACAGCTACACCTCACCACCTCTACACCTACACCTGACCACCTTCACGCATCCACCTGACCACCTCTACACTTCACCACATCCACACCTACACCTCACCACCTCCACACCTACACCTCACCACCTCTACACCTACACCTCACCACCTCTACACCTACACCTCACCACCTGTAAACCTACACCTCACAATCTGTACACCTACACCTCACCACCTGTACACCTACACCTAACCACCTCCACACCTACGCCTGACCACCTCAACACCTCACCACCTCCACACCTACACCTCACCACCTTCACACCTCCACCTGACCACCTCTACACCTACACCTCACCACCTGTACAACTACAACTCACCTCCTCTACACCTAATCCTTACCACCTGTACACCTACACCTCACCACCTCCACACCTACACCTCACCACGTCCACATCTACACCTCACCACCTGTAAACTTACATCTGACCACCTCTACAGCCTACACCTCACCACCTCCACAACTACACCTCACCACCTGTAAAGTTACATCTGACCACCTCCACACCTACACCTCACCACCTGTACACCTACACCTCACCACCTCTAAACCTACCCCTCACCACGTCCACATCTACACCTCACCACCTGTAAACTTACATCTCACCACCTCCACACCTACACCTCACCACCTGTACACCTACACCTCACCACCTCTACACCTACACCTCACCACCTGTACACCTACACCTCACCACCTCCACACCTACACCTCACCACGTCCACATCTCTACCTCACCACCTGTACACCTACACCTCATCACCTCCACACCTACACCTCACCACCTCTACACCTAAACCTCACCACCTGTAAACTTACATCTGACCACCTCCACACCTACACCGCACATACCTGTACACCTACACCTCACCACCTGTACACCTACACCTCATCACCTCCACACCTACACCTCACCACCTCTGCACCTGCACCTCACCACCTGTACACCAACACCTCGCCACCTGTACACCTACACCGCACCACCTGTACACCTACACCTCACCACCACCACACCTACACCTCACCACCTTCACACCTCCACTTGACCACCTGTACACCAACACCTTACCACCTCTACACCTACACCTATGCCAGACCACCTCAACACCTCACCACCTCCACACCTACACCTCACCACCTCTCCACCTAAAAATCACCACCTGTACACCTATACCTCACCACCTGTACACCTACACCTCACCACCTCCACACCTACACCTCACCACCTGCACACCTACACCTCACCACCTGCACACCTACACCTCACCACCTCTACACCTACACCTCACCACCTTCACACATCCACCTGACCACCTCTACACATCACCACATCCACACCTACACCTCACCACCTCTACACCTACACCGCACCACCTCTACACCTACACCTCACCACCTCCACACCTACACCTCACCACCTCTACACCTACACCTCACCACCTACACCTCACCACCTGTAAACCTACACCTCACAATCTGTACACCTACACCTCACCACCTGTACACCTACACCTCGCCACCTGTACACCTACACCGCACCACCTGTACACCTACACCTTACCACCTGTACACCTACACCTCACCACCTGTACACCTACACCTCACCACCTCTACACCTACACCTCACCACCTCCACACCTACACCTCACCACCTGCACACCTACACCTCACCACCTGCACAGCTACACCTCACCACCTCTACACCTACACCTCACCACCTTCACGCATCCACCTGACCACCTCTACACTTCACCACATCCACACCTACACCTCACCACCTCCACACCTACACCTCACCACCTCTACACCTACACCTCACCACCTCTACACCTACACCTCACCACCTGTAAACCTACACCTCACAATCTGTACACCTACACCTCACCACCTGTACACCTACACCTAACCACCTCCACACCTACGCCTGACCACCTCAACACCTCACCACCTCCACACCTACACCTCACCACCTTCACACCTCCACCTGACCACCTCTACACCTACACCTCACCACCTGTACAACTACAACTCACCTCCTCTACACCTAATCCTTACCACCTGTACACCTACACCTCACCACCTCCACACCTACACCTCACCACGTCCACATCTACACCTCACCACCTGCAAACTAAACATCTGACCACCTCTACAGCCTACACCTCACCACCTCCACAACTACACCTCACCACCTGTAAAGTTACATCTGACCACCTCCACACCTACACCTCACCACCTGTACACCTACACCTCACCACCTCCAAACCTACCCCTCACCACGTCCACATCTACACCTCACCACCTGTAAACTTACATCTCACCACCTCCAAACCTACACCTCACCACCTGTACACCTACACCTCACCACCTCTACACCTACACCTCACCACCTGTACACCTACACCTCACCACCTCCACACCTACACCTCACCACGTCCACATCTCTACCTCACCACCTGTACACCTACACCTCATCACCTCCACACCTACACCTCACCACCTCTACACCTAAACCTCACCACCTGTAAACTTACATCTGACCACCTCCACACCTACACCGCACATACCTGTACACCTACACCTCACCACCTGTACACCTACACCTCATCACCTCCACACCTACACCTCACCACCTCTGCACCTGCACCTCACCACCTGTACACCAACACCTCCCCACCTGTACACCTACACCGCACCACCTGTACACCTACACCTCACCACCACCACACCTACACCTCACCACCTTCACACCTCCACTTGACCACCTGTACACCAACACCTTACCACCTCTACACCTACACCTATGCCTGACCACCTCAACACCTCACCACCTCCACACCTACACCTCACCACCTCTCCACCTAAAAATCACCACCTGTCCACCTATACCTCACCACCTGTACACCTACACCTCACCACCTCCACACCTACACCTCACCACCTGCACACCTACACCTCACCACCTGCACACCTACACCTCACCACCTCTACACCTACACCTCACCACCTTCACACATCCACCTGACCACCTTTACACATCACCACATCCACACCTACACCTCACCACCTCTACACCTACACCGCACCACCTCTACACCTACACCTCACCACCTCCACACCTACACCTCACCACCTCTACACCTACACCTCACCACCTACACCTCACCACCTGTAAACCTACACCTCACAATCTGTACACCTACACCTCACCACCTGCACACCTACACCTCGCCACCTGTACACCTACACCGCACCACCTGTACACCTACACCTTACCACCTGTACACCTACAACTCACCACCTCCACACCTACACCTCACCACCTGTGCACATACACCTCACCACCTCCACACCTACGCTTCACCATCCGCCACACCTGCACCTCACCACCTCCACACCTACACCTCACCACCTGCACACCTATACCTCACCACCTGTACACCTACACCTCTCCACCTGTACACCTACTCTTCACTACCTCCACACCTACACCTCACCACCTGCACACCTACACCTCACCACCCGCACACCTACACCTCACCACCTCCACACCTACACCTCACCACCTCCACACCTACACCTCACCACCTCTACACCTACACCTCACCACCTGCACACCTACACCTCACCACCTCTACACCTAAACCGCACCACCTCTACACCTACACCTCACCACCTCCACACCTACACCTCACCACCTCCACACCTACACCTCACCACCTCTACACCTACACCTCACCACCTGCACACCTACACCTCACCACCTCTACACCTACACCGCACCACCTCTACACCTACACCTCACCACCTGCACACCTACACCTCACCACCTCTACACCTACACCTCACCACCTCCACACCTTCACCTCACCACCTGTAAACTTACATCTGACCACCTCCACACCTACACCTCACCACCTCCACACCTACACCTCACCACCTGTAAACTTACATCTGACCACCTCCACACCTACACCGCACACACCTGTACACCTACACCTCACCACCTGTACACCTACACCTCATCACCTCCACACCTACACCTCACCACCTCTGCACCTGCACCTCACCACCTGTACATCTACACCTCGCCACCTGTACACTTATACCGCACACACCTGTACACCTACACCTCACCACCTGTACACCTACACCTCATCACCTCCACACCTACACCTCACCACCTCTACACCTACACCTCACCACCTCTACACCTGCACCTCACCACCTCTACACCTACACCTCACCACCTGTTCATCTACACCTCGCCACCTGTACACTTATACCGCACACACCTGTACACCTACACCTCACCACCTGTACATCTACACCTCGCCACCTGTACACCTACACCGCACACACCTGTACACCTACACCTCACCACCTCTAAACATACATCTGACCACCTCTACACCTACACCTCACCACCTGTACACCTGCACCTCACCACCTCCACACCTACACCTCACCACCTCCACACCTACACCTCACCACCTGTACACCTACACCTCACCACCTCCACACCTACACCTCACCACCTCTACACCTACACCTCACCACCTCTAAACTTACATCTGACCACCTCCACACCTACACCTCACCACCTGTGCACCTACACCTCACCACCTGCACACCTACACCTCACCACCTCCACACCTACACCTCACCTCCTCCACACCTACACCTCACCACCTGTACACCTACACCTCACCACCTCTACACCTACACCTCACCACCTCTACACCTACACCACACTACCTCTACACCTACACCTCACCACCTCCACACCTACACCTCACCATCTCCACACCTACACCTCACCACCTGTACACCTACACCTCAACACCTCCACACCTACACCTCACCACCTCTACACCTACACCTCACCACCTCTAAACCTCCACCTGACCACCTCTACACCTACACCTCACCACATCTACACCTACACCTCACCACCTGTACACCTACACCTCACCACCTCCACACCTACCCCTCACCACCTTCACACCTCCACCTGACCACCTCTACACCTACACCTCACCACATCTACACCTACACCTCACCACCTGTACACCTACACCTCACCACCTCCACACCTACCCCTCACCACCTTCACACCTCCACCTGACCACCTCTAAACCAACACCTTACCACCTCTACACCTACACCTCACCACCTGTACACCTACGCCTCACCACCTCCACACCTACACCTCACCACCGTCACACCTCCACCTCACCACCTCTACACATCATCACATCCACACCAACACCTTACCACCTTCACACCTCCACCTGACCACCTCTACACATCACCACATCCACACCTACACCTCTCCACCTGTACGCCTACACCTCACCACCTCTACACCTATGCCTGACCACCTCAACACCTCACTACCTCCACACCTACACCTCACCACCTCTCCACCTAAACCTCACCACCTGTACACCTACACCTCACCACCTGTACACCTACACCTCACCACCTCCACACCTACACCTCACCACCGGCACACCTACACCTCACCACCTGCACACCTACACCTCACCACCTCTACACCTACACCTCACCACCTTCACACATCCACCTGACCACCTCTACACATCACCACATCCACACCTACACCTCACCACCTCTACACCTACACCGCACCACCTCTACACCTACACCTCACCACCTCCACACCTACACCTCACCACCTCTACACCTACACCTCACCACCTCTACACCTACACCTCACCACCTGTAAACCTACACCTCACAATCTGTACACCTACACCTCACCACCTGTACACCTACACCTCACCACCTCCACACCTACGCCTGACCACCTCAACACCTCACCACCTCCACACCTACACCTCACCACCTTCACACCTCCACCTGACCACCTCTACACCTACACCTCACCACCTGTACAACTACAACTCACCACCTCTACACCTATTCCTTACCACCTGTACACCTACACCTCACCACCTCCACACCTACACCTCACCACGTCCACATCTACACCTCACCACCTGTAAACTTACATCTGACCACCTCTACAGCCTACACCTCACCACCTCCACACCTACACCTCACCACCTGTAAAGTTACATCTGACCACCTCCACACCTACACCTCACCACCTGTACACCTACACCTCACCACCTCCAAACCTACACCTCACCACGTCCACATCTACACCTCACCACCTGTAAACTTACATCTCACCACCTCCACACCTACACCTCACCACCAGTACACCTACACCTCACCACCTATACACCTACACCTCACCACCTGTACACCTACACCTCACCACCTCCACACCTACACCTCACCACGTCCACATCTCTACCTCACCACCTGTACACCTACACCTCATCACCTCCACACCTACACCTCACCACCTCTACACCTAAACCTCACCACCTGTAAACTTACATCTGACCACCTCCACACCTACACCGCACATACCTGTACACCTTCACCTCACCACCTGTACACCTACACCTCATCACCTCCACACCTACACCTCACCACCTCTGCACCTGCACCTCACCACCTGTACACCTACACCTCGCCACCTGTACACCAACACCCCACCACCTGTACACCTACACCTCACCACCTGTACACCTACACCTCACCACCTCTGCACCTGCACCTCACCACCTGTACACCTACACCTCGCCACCTGTACACCTACACCGCACCACATGTACACCTACACCTCACCACCACCACACCTACACCTCACCACCTTCACACCTCCACCTGACCACCTCTACACCAACATCTTACCACCTGTACACCTACACCTCACCACCTATACACCTACGCCTCACAACCTCCACACCTACACCTGACCACCTTCACACCTCCACCTGACCACATCTACACCTCACCACCTCCACACCTACACCTCACCACTTTCACACCTCCACCTGACCACCTCTACACATCATCACATCCACACCAACACCTCACCACCTTCACACCTCCACCTGACCACCTCTACACATCACCACATCCACACCTACACCTCACCACCTCTACACCTACACCACACCACCTCTACACCTACACCTCACCACCTCCACACCTACACCTCACCACATGTACACCTACACCTCACCACCTGTACACCTACACCTCACCACCTGTACGCCTACACCTCACCACCTCTACACCTATGCCTGACCACCTCAACACCTGACCACCTCCACTCCTACACCTCACCACCTCTCCACCTAAACCTCACCACCTGTACACCTACACCTCACCACATGTACACCTACACCTCACCACCTCCACACCTACACCTCACCACCTGCACACCTACACCTCACCACCTGCACACCTACACCTCACCCCCTCTACACCTACACCTCACCACCTTCACACATCCACCTCTACACATCACCACATCCACACCTACACCTCACCACCTCTACACCTACACCGCACCACCTCTACACCTACACGTCACCACCTACACCTCACCACCTGTAAACCTACACCTCACAATCTGTACACCTACACCTCACCACCTGTACACCTACACCTCACCACCTCCACACCTACGCCTGACCACCTCAACACCTCACCACCTCCACACCTACCCCTCACCACCTTCACACCTCCACCTTACCACCTCTACACCTACACCTCACCACCTGTACAACTACAACTTACCACCTCTACACCTAATCCTTACCACCTGTACACCTACACCTCCCCACCTCCACACCTACACCTCACCACGTCCACATCTACACCTCACCACCTGTAAACTTACATCTGACCACCTCTACAGTCTACACCTCACCACCTCCACACCTACACCTCACCACCTGTAAAGTTACATCTGACCACCTCCACACCTACACCTAACCACCTGTACACCTACACCTCACCACCTCCAAACCTACACCTCACCACGTCCACATCTACACCTCACCACCTGTAAACTTACATCTCACCACCTCCACACCTACACCTCACCACCTGTGCACCTACACCTCACCACCTGTACACCTACCTCACCACCTCCACACCTACACCACACCACCTCTACACCTACACCTCACCACCTCCACACCTACACCTCACCACGTCCACATCTCTACCTCACCACCTGTACACCTACACCTCATCACCTCCACACCTACACCTCACCACCTCTACACCTAAACCTCACCACCTGTAAACTTACATCTGACCACCTCCACACCTACACCGCACATACCTGTACACCTACACCTCACCACCTGTACACCTACACCTCATCACCTCCACACCTACACCTCACCACCTCTGCACCTGCACCTCACCACCTGTACACCTACACCACGCCACCTGTACACCAACACCGCACCACCTGTACACCTACACCTTATCAACTGTACACCTACAACTCACCACCTCCACACCTACACCTCACCACCTGTGCATATACACCTCACCGCCTCCACACCTACGCTTCACCATCAGTCACACCTACACCTCACCACCTCCACACCTACACCTCATCACCTCCAAACCTACACCTCACCACCTCTACACCTACACCTCACCACCTCTGCACCTACACCTCACCACCTCTAAACCTACACCTCACCACCTCTAAACTTACATCTTACAACCTCTACACCTACACCTCACCACCTGTACACCTTCACCTCACCACCTCCACACCTACACCTCACCACCTCCACACCTACACCTCACCACTTCCACACCTGCACCTCACCACCTGTACACCTACACCTCACCATCTCCACACCTACACCTCACCACCTGTACACCTACACCTCACCACCTCTACACCTACACCTAACCACCTGTACACCTACACCTCACCACCTCCACACCTACACCTCACCACCTCTACACCTACACCTCACCACCTCTAAACTTACATCTGACACACCTCTACACCTACACCTCACCACCTCCACACCTACACCTCACCACCTCCACACCTACACCTCAGCACCTGTACACTTACACCTCACCACCTCCACACCTACACCTCACCACCTGTACACCTACACCTCACCACCTCTACACCTACTCCTCACCACCTCTACACCTACACCTCACCACCTGCACTCCTACACCTCACCACCTCTACACCTACACCTCACCACCTGCACACCTACACCACACCAC
This sequence comes from Homarus gammarus, assembly GCA_958450375.1. Taxonomy (NCBI): domain Eukaryota; kingdom Metazoa; phylum Arthropoda; class Malacostraca; order Decapoda; family Nephropidae; genus Homarus; species Homarus gammarus. The sequence continues at coordinate 984,500 of CAUDMG010004029.1, read as the reverse complement.
CTCTACACCTACACCTCACCACCTCCACACCTACACCACACCACCTGTACACCTACACTTCGCCACCTCCACACCTACACCTCACCACCTGCACACCTACACCTCACCACCTGCACACCTACACCTCACCACCTGCACACCTACACCTCACCACCTCTACACCTACACCTCACCACCTCTACACCTACACCTCACCACCTCTACAACTACACCTCACCACCTGTAAACTTACATCTGACCACATCTACACCTACACCTCACCACCTCCACACCAACACCTCACCACCTGTAAACTTACATCTGACCACCTCCACACCTACACCTCACCACCTGTAAACTTACATCTGACCACCTCTACACCTACACCTCACCACCTCCACACCTACACCTCACCACGTGTAAACTTACATCTGACCACCTCTACACCTACACCTCACCACCTCTACACTTACACCTCACCACCTCCACACCAACACCTCACCACCTGTAAACTTACATCTGACCACCTCCACACCTACACCGCACACACCTGTACACCTACACCTCACCACCTGTACACCTACACCTCATCACCTCCACACCTACACCCCACCACCACTGCACCTGCACCTCACCACCTGTACACCTACACCTCACCACCTGCACACCTACACCTCACCACCTGCACACCTACACCTCACCACCTTCACACCTCCACTTGACCACCTGTACACCAACACCTTACCACCTCTACACCTACACCTATGCCTGACCACCTCAACACCTCACCACCTCCACACCTACACCTCACCACCTCTCCACCTAAAAATCACCACCTGTACACCTATACCTCACCACCTGTACACCTACACCTCACCACCTCCACACCTACACCTCACCACCTGCACACCTACACCTCACCACCTGCACACCTACACCTCACCACCTCTACACCTACACCTCACCACCTTCACACATCCACCTGACCACCTCTACATATCACCACATCCACACCTGCACCTCACCACCTCTACACCTACACCGCACCACCTCTACACCTACACCTCACCACCTCCACACCTACACCTCACCACCTCTACACCTACACCTCACCACCTACACCTCACCACCTGTAAACCTACACCTCACAATCTGTACACCTACACCTCACCACCTGTACACCTACACCTCGCCACCTGTACACCTACACCGCACCACCTGTACACCTACACCTTACCACCTGTACACCTACAACTCACCACCTCCACACCTACACCTCACCACCTACACCTCACCACCTGTAAACCTACACCTCACAATCTGTACACCTACACCTCGCCACCTGTACACCTACACCGCACCACCTGTACACCTACACCTCACCACCTGTGCATATACACCTCACCACCTCCACACCTACGCTTCACCATCCGCCACACCTGCACCTCACCACCTCCACACCTACACCTCACCACCTGCACACCTATACCTCACCACCTGTACACCTACACCTCACCACCTGTACACCTACTCTTCACTACCTCCACACCTACACCTCACCACCTGCACACCTACACCTCACCACCCGCACACCTACACCTCACCACCTCCACACCTACACCTCACCACCTCCACACCTACACCTCACCACCTCTACACCTACACCTCACCACCTGCACACCTACACCTCACCACCTCTACACCTAAACCGCGCCACCTCTACACCTACACCTCACCACCTCCACACCTACACCTCACCACCTCCACACCTACACCTCACCACCTCCACACCTACACCTCACCACCTGCACACCTACACCTCACCACCTCTACACCTACACCGCACCACCTCTACACCTACACCTCACCACCTGCACACCTACACCTCACCACCTCTACACCTACACCTCACCACCTCCACACCTTCACCTCACCACCTGTAAACTTACATCTGACCACCTCCACACCTACACCTCACCACCTCCACACCTACACCTCACCACCTGTAAACTTACATCTGACCACCTCCACACCTACACCGCACACACCTGTACACCTACACCTCACCACCTGTAAACTTACATCTGACCACCTCCACACCTACACCGCACACACCTGTACACCTACACCTCACCACCTGTACACCTACACCTCATCACCTCCACACCTACACCTCACCACCTCTGCACCTGCACCTCACCACCTGTACATCTACACCTCGCCACCTGTAAACTTATACCGCACACACCTGTACACCTACACCTCACCACCCGTACACCTACACCTCATCACCTCCACACCTACACCTCACCACCTCTACACCTACACCTCACCACCTCTACACCTGCACCTCACCACCTCTACACCTACACCTCACCACCTGTTCATCTACACCTCGCCACCTGTACACTTATACCGCACACACCTGTACACCTACACCTCACCACCTGTACATGTACACCTCGCCACCTGTACACCTACACCGCACTCACCTGTACACCTACACCTCACCACCTCTAAACTTACATCTGACCACCTCTACACCTACACCTCACCACCTGTACACCTGCACCTCACCACCTCCACACCTACACCTCACCACCTCCACACCTACACCTCACCACCTGTACACCTACACCTCACCACCTCCACACCTACACCTCACCACCTCTACACCTACACCTCACCACCTCTAAACTTACATCTGACCACCTCCACACCTACACCTCACCACCTGTGCACCTACACCTCACCACCTGCACACCTACACCTCACCACCTCCACACCTACACCTCACCTCCTCCACACCTACACCTCACCACCTGTGCACCTACACCTCACCACCTCTACACCTACACCTCACCACCTCTACACCTACACCTCACCACCTCCACACCTACACCTCACCATCTCCACACCTACACCTCACCACCTGTACACCTACACCTCAACACCTCCACACCTACACCTCACCACCTCTACACCTACACCTCACCACCTCTAAACCTCCACCTGACCACCTCTACACCTACACCTCACCACATCTACACCTACACCTCACCACCTGTACACCTACACCTCACCACCTCCACACCTACCCCTCACCACCTTCACACCTCCACCTGACCACCTCTACACCTACACCTTACCACCTCCACTCCTACAACTCACCACCTGTACACCTACTCCTCACCACCACCACACCTACACCTCACCACCTTCACACCTCCACCTGACCACCTCTAAACCAACACCTTACCACCTCTACACCTACACCTCACCACCTGTACACCTACGCCTCACCACCTCCACACCTACACCTCACCACCGTCACACCTCCACCTGACCACCTCTACACATCATCACATCCACACCAACACCTCACCACCTTCACACCTCCACCTGACCACCTCTACACATCACCACATCCACACCTACACCTCACCACCTCTACACCTACACCACACCACCTCTACACCTACACCTCACCACCTCAACACCTACACCTCACCACATGTACACATACACCTCACCACCTGTACACCTACACCTCACCACCTGTACGCCTACACCTCACCACCTCTACACCTATGCCTGATCACCTCAACACCTCACTACCTCCACACCTACACCTCACCACCTGTCCACCTAAACCTCACCACCTGTACACTTACACCTCACCACCTGTACACCTACACCTCACCACCTCCACACCTACACCTCACCACCGGCACACCTACACCTCACCACCTGCACACCTACACCTCACCACCTCTACACCTACACCTCACCACCTTCACACATCCACCTGACCACCTCCACACATCACCACATCCACACCTACACCTCACCACCTCTACACCTACACCGCACCACCTCTACACCTACACCTCACCACCTCCACACCTACACCTCACCACCTCTACACCTACACCTCACCACCTCTACACCTACACCTCACAATCTGTACACCTACACCTCACCACCTGTACACCTACACCTCACCACCTCCACACCTACGCCTGACCACCTCAACACCTCACCACCTCCACACCTACACCTCACCACCTTCACACCTCCACCTGACCACCTCTACACCTACACCTCACCACCTGTACAACTACAACTCACCACCTCTACACCTAATCCTTACCACCTGTACACCTACACCTCACCACCTCCACACCTACACCTCACCACGTCCACATCTACACCTCACCACCTGTAAGCTTACATCTGACCACCTCTACAGCCTACACCTCACCACCTCCACACCTACACCTCACCACCTGTAAAGTTACATCTGACCACCACCACACCTACACCTCACCACCTGTACACCTACACCTCACCACCTCCAAACCTACACCTCACCACGTCCACATCTACACCTCACCACCTGTAAACTTACATCTCACCACCTCCACACCTACACCTCACCACCTGTACACCTACACCTCACCACCTATACACCTACACCTCACCACCTGTACACCTACACCTCACCACCTCCACACCTACACCTCACCACGTCCACATCTCTTCCTCACCACCTGTACACCTACACCTCATCACCTCCACACCTACACCTCACCACCTATACACCTACACCTCACCACCTGTACACCTACACCTCACCACCTCCACACCTACACCTCACCACGTCCACATCTCTACCTCACCACCTGTACACCTACACCTCATCACCTCCACACCTACACCTCACCACCTCTACACCTAAACCTCACCACCTGTAAACTTACATCTGACCACCTGTACACCTTCACCTCACCACCTGTACACCTACACCTCATCACCTCCACACCTACACCTCACCACCTCTGCACCTGCACCTCACCACCTGTACACCTACACCTCGCCACCTGTACACCAACACCGCACCACATGTACACCTACACCTCACCACCACCACACCTACACCTCACCACCTTCACACCTCCACCTGACCACCTCTACACCAACAACTTACCACCTCTACACCTACACCTCACCACCTATACACCTACGCCTCACAACCTCCACACCTACACCTCACCACCTTCACACCTCCACCTGACCACATCTACACCTCACCACCTCCACACCTACACCTCACCACTTTCACACCTCCACCTGACCACCTCTACACATCATCACATCCACACCAACACCTCACCACCTTCACACCTCCACCTGACCACCTCTACACATCACCACATCCACACCTACACCTCACCACCTCTACACCTACACCACACCACCTCTACACCTACACCTCACCACCTCCACACCTACACCTCACCACATGTACACCTACACCTCACCACCTGTACACCTACACCTCACCACCTCCACACCTACACCTCACCACCGGCACACCTACACCTCACCACCTGCACACCTACACCTCACCACCTCTACACCTACACCTCACCACCTTCACACATCCACCTGACCACCTCCACACATCACCACATCCACACCTACACCTCACCACCTCTACACCTACACCGCACCACCTCTACACCTACACCTCACCACCTCCACACCTACACCTCACCACCTCTACACCTACACCTCACCACCTCTACACCTACACCTCACAATCTGTACACCTACACCTCACCACCTGTACACCTACACCTCACCACCTCCACACCTACGCCTGACCACCTCAACACCTCACCACCTCCACACCTACACCTCACCACCTTCACACCTCCACCTGACCACCTCTACACCTACACCTCACCACCTGTACAACTACAACTCACCACCTCTACACCTAATCCTTACCACCTGTACACCTACACCTCACCACCTCCACACCTACACCTCACCACGTCCACATCTACACCTCACCACCTGTAAGCTTACATCTGACCACCTCTACAGCCTACACCTCACCACCTCCACACCTACACCTCACCACCTGTAAAGTTACATCTGACCACCACCACACCTACACCTCACCACCTGTACACCTACACCTCACCACCTCCAAACCTACACCTCACCACGTCCACATCTACACCTCACCACCTGTAAACTTACATCTCACCACCTCCACACCTACACCTCACCACCTGTACACCTACACCTCACCACCTATACACCTACACCTCACCACCTGTACACCTACACCTCACCACCTCCACACCTACACCTCACCACGTCCACATCTCTTCCTCACCACCTGTACACCTACACCTCATCACCTCCACACCTACACCTCACCACCTATACACCTACACCTCACCACCTGTACACCTACACCTCACCACCTCCACACCTACACCTCACCACGTCCACATCTCTACCTCACCACCTGTACACCTACACCTCATCACCTCCACACCTACACCTCACCACCTCTACACCTAAACCTCACCACCTGTAAACTTACATCTGACCACCTGTACACCTTCACCTCACCACCTGTACACCTACACCTCATCACCTCCACACCTACACCTCACCACCTCTGCACCTGCACCTCACCACCTGTACACCTACACCTCGCCACCTGTACACCAACACCGCACCACATGTACACCTACACCTCACCACCACCACACCTACACCTCACCACCTTCACACCTCCACCTGACCACCTCTACACCAACAACTTACCACCTCTACACCTACACCTCACCACCTATACACCTACGCCTCACAACCTCCACACCTACACCTCACCACCTTCACACCTCCACCTGACCACATCTACACCTCACCACCTCCACACCTACACCTCACCACTTTCACACCTCCACCTGACCACCTCTACACATCATCACATCCACACCAACACCTCACCACCTTCACACCTCCACCTGACCACCTCTACACATCACCACATCCACACCTACACCTCACCACCTCTACACCTACACCACACCACCTCTACACCTACACCTCACCACCTCCACACCTACACCTCACCACATGTACACCTACACCTCACCACCTGTACACCTACACCTCACCACCTGTACGCCTACACCTCACCACCTCTACACCTATGCCTGACCACCTCAACACCTGACCACCTCCACTCCTACACCTCACCACCTCTCCACCTAAACCTCACCACCTGTACACCTACACCTCACCACCTGTACACCTACACCTCACCACATCCACACCTACACCTCACCACCTGCACACCTACACCTCACCACCTGCACACCTACACCACGCCACCTGTACACCAACACCGCACCACCTGTACACCTACACCTTATCAACTGTACACCTACAACTCACCACCTCCACACCTACACCTCACCACCTGTGCATATACACCTCACCGCCTCCACACCTACGCTTCACCATCAGCCACACCTACACCTCACCACCTCCACACCTACACCTCATCACCTCCAAACCTACACCTCACCACCTCTACACCTACACCTCACCACCTCTGCACCTACACCTCACCACCTCTAAACCTACACCTCACCACCTCTAAACTTACATCTTACAACCTCTACACCTACACCTCACCACCTGTACACCTTCACCTCACCACCTCCACACCTACACCTCACCACCTCCACACCTACACCTCACCACTTCCACACCTGCACCTCACCACCTGTACACCTACACCTCACCATCTCCACACCTACACCTCACCACCTGTACACCTACACCTCACCACCTCTACACCTACACCTAACCACCTGTACACCTACACCTCACCACCTCCACACCTACACCTCACCACCTCCACACCTACACCTCACCACCTCTACACCTACACCTCACCACCTCTACACCTACACCTCACCACCTGTAAACCTACACCTCACAATCTGTACACCTACACCTCACCACCTGTACACCTACACCTCACCACCTCCACACCTACGCCTGACCAACTCAACACCTCACCACCTCCACACCTACACCTCACCACCTCTACACCTTCACCTCACCCCCTGTACACCTACACCTCACCACCTCCACACCTACACCTTACCACCTTCACACCTCCACCTCACCACCTCTACACCTACACCTCACCACCTGTACACCTACACCTCACCACCTCTATACCTAAACCTCACCACCTGTACACCTACACCTCACCACCTCCACACCTACACCTCACCACGTCCACATCTACACCTCACCACCTATAAACTTACATCTGACCACCTCTACACCTACACCTCACCACCTCCACACCTACACCTCACCACCTGTAAACTTCCATCTGACCACCTCCACACCTACACCTCACCCCCTGTACACCTACACCTCACCACCTCCACACCTACACTTCACCACCTGTAAACTTACATCTGACCACCTCCACACCTACACCTCACCACCTCCACTCCTACACCTCACCACATCCACACCTACACCTCACCACCTCTCCACCTACACCTCACCACCTCTACACCTACACCTCACCACTTGAAAACCTACACCTCACAATCTGTACACCTACACCTCACCACCTGTACACCTACACCTCACAACCTCCACACCTACGCCTGACCACCTCAACACCTCACCACCTCCACACCTACACCTCACCACCTCTACACCTACACCTCACCACCTGTACACCTACACCTCACCACCTCCACACCTACACCTCACCATCTTCACACCTCCACCTGACCACCTCTACACCTACACCTCACCACCTCCACACCTACACCTCACCACCTGTACACCTACACTCACCACCTCCACACCTACACCTCACCACCTTCACACCTCCACCTGACCACCTCTACACCTACACCTCACCACCTCTACACCTACAGTACACCTCACCACCTCCACACCTACACCTCACCACCTCCACGCCTACACCTCACCACCTTCACACCTCCACCTGACCACCTCTACACCTACACCTCACCACCTCCACACCTACACCTCACCACCTGTACACCTACACCTCACCACCTCCACACCTACACCTCACCACCTTCACACCTCCACCTGACCACCTCTACACCTACACCTCACCACCTCTACAGCTACACCTCGCCGCCTGTACACCTACACCTCACCACCTCCACACCTACACCTCACCACCTTCACACCTCCACATGACCACCTCTACACCCCACCACCTCCACACCTACACCTCACCACCTTCACACCTCCACCTGACCACCTCTACACATGATCACATCCACACCTACACCTCACCACCTTTACACCTCCACCTGACCACCTCTACACATCACCACATCCACACCTACACCTCACCACCTCTACACCTACACCGCACCACCTCTACACCTACACCTCACAACCTTCACACCTCCACCTGACCACCTCTACACATCACCACATCCACACCTACACCTCACCACCTCTACACCTACACCGCACCGCCTGTACGCCTACACCTCACCACCTCTACACCTACACCTCACCACCTGTACACCTACACCTCACCACCTGTACACCTACACCTCACCACCTCCACACCTACACCTCACCACCTGCACACCTACACCTCACCACCTGCATACCTACACCTCACCACCTCTACACCTACACCTCACCACCTTCACACCTCCACCTGACCACCTCTACACATCACCACATCCACACCTACACCTCACCACCTCTACCCCTACACCGCACCACCTCTACACCTACACCTCACCACCTCCACACCTACACCTCACCACCTCCACACCTACACCTCACCACCTCTACACCTACACCTCACCACCTCTACACCTACGCCTCACCACCTGTACACCTACACCTCACCACCTCCACACCTACACCTCACCACGTCCACATCTACACCTCACCACCTGTAAACTTACATCTGACCACCTCCACACCTACACCTCACCACCTGTACATCTACACCTCACCACCACCACACCTACACCTCACCACCTCCACACCTACACTTCACCACCTGTAAACTTACATCTGACCACCTCCACACCTACACCTCACCACCTCTCCACCTACACCTCACCACCTACACCACACCACCTCTAAACTTACATCTGACCACCTCTACACCTACACCTCACCACCTGAAAACCTACACCTCACAATCTGTACACCTACACCTCACCACCTGCACACCTACACCTCACCACCTCCACACCTACGCCTGACCACCTCAACACCTCACCACCTCCACACCTACACCTCACCACCTGTACACCTACACCTCACCACCTCTATACCTACACCTCACCACCTCCACACCTACACCTCACCACCTCCACACCTACACCTCACCACCTCTACACCTACACCTCACCACCTCTACACCTACACCTCACCACCTCTACACAAGCCTCCCTCGTCTGTTTAGGGATTAGAGAGGATTTAACTGAAGATGTGATGTGGGTGTCATATGTAACAGAGAGGGAGTATGTGAGAGGCGAGGGGAGGGATCACTGTATATGGTGAGGGGGAGGGGGAAGAGAGGGAGGGAGGGAGGTAGGGAGTGTTGGGGGTGAAGGAGAGGGATAAGATTGATGTGGAGGGGATAAGTGGTCTGTATGAAAGAGAGATTGTTTAGGGATGGGGGGAGGGAGGAAGTAAAGTTTGGGGAAGGAGGTGAGGAGGAAGTAAAGGGAAGCGAGAAGAGAGGGAGGGAGGAGGGCGGCGGCTGCGGAAGCCTCCCTAATTATGGCCGCCAGAGGTATTTCCGTGACTATGGTTCATCCCCCTGTGTGTGTGTGTGTGTGTGTGTGTGTGTGTGTGTGTGTGTCTGAATGAATACACTCCTTTACAAGATAAAAGAAAATGAAGAATATAGAGACACGTAGATGTCATTCGAATCTGTCGTCTGTAGCATAATTTTAAAATAAAAATGCATAGCAGTGATTCGGGTTCTCCGGATGTCCACTTAGAAGGGGGTCATTGGATGGGGGGGGGTGGCAGAGATGAATAGGTTGGGTGTGGGGTGGATGAATGGGTGGGGATATAGGGGATGATGTGCAGAGTGAGTGAGAAAGAGTGGCAATATTTTGTATAACACTTTAGAATGCACGTATTCCCTGAGCGATAGACAGTCTACCGATAGATAAACTCACAGAGAGCTCCACCCTCAAGTTTGACGTGACAAAATAACCCCACCGACCTGGCGTGGATGGTGAGTGTGTTCAGTCCGCAGCCGCCTAGTCTCAGAGGCCTTGGGAAACAGCTGTAGCAGGGACCTGTAGTGTTACACGGGTCATTATACACACCTGGGGACCTGTAGTGTTACACGGGTCATTATACACACCTGTGGACCAGTAGTGTTACACGGGTCATTATTCACACCTGGGGACCTGTAGTGCTGCACGGATCATTATTCACACCTGGGGACCTGTAGTTTTACACGTGTCATTATACACACCTGGGAACCTGAAGCGTTACACGGGTCATTATACACACTGTGGACCTGTAGTGTTACACGGGTCATTATACACACCTGGAGACCTGTAGTGTTACACGCGTTAATATACACACCTGAGGACCCTTTAGTGTTACACGGGTTATTATACACACCTTCGGACCTGTAGTGTTACAGAAGGTCATTATACACAACTGAGGACCTGTAGTGTTACACGGGTTATCATACACACCTGGGGACCTGTAGTATTACTCAGGTCATTATATACACCCGGGGACCTGTAGTGTTACTCAGATCATTATGCACACCTGGGACCTGTAGTGTTACTCGGGTCATTATACACACCTGCGGACCTGTAGTATTACACGGGTCATTATTCACACCTGGGGACCTGTAGTGCTACAAGGATCATTATTTACACCTGGGGACATGTAGTGTTACACGGGCCATTATACACACCTGGGGACCTGTAGTGTTACCTCGGGTCATTATACACACTGCGGACCTGTAGTGTTACACGTGTCATTATACACACCTGGGGACCTCAAGTGTTACACGGGTCATTATACACACTGCGGACCTGTACTGTTACACGGGTCATTATACACACCTGGGGACCTGAAGTGTTACACGGGTCATTATACACACTGCGGACCTGTAGTGTTACACGTGTCATTATACACACCTGGGGACCTGAAGTGTTGCACGGGTCATTATACACACTGCGGACCTGTAGTGTTACACGGGTCGTTATTCACACCTGGGGACCTGTAGATTTACACGGGTTATTATACACACCTGGGGACCTGTAGTGTTACCTCGGGTCATTATACACACTGCGGACCTGTAGTGTTACACGGGTCATTATACACACCTGGGAGCCTGTAGTGTTACACGGGTCATTATACACACTGCGGACCTGTAGTGTTACACGTGTCATTATACACACCTGGAGACCTGTAGTGTTACACGGGTTATTATACACACCTGAGGACCCTTTAGTGTTACACGGGTTATTATACACACCTTCGGACCTGTAGTATTACTCAGGTCAGTATATACACCCGGGGACCTGCAGTGTTACTCAGATCATTATGCACACCTCGGACCTGTAGTGTTACTCGGGTCATTATACACACCTGCGGACCTGTAGTGTTACACGGGTCATTATTCACACCTGGGGACCTGTAGTGCTACAAGGATCATTATTTACACCTGGGGACCTGTAGTGTTACACGGGTCATTATTCACACCTGGGGACCTGTAGTGCTACAAGGATCATTATTTACACCAGGGGACCTGTAGTGTTACACGGGCCATTATACACACTGCGGACCTGTAGTGTTACACGTGTCATTATACACACCTGGGGACCTGAAGTGTTACACGGGTCATTATACACACTGCGGACCTGTACTGTTACACAGGTCATAATACACACCTGGGGCCCTGAAGTGTTACACGGGTCATTATACACACCTGGGGACCTGTAGTGTTACACCCGTCATTATACACACCTGGGGACCTGTAGTGTTACACGGGTCATTATACACACCTGGGGACCTGTAGTGTTACACGGGTCATTTTACACACTGCGGACCTGTAGTGTTACACGTGTCATTATACACACCTTGGGACCTGAAGTGTTACACGGGTCATTATACACACTGCGGACCTGTAGTGTTACACGGGTCATTATTCACACCTGCGGACCTGTAGTTTTACACGGGTTATTATACACACCTGGGGACCTGTAGTGTTACACGGGTTATTATACACACCTGCGGACCTGTAGTGTTACACCGGTCATTATACACACCTGGGGACCTGTAGTGTTACACGGATCATTATACACACCTGGGGACCTATAGTCTTACATGAGTCATTATTCACACCTGGGAACCTGTAGTGTTACATGGGTCATTATACACACCTGGGGACCTGTAGTGTTACATGGGTCATTATTCACACCTGGGGACCTTAAATGTTACACGGGTCATTATACACAACTGGGGACCTGTAGTGTTACACGGGTCATTATACACACCTGCGGACCTGTAGTGTTACACGGGTCATTATTCACACCTAGGGACCTGTAGTCCTACAAGGATCATTATTCACACCTGGGGACCTGTAGTGTTACACGGGTCATTATTCACACCTGGGACCTATAGTGTTACAGGGGTCATTATACACACCTGGGGACCTGTAGTGTTAGATGGGTCATTATTCACACCTGGGGACCATTAGTGTTACACGGGTTAATATACACACCTGCGGATCTGTAGTGTTACACGGATCATTATATACACCTGGGGACTTGTAGTGTTACACGGGTCATTATACACACCTGGGGGCTTGTAGTGTTCCACAGGTCATTATACACACCTGGGACCTGTAGTGTTACACGGGTCATTATTCACACCTGGGGACCTGTAGTGCTACAAGGATCATTATTTACACCTGGGGACCTGTAGTGTTACACAGGCCATTATACACACCTGCGGACCTGTAGTGTTACACAGGTCATTATTCACACATGGGGACCTGTAGTGCTACACGGATCATTATTTACACCTGGGGACCTGTAGTGTTACACAGGCCATTATACACACCTGGGAACCTGAAGTGTTACACGGGTCATTATACACACTGTGGACCTATAGTGTTACACGGGTCATTATACACACCTGGAGACCTGTAGTGCTACACGGGTTATTATACACACCTGAGGACCCTTTTGTGTTACAAGGGTTATTATACACACCTTCGGACCTGTAGCGTTACACCGGTCATTATACACACTGCGGACCTGTAGTGTTACACGGGTCATTATTCACACCTGGGGACCTGTAGTTTTACATGGGTTATTATACACACCTGGGGACCTGTAGTGTTACACGGGTCATTATACACACCTAGGGACCTGTACTGCTACACGGATCATTATTCACACCTGGGGACCTGTAGTGTTACACGGGTCGTTATACACACCTGGGGACCTGTAGTGTTACCTCGGGTCATTATACACACTGCGGACCTTTTAGTGTTTCACGGGTTATTATATACACCTGCGGACCTGTAGTGTTACACCCGTCATTATACACACCTGGGGACCTGTAGTGTTACACGGGTCATTATACACACCTGGGGACCTGTAGTGTTACACGGGTCACTATACACACCTGGGACCTGTAGTGTTACACGGGTCATTATTCACACCTGGGGACCTGTAGTGCTACAAGGATCATTATTTACACCTGGGGACCTGTAGTGTTACACAGGCCATTATACACACCTGGGGACCTGTAGTGTTACCTCGGGTCATTATACACACTGCGGACCTTTTAGTGTTACACGGGTCATTATACACACCTGGGGACCTGTAGTGTTACACGGGTCATTATACACACTGCGGACCTGTAGTGTTACACGTGTCATTATACACACCTGGGGACCTGAAGTGTTGCACAAGTCATTATACACACTGCTGACCTGTTGTGTTACACGGGTCATTATTCACACCTGCGGACCTGTAGTTTTACACGGGTCATTATACACACCTGGGGACCTGTAGTGTTACACGGGTCATTATACACACCTGCGGATCTGTAGTGTTACACGGGTCATTATTCACACCTAGGGACCTGTACTGCTACACGGATCATTATTCACACCTGGGGACCTGTAGTGTTACACGGGTCATTATTCACACCTGGGACCTGCAGTGTTACAGGGGTCATTATACACACCTGGGGACATGTAGTGTTACTCGGGTCATTATACACACCTGGGGACCTGTAGTGTTTCACGGGTCATTATACACACCTGGGGACCTGTAGTGTTACACGGGTCATTATACACACCTGCGGACCTGTAATGTTACACGGGTCACTATTCACACCTGCGGACCTGTAGTGCTACACGGATCATTATTCACACCTGGGAACCTGTAGTGTTACACGGGTCATTATACACACCTGGGACCTGTAGTGTTACACGGGTCATTATTCACACCTGGGGACCTGTAGTGCTACAAGGATCATTATTTACGCCTGGGGACCTGTAGTGTTACACAGGCCATTATACACACCTGCGGACCTGTAGTGTTACACAGGTCATTATTCACACCTGGGGACCTCTAGTGCTACACGGATCATTATTCACACCTGGGGACCTGTAGTGTTACGCGGGTCATTATACACACCTGGGACCTGTAGTGTTACACGGGACATTATTCACACCTGGGGACCTGTAGTGCTAAAAGGATCATTATTTATACCTGGGGACCTGCAGTGTTACACAGGCCATTATACACACCTGGAAACCTGAAGTGTTACACGGGTTATTATACACACTGTGGACCTGTAGTGTTACACGGGTCATTATACACACCTGGAGACCTGTAGTGTTGCACGGGTTATTATACACACCTTCGGACCTGTTGTGTTACACCGGTCATTATACACACCTGGGGACCTGTAGTGTTGCACGGGTTATCATACACACCTGGGGACCTGTAGTATTACTCAGGTCATTATATACACCCGGGGACCTGTAGTGTTACTCAGATCATTATGCACACCTGGGACCTGTAGTGTTACTCGGGTCATTATACGCACCTGCGGACCTATAGTGTTACACGGGTCATTATTCACACCTGGGGACCTGTAGTGCTACAAGGATCATTATTTACACCTGGGGACCTGTAGTGTTACACGGGCCATTATACACACCTGGGGACCTGTAGTGTAACCTCGGGTCATTATACACACTGCGGAGCTGTAGTGTTACACGTGTCATTATTCACACCTGGAGACATCAAGTGTTACACGTGTCACTATACACACTGCGGACATGTACTGTTACACGGGTCATTATACACACCTGGGGACCTGAAGTGTTACACGGGTCATTATACACACCGCGGACCTGTAGTGTTACACGTGTCATTAAACACACCTGGGGACCTGAAGTGTTTCACGGGTCATTATACACACTGCGGACCTGTACTGTTACATAGGTCATTATACACACCTGGGGCCCTGAAGTGTTACACGGGTCATTATACACACCTGGGGACCTGTAGTGTTACACGGGTTATTATGCATACCTGGGGACCTGAAGTGTTACACGGGTCATTATACACACTGCGGACCTGTAGTGTTACACAGGTCATTATTCACACCTGGGGACCTGTAGTTTTACACGGGTTATTATACACACCTGGGGACCTGTAGTGTTACACGGGTCATTATACACACCTACGGACCTGTACTGCTACACGGATCATTATTAACACCTGGGGACCTGTAGTGTTACACGGGTCATTATACACACCTGGGGACCTGCAGTGTTTCACGGGTAATTATACACACCTGCGGACCTGTAGTGTTACATCCGTCATTATACACACCTGGGGACCTGTAGTGTTACACGGGTCATTATACACACCTGGGACCTGTAATGTTACACGGGTCATTATTCACACCTGGGGACCTGTAGTGCTACGAGAATCATTATTTACACCTGGGGACCTGTAGTGTTATACAGGCCATTATACACACCTGGGGACCTGTAGTGTTACCTCGGGTCATTATACACACTGCGGACCTGTAGTGTTACACGTGTCATTATTCACACCCGGGGACCTGTAGTGCTATAAGGATCATTATTTACACCTGGGGACCTGTAGTGTTACACATACCATTATACACACCTGGGGACCTGTAGTGTTACCTCGGGTCACTATACACACTTCGGACCTTTTAGTGTTACACGGGTCATTATACACACCTGGGGACCTGTAGTGTTACACTGGTTATTATACACATCTGGGGACCTGTAGTGTTACACGGGTCATTATACACACCTGGGGACCTGTAGTGTTACACGGGTCATTATACACACTGCGGACCTGTAGTGTTACACGTGTCATTATACACACCTGGGGACCTGAAGTGTTGCACAGGTCATTATACACACTGCTGACCTGTAGTGTTACACGGGTCATTATTCACACCTGCGGACCTGTAGTTTTACACTGGTTATTATACACACCTGCGGACCTGTAGTGTTACACCGGTCATTATACACACCTGGGGACCTGTAGTGTTACACGGATCATTATACACACCTGGGGACCTATAGTCTTACATGAGTCATTATTCACACCTGGGAACCTGTAGTGTTACATGGGTCATTATACACACCTGGGGACCTGAAGTATTACACGGGTCATTATACACACTGCGGACCTGTAGTGTTACACGGGTCATTATTCACACCTGCGGACCTGTAGTTTTACACGGGTTATTATACACACCTGGGGACCTGTAGTGTTACACGGGTTATTATACACACCTGCGGACCTGTAGTGATACACCGGTCATTATACACACCTGGGCACCTGTAGTGTTACACGGATCATTATACACACCTGGGGACCTATAGTCTTACATGAGTCATTATTCACACCTGGGAACCTGTAGTGCTACATGGGTCATTATACACACCTGCTGACCTGTAGTGTTACATGGGTCATTATACACACCTGGGGATCTGTAGTGTTACATGGGTCATTATATACACCTGGGGACTTTTAGTGTTACACGGGTCATTATACACACCTGGGGACCTGTAGTGTTACACGGGTCATTATACACACCTGCGGACCTGTAGTGTTGCACGGGTCATTATTCACACCTAGGGACCTGTACTGCTACACGGATCATTATTCACACCTGGGGACCTGTAGTGTTACACGGGTCATTATACACTCCTGTGGACCTGTAGTGTTTCACGGGTTATTATACACACCTGGGGACCTGTAGTGTTACACGGGTTATTATACACACCTGCGGACCTGTAGTGTTACACCGGTCATTATACACACCTGGGGACCTGTACTGTTACATGGGTTATCATACACACCTGGGGACCTTTAGTATTACTCAGGTCATTATGTACACCCCGGGACGTGTATTGTTACTCAGATAATTATACACACCTGGGGACCTGTAGTGTTACACGGGTCATTATACACACCTCGGAACCTGTTATGTTACACGGATCTTTATACACAACCTGTGGACCTGTAGTGTTACACGGGTTATTATTCACACCTGGGCACCTGTATACACACCTGGGGATCTGTAGTGTTACTCGGGTCATTATACACACCTGGGGACCTGTAGTGTTACACGGGTCATTATTCACACCTGGGGACCTGTAGCGATACTTTGCGTCATTATACACACTGCGGACCTGTAGTGTTACACGGGTCATTATACACACCTGGGGACCTGTAGTGTTACATGGGTTATTATACACACTGCGGATCTGTAGTGTTACACGGGTCACTTTACACACCAGGGGACCTGTAGTGTTACACGGGTTATTATACACACCTGGGGACCTGTAGTGTTACATGAGTCATTATTCACACCTTGGGACTTGTAGTGTTACACGGGTCATTATACACACCTGGGGACCTGTAGTGTTACACGGGATATTATTCACACCTGGGCACCTGTATACACACCTGGGGATCTGTAGTGTTACTCGGGTCATTATACACACCTGGGGACCTGTAGTGTTACACGGGTCATTATTCACACCTGGGGACCTGTAGTGTTGCACGGGTCATTATACACACCTGGGGACCTGTAGCGATACTTTGCGTCATTATACACACTGCGGACCTGTAGTGTTACACGGGTCATTATACACACCTGGGGACCTGTAGTGTTACATGGGTCATTATACACACTGCGGATCTGTAGTGTTACACGGGTCACTATACACACCAGGGGACCTGTAGTGTTACACGGGTTATTATACACACCTGGGGACCTGTAGTGTTACATGAGTCATTATTCACACCTTGGGACTTGTAGTGTTACACGGGTCATTATACACACCTGGGGACCTGTAGTGTTAAACGGGTTATTATACACACCTGCGGACCTGTAGTCTTACACGGGTCATTATATACACCTCGGGACTTGTAGTGTTACACGGGTCATTATACACACCTGGGGACCTGTAGTGTTACACGGGTCATTATACACACCAGCGGACCTGTAGTGTTACACGGATCATTATTCACACCTGTGGACCTGTAGTGTTACACGGGCCATTATACACACCTCGGGACCTGTAGTGTTACCTCGGGTCATTATACTCACTGCGGACCTGTAGTGTTACACGTGTCATTATTCGCACCTAGGGACCTGAAGTGTTACACGGGTCATTATACACACCTGCGGACCTGTAGTGTTACACTGCTCATTATTCACACCTGGGGACCTGTAGCGTTACTCAGATCATCATGCACACCTGGGACCTGTAGTGTTACACGGGTCATTATATACACCTGGGGACCTGTAGTGTTACACGGGTACTTATACACACCTGGGGACCTGCAGTGTTACACGGGTCATTATACACACCTGCGGACCTGTAGTGTTACACTGCTCATTATTCACACCTGGGGACCTGTAGCGTTACTCAGATCATCATGCACACCTGGGACCTGTAGTGTTACACGGGTCATTATATACACCTGGGGACTTGTAGTGTTACACGGGTCATTATACACACCTTGGGGACCTGTAGTGTTACACGGGTCATTATACACACCTGCGGACCTGTAATGTTACACGGCTCATTATTCACACCTGGGGACCTGTAGTGCTACACGGATCATTATTCACACCTGGGGACCTGTAGTGCTACACGGGCCATTATACACACCTGGGGACCTGTAGTGTTACCTCGAGTCATTATACACACTGCGGACCTGTAGTGTTGCACGTGTCATGATACACACCTGGGGACCTGAAGTATTACACCTGGTCATTATACAAACTTCGGACCTGTAGTGCTACACGGGTCATTATACACACCTGGGGACCTGTAGTGTTACACGGGTCATTATACACACCTGGGAGCCTGTAGTGTTACACGGATCTTTATACACACCTGTGGACCTGTAGTGTTACACGGGTCATTATTCACACCTGGGGACCTGTATACACACCTGGGGACCTGTATATACACCTCGGGACCTGTAGTGTTACTCGGGTCATTATGCACACCTGGGGACCTGTAGTGTTGCACGGGTCATTATACACACCTGGGGACCTGTAGTGTTACTTGGGGTCATTATTCACACTGCGGACCTGCAGTGTTACACGGGTCATTATACACACCTGGGGACCTGTAGTGTTACACGGTTCATTATACACACTGCGGACCTGTAGTGTTACACGTGTCATTATACACACCTGGGGACCTGAAGTGTTACACGGGTCATTATACACACTGCGGACCTGTAGTGTTACACGGGTCATTATTCACACCTGGGGACCTGTAGTTTTACACGGGTTATTATACACACCTGGGGACCTGTAGTTTTACACGGGTCATTATACACACCTGGGGACCTATAGTCTTACATGAGTCATTATTCACACCTGGGAACCTGTAGTGTTACATAGGTCATTATACACACCTGGGGACCTGTAGTGTTACATGGGTCATTATTCACACCTGGGGACCTTTAGTGTTACACGGGTCATTATACACACCTGCGGACCTGTAGTGTTACACGGGTCATTATACACACCTGCTGACCTGTAGTGTTACATGGGTCATTATACACACCTGGGACCTGTAGTGTTACATGGGTCATTATATACACCTGGGGACTTGTAGTGTTACACGGGTCATTATTCACACCTAGGGACCTGTACTGCTACACGGATCATTATTCACACCTGGGGACCTGTAGTGTTACACGGGTCATTATACACACCTGGGGACCTGTAGTGTTTCACGGGTTATTATACACACCTGCGGACCTGTAGTGTTACACCCGTCATTATACACACCTGGGGACCTGAAGTGTTAAACGGGTCATTATACACACTGCGGACCTGTAGCGTTACACGGGTCATTATACACACCTGGGGACCTGTAGTGTTACACTGGTTATTATGCACATCTGGGGACCTGTAGTGTTTCATGGGTCGTTATTCACACCTGGGGACCTGTAGTTTTACACGGGTTATTATACACACCTGGGGACCTGTAGTGTTACCTTGGGTCATTATACACACTGCGGACCTGTAGTGTTACACGGGTCATTACACACACCTGGGGACCTGAAGTGTTACACGGGTCATTATACACACTGCGGACCTGTAGTGTTACACGTGTCATTATACACACCTGGGGACCTGAAGTGCTACACGGGTCATTATACACACTGCGGACCTGTAGTGTTGCTTGGGTCATTATTCATACCTGCGGTCCTGTAGTTTTACACGGGTTATTATACACACCTGGGGACCTGTAGTGTTACACGGGTTATTATACACACCTGCGGACCTGTAGTGATACACCGGTCATTATACACACCTGGGCACCTGTAGTGTTACACGGATCATTATACACACCTGGGGACCTATAGTCTTACATGAGTCATTATTCACACCTGGGAACCTGTAGTGTTACATGGGTCATTATACACACCTGCTGACCTGTAGTGTTACATGGGTCATTTTACACACCTGGGGACCTGTAGTGTTACATGGGTCATTATTTACACCTGGGGACTTGTAGTGTTACACGGGTCATTATACACACCTGGGGACCTGTAGTGTTACACGGGTCATTATGCACACCTGCGGACCTGTAGTGTTGCACGGGTCATTATTCACACCTAGTGACCTATATTGCTACACGGATCATTATTCACACCTGGGGACCTGTAGTGTTACACGTGTCATTATACACTCCTGGGGACCTGTAGTGTTTCACGGGTTATTATACACACCTGGGGACCTGTAGTGTTACACGGGTTATTATACACACCTGCGGACCTGTAGTGTTACACCGGTCATTATACACACCTGGGGACCTGTACTGTTACATGGGTAATCATACACACCTGCGGACCTTTAGTATTACTCAGGTCATTATGTACACCCGGGGACCTGTAGTGTTACTCAGATAATTATACACACCTGGGGACCTGTAGTGTTACACGGGTCATTATACACACCTTGGAACCTGTTGTGTTACACGGATCTATATACACAACCTGTGGACCTGTAGTGTTACACGGGTTATTTTTCACACCTGGGCACCTGTATACACACATGGGGATCTGTAGTGTTACTCGGGTCATTATACACACCTGGGAACCTGTAGTGTTGCACGGGTCATTATTCACACCTGGGGACCTGTAGTGTTACACGGGTCATTATACACACCTGGGGACCTGTAGTGTTATTTCGCGTCATTATACTCACTGCGGACCTGTAGTGTTACACGGGTCATTATACACACCTGGGGACCTGTAGTGTTACATGGGTTATTATACACACTGCGGATCTTTAGTGTTACACGGGTCACTATGCACACCTGGGGACCTGTAGTGTTACACGGGTTATTATACACACCTGGGGACCTGTAGTGTTACATGAGTCATTATTCACACCTTGGGACTGTAGTGTTACACGGGTCATTATACACACCTGGGGACCTGTAGTGTTAAACGGGTTATTATACACACCTGCGGACCTGCAGTCATCCACGGGTCATTATATACACCTGGGGACTTGTAGTGTTACACGGGTCATTATACACACCTCGGGACCTGTAGTGTTACACGGGTCATTATACACACCTGCGGACCTGTAGTGTTACACGGGTCATTATTCACACCTAGGGGCCTGTAGTGCTACACTGATCATTATTCACACCTGTGGACCTGTAGTGTTACACGGGCCATTATACACACTTCGGGACCTGTAGTGTTACCTCGGGTCAATATACTCACTGCGGACCTGTAGTGTTACACGTGTCATTATATGCACCTAGGGACATGAAGTGTTACACGGGTCATTATACACACTGCGGACCTGTAGTGTTACACGGGTCATTATACACACCTGGGGACCTGTAGTGTTACACTGGTTATTATACACATCTGGGGACTTGTAGTGTTACACGGGTCATTATACACACCTGGGGACCTGTAGTGTTACACGGGTAATTATACACACCTGGGGACCTGTAGTGTTACACGGGTCATTATACACACCTGGGGACCTGAAGTGTTACACGGGTCATTATACACACTGCGGACCTGTAGTGTTACACGTGTCATTATACACACCTGGGGACCTGAAGTGTTACACGGGTCATTATACACACTGCGGACCTGTAGTGTTACACGGGTCATTATTCACACCTGCGGACCTGTAGTTTTACACGGGTTATAATACACACCTGGGGACCTGTAGTGTTACACGGGTTATTATACACACCTGCGGACCTGTAGTGATACACCGGTCATTATACACACCTGGGCACCTGTAGTGTTACACGGATCATTATACACACCTGGGGACCTATAGTCTTACATGAGTCATTATTCACACCTGGGAACCTGTAGTGCTACATGGGTCATTATACACACCTGCTGACCTGTAGTGTTACATGGGTCATTATACACACCTGGGGATCTGTAGTGTTACATGGGTCATTATATACACCTGGGGACTTGTAGTGTTGCACGGGTCATTATACACACCTGGGGACCTGAAGTGTTACACGGGTCATTATACACTCCTGTGGACCTGTAGTGTTTCACGGGTTATTATACACACCTGGGGACCTGTAGTGTTACACGGGTTATTATACACACCTGCGGAACTGTAGTGTTACACCGGTCATTATACACACCTGGGGACCTGTACTGTTACATGGGTTATCATACACACCTGGGGACCTTTAGTATTACTCAGGTCATTATGTACACCCCGGGACGTGTAGTGTTACTCAGATAATTATACACACCTGGGGACCTGTAGTGTTACACGGGTCATTATACACACCTCGGAACCTGTTGTGTTACACGGATCTTTATACACAACCTGTGGACCTGTAGTGTTACACGGGTTATTATTCACACCTGGGCACCTGTATACACACCTGGGGATCTGTAGTGATACTCGGGTCATTATACACACCTGGGGACCTGTAGTGTTACACGGGTCATTATTCACACCTGGGGACCTGTAGTGTTACACGGGTCATTATACACACCTGGGGACCTGTAGCGATACTTTGCGTCATTATACACACTGCGGACCTGTAGTGTTACACGGGTCATTATACACACCTGGGGACCTGTAGTGTTACATGGGTTATTATACACACTGCGGATCTGTAGTGTTACACGGGTCACTATACACACCAGGGGACCTGTAGTGTTACACGGGTTATTATACACACCTGGGGACCTGTAGTGTTACATGAGTCATTATTCACACCTTGGGACTTGTAGTGTTACACGGGTCATTATACACACCTGGGGACCTGTAGTGTTAAACGGATTATTATACACACCTGCGGACCTGTAGTCTTACACGGGTCATTATATACACCTCGGGACTTGTAGTGTTACACGGGTCATTATACACACCTGGGGACCTGTAGTGTTACACGGGTCATTATACACACCTGCGGACCTGTAGTGTTACACGGATCATTATTCACACCTGTGGACCTGTAGTGTTACACGGGCCATTATACACACCTCGGGACCTGTAGTGTTGCCTCGGGTCATTATACTCACTGCGGACCTGTAGTGTTACACGTGTCATTATACGCACCTAGGGACCTGAAGTGTTACACGGGTCATTATACACACTGCGGACCTGTAGCGTTACACGGGTCATTATACACACCTGGGGACCTGTAGTGTTACACTGGTTATTATACACATCTGGGGACCTGTAGTGTTACACGGGTCATTATACACACCTGGGGACCTGTAGTGTTACACGGGTAATTATACACACCTGGGGACCTGTAGTGTTACACGGGTCATTATAAACACCTGCGGACCTGTAGTGTTACACTGCTCATTATTCACACCTGGGGACCTGTAGCGTTACTCAGATCATCATGCACACCTGGGACCTGTAGTGTTACACGGGTCATTATATACACCTGGGGACTTGTTGTGTTACACGGGTCATTATACACACCTTGGGGACCTGTAGTGTTACACGGGTCATTATACACACCTGCGGACCTGTAGTGTTACACGGCTCATTATTCACACCTGGGGACCTGTAGTGCTACACGGATCATTATTCACACCTGGGGACCTGTAGTGCTACACGGGCCACTATACACACCTGGGGACCTGTAGTGTTACCTCGAGTCATTATACACACTGCGGACCTGTAGTGTTGCACGTGTCATGATACACACCTGGGGACCTGAAGTATTACACCTGGTCATTATACAAACTTCGGACCTGTAGTGTTACACGGGTCATTATACACACCTGGGGACCTGTAGTGTTACACGGGTCATTATACACACCTGGGAGCCTGTAGTGTTACACGGATCTTTATACACACCTGTGGACCTGTAGTGTTACACGGGTCATTATTCACACCTGGGGACCTGTATACACACCTGGGGACCTGTATATACACCTGGGGACCTGTAGTGTTACTCGGGTCATTATGCACACCTGGGGACCTGTAGTGTTGCACGGGTCATTATACACACCTGGGCACCTGTAGTGTTACTTCGGGTCATTATTCACACTGCGGACCTGCAGTGTTACACGGGTCATTATAAACACCTGGGGACCTGTAGTGTTACACGGGTCATTATACACACTGCGGACCTGTAGTGTTACACGTGTCATTATACACACCTGGGGACCTGAAGTGTTACACGGGTCATTATACACACTGCGGACCTGTAGTGTTACACGGGTTATTATACACACCTGGGGACCTGTAGTTTTACACGGGTCATTATACACACCTGGGGACCTATAGTCTTACATGAGTCATTATTCACACCTGGGAACCTGTAGTGTTACATAGGTCACTGTACACACCTGGGGACCTGTAGTGTTACATGGGTCATTATTCACACCTGGGGACCTTTAGTGTTACACGGGTTATTATACACACCTGCGGACCTGTAGTGTTACACGGGTCATTTTACACACCTGCTGACCTGTAGTGTTACATGGGTCATTATACACACCTGGGACCTGTAGTGTTACATGGGTCATTATATACACCTGGGGACTTGTAGTGTTACACGGGTCATTATTCACACCTAGGGACCTGTACTGCTACACGGATCATTATTCACACCTGGGGACCTATAGTGTTACACGGGTCATTATACACACCTGGGGACCTGTAGTGTTTCACGGGTTATTATACACACCTGCGGACCTGTAGTGTTACACCCGTCATTATACACACCTGGGGACCTGAAGTGTTAAACGGGTCATTATACACACTGCGGACCTGTAGCGTTACACGGGTCATTATACACACCTGGGGACCTGTAGTGTTACACTGGTTATTATACACATCTGGGGACCTGTAGTGTTACATGGGTCGTTATTCACACCTGGGGACCTGTAGTTTTACACGGGTTATTATACACACCTGGGGACCTGTAGTGTTACCTCGGGTCATTATACACACTGCGGACCTGTAGTGTTACACGGGTCATTACACACACCTGGGGACCTGAAGTGTTACACGGGTCATTATACACACTGCGGACCTGTAGTGTTACACGTGTCATTATGCACACCTGGGGACCTGAAGTGCTACACGGGTCATTATACACACTGCGGACCTGTAGTGTTACTTGGGTCATTATTCATACCTGCGGTCCTGTAGTTTTACACGGGTTATTATATACACCTGGGGACCTGTTGTGTTACACGGGTTATTATACACACCTGCGGACCTGTAGTGATACACCGGTCATTATACACACCTGGGCACCTTTAGTGTTACACGGATCATTATACACACCTGGGGACCTATAGTCTTACATGAGTCATTATTCACACCTGGGAACCTGTAGTGTTACATGGGTCATTATACACACCTGCTGACCTGTAGTGTTACATGGGTCATTATACACACCTGGGGACCTGTAGTGTTACATGGGTCATTATATACACCTGGGGACTTGTAGTGTTACACGAGTCATTATACACACCTGGGGACCTGTAGTGTTACACGGGTCATTATACACACCTGCGGACCTGTAGTGTTGCACGGGTCATTATTCACACCTAGTGACCTATATCGCTACACGGATCATTATTCACACCTGGGGACCTGTAGTGTTGCACGTGTCATTATACACTCCTGGGGACCTGTAGTGTTTCACGGGTTATTATACACACCTGGGGACCTGTAGTGTTACACGGGTTATTATACACACCTGCGGACCTGTAGTGTTACACCGGTCATTATACACACCTGGGGACCTGTACTGTTACATGGGTAATCATACACACCTGGGGACCTTTAGTATTACTCAGGTCATTATGTACACCCGGGGACCTGTTGTGTTACTCAGATAATTATACACACCTGGGGACCTGTAGTGTTACACGGGTCATTATACACACCTTGGAACCTGTTGTGTTACACGGATCTTTATACACAACCTGTGGACCTGTAGTGTCACACGGGTTATTATTCACACCTGGGCACCTGTATACACACATGGGGATCTGTAGTGTTACTCGGGTCATTATACACACCTGGGAACCTGTAGTGTTGCACGGGTCATTATTCACACCTGGGGACCTGTAGTGTTACACGGGTCATTATACACACCTGGGGACCTGTAGTGTTATTTCGCGTCATTATACACACTGCGGACCTGTAGTGTTACACGGGTCATTATACACACCTGGGGACCTGTAGTGTTACATGGGTTATTATACACACTGCGGATCTGTAGTGTTACACGGGTCACTATGCACACCTGGGGACCTGTAGTGTTACACGGGTCATTATTCACACCTGGGGACCTGTATACACACCTGGGGACCTGTATATACACCTGGGGACCTGTAGTGTTACTCGGGTCATTATGCACACCTGGGGACCTGTAGTGTTGCACGGGTCATTATACACACCTGGGGACCTGTAGTGTTACTTCGGGTCATTATTCACACTGCGGACCTGCAGTGTTACACGGGTCATTATACACACCTGGGGACCTGTAGTGTTACACGGGTCATTATACACACTGCGGACCTGTGGTGTTACACGGGTCATTATACACACCTGGGGACCTGTAGTGTTACACGGGTCATTATACACACCTGGGAGCCTGTAGTGTTACACGGATCTTTATACACACCTGTGGACCTGTAGTGTTACACGGGTCATTATTCACACCTGGGGACCTGTTTACACACCTGGGGACCTGTATATACACCTGGGGACCTGTAGTGTTACTCGGGTCATTATGCACACCTGGGGACCTGTAGTGTTGCACGGGTCATTATACACACCTGGGGACCTGTAGTGTTACTTCGGGTCATTATTTACACTGCGGACCTGCAGTGTTACACGGGTCATTATACACACCTGGGGACCTGTAGTGTTACATGGGTCATTATACACACTGCGGACCTGTAGTGTTACACGTGTCATTATACACACCTGGGGACCTGAAGTGTTACACGGGTCATTATACACACTGCGGACCTGTAGTGTTACACGGGTCATTATTCACACCTGGGGACCTGTAGTTTTACACGGGTTATTATACACACCTGGGGACCTGTAGTTTTACACGGGTCATTATACACACCTGGGGACCTATAGTCTTACATGAGTCATTATTCACACCTGGGAACCTGTAGTGTTACATAGGTCATTATACACACCTGGGGACCTGTAGTGTTACATGGGTCATTATTCACACCTGGGGACCTTTAGTGTTACACGGGTTATTATACACACCTGCGGACCTGTAGTGTTACACGGGTCATTATACACACCTGCTGACCTGTAGTGTTACATGGGTCATTATACACACCTGGGACCTGTAGTGTTACATGGGTCATTATATACACCTGGGGACTTGTAGTGTTACACGGGTCATTATTCACACCTAGGGACCTGTACTGCTACACGGATCATTATTCACACCTGGGGACCTGTAGTGTTACACGGGTCATTATACACACCTGGGGACCTGTAGTGTTTCACGGGTTATTATACACACCTGCGGACCTGTAGTGTTACACCCGTCATTATACACACCTGGGGACCTGAAGTGTTAAACGGGTCATTATACACACTGCGGACCTGTAGCGTTACGCGGGTCATTATACACACCTGGGGACCTGTAGTGTTACACTGGTTATTATACACATCTGGGGACCTGTAGTGTTACATGGGTCGTTATTCACACCTGGGGACCTGTAGTTTTACACGGGTTATTATACACACCTGGGGACCTGTAGTGTTACCTCGGGTCATTATACACACTGCGGACCTGTAGTGTTACACGGGTCATTACACACACCTGGGGACCTGAAGTGTTACACGGGTCATTATACACACTGCGGACCTGTAGTGTTACACGTGTCATTATACACACCTGGGGACCTGAAGTGCTACACGGGTCATTATACACACTGCGGACCTGTAGTGTTACTTGGGTCATTATTCATACCTGCGGTCCTGTAGTTTTACACGGGTTATTATACACACCTGGGGACCTGTAGTGTTACACGGGTTATTATACACACCTGCGGACCTGTAGTGATACACCGGTCATTATACACACCTGGGCACCTGTAGTGTTACACGGATCATTATACACACCTGGGGACCTATAGTCTTACATGAGTCATTATTCACACCTGGGAACCTGTAGTGTTACATGGGTCATTATACACACCTGCTGACCTGTAGTGTTACATGGGTCATTATACACACCTGGGGACCTGTAGTGTTACATGGGTCATTATATACACCTGGGGACTTGTAGTGTTACACGGGTCATTATACACACCTGGGGACCTGTAGTGTTACACGGGTCATTATACACACCTGCGGACCTGTAGTGTTGCACGGGTCATTATTCACACCTAGTGACCTATATTGCTACACGGATCATTATTCACACCTGGGGACCTGTAGTGTTACACGTGTCATTATACACTCCTGGGGACCTGTAGTGTTTCACGGGTTATTATACACACCTGGGGACCTGTAGTGTTACACGGGTTATTATACACACCTGCGGACCTGTAGTGTTACACCGGTCATTATACACACCTGGGGACCTGTACTGTTACATGGGTAATCATACACACCTGGGGACCTTTAGTATTACTCAGGTCATTATGTACACCCGGGGACCTGTAGTGTTACTCAGATAATTATACACACCTGGGGACCTGTAGTGTTACACGGGTCATTATACACACCTTGGAACCTGTTGTGTTACACGGATCTTTATACACAACCTGTGGACCTGTAGTGTTACACGGGTTATTATTCACACCTGGGCACCTGTATACACACATGGGGATCTGTAGTGTTACTCGGGTCATTATACACACCTGGGAACCTGTAGTGTTGCACGGGTCATTATTCACACCTGGGGACCTGTAGTGTTACACGGGTCATTATACACACCTGGGGACCTGTAGTGTTATTTCGCGTCATTATACACACTGCGGACCTGTAGTGTTACACGGGTCATTATACACACCTGGGGACCTGTAGTGTTACATGGGTTATTATACACTCCTGCGGACCTGTAGTCTTACACGGGTCATTATATACACCTCGGGACTTGTAGTGTTACACGGGTCATTATACACACCTGGGGACCTGTAGTGTTACACGGGTCATTATACACACCTGCGGACCTGTAGTGTTACACGGGTCATTATTCACACCTAGGGACCTGTAGTGCTACACGGATCATTATTCACACCTGTGGACCTGTAGTGTTACACGGGCCATTATACACACTTGGGGACCTGTAGTGTTTCCTCGGGTCATTATACTCACTGCGGACCTGTAGTGTTACACGTGTCATTATACGCACCTAGGGACCTGAAGTGTTACACGGATCATTATACACACTGCGGACCTGTAGTGTTACACGGGTCATTATACACACCTGGGGACCTGTAGTGTTACACTGGTTATTATTCACATCTGGGGACCTGTAGTGTTACACGGGTCATTATACACACCTGGGGACCTGTAGTGTTACACTGGTTATTATTCACATCTGGGGACCTGTAGTGTTACACGGGTCATTATACACACCTGGGGACCTGTAGTGTTACACGGATCATTATTCACACCTGGGGACCTGTAGTGTTACACGTTTCATTATACACACCTGCCGACCTGTAGTGTTACACGGGTCATTATACACACCTGGGGACCTGTAGTGTTACACGGGTCATTATACACACCTGGGGACCTGTAGTGTTACACGGCTCATTATTCACACCTGGGGGCCTGAAGTGCTACACGGATCATTATTCACACCTGGGGACCTGTAGTGTTACACGGGCCATTATACACACCTGGGGACTGTAGTGTTACCTCGAGTCATTATACACACTGCGGACCTGTAGTGTTGCACGTGTCATTATACACACCTGGGGACCTGTAGTGTTACACGGATATTTATACACACCTGTGGACCTGTAGTGTTACACGGGTCATTATTCACACCTGGGGACCTGTATACACACCTGGGGACCTGTATACACACCTGGGGACCTGTAGTGTTACTCGGGTCATTATACACACCAGGGGACCTGTAGTGTTGCACGGGTCATTATACACACCTGGGGACCTGTAGTGTTACTTCGGGTCATTATTCACACTGCGGACCTGCAGTGTTACACGGGTCATTATACACACCTGGGGACCTGTAGTGTTACATGGGTTATTATACACATTGCGGATCTGTAGTGTTACACGGGTCATTATACACTCCTGGGGACCTGTAGTGTTACACGGGTTATTATACACACCTGGGGACCTGTAGTGTTACACGGGTTATTATACACACCTGCGGACCTGTAGTGTTACACCGGTCATTATACACACCTTGGGACCTGTAGTGTTACACGTGTCATTATACGCACCTAGGGACCTGAAGTGTTACACGGATCATTATACACACCTGGGGACCTGTAGTGTTACACTGGTTATTATTCACATCTGGGGACCTGTAGTGTTACACGGGTCATTATACACACCTGGGGACCTGTAGTGTTACACTGGTTATTATACACACCTGGGGACCTGTAGTGTTACACGGATATTTATACACACCTGTGGACCTGTAGTGTTACACGGGTCATTATTCACACCTGGGGACCTGTATACACACCTGGGGACCTGTATACACACCTGGGGACCTGTAGTGTTACTCGGGTCATTATACACACCAGGGGACCTGTAGTGTTGCACGGGTCATTATACACACCTGGGAACTGTAGTGTTACTTCGGGTCATTATTCACACTGCGGACCTGCAGTGTTACACGGGTCATTATACACACCTGGGGACCTGTAGTGTTACATGGGTTATTATACACATTGCGGATCTGTAGTGTTACACGGGTCATTATACACTCCTGGGGACCTGTAGTGTTACACGGGTTATTATACACACCTGGGGACCTGTAGTGTTACACGGGTTATTATACACACCTGCGGACCTGTAGTGTTACACCGGTCATTATACACACCTTGGGACCTGTAGTGTTACACGGGTTATCATACACACCTGGGGACCGGTAGTGTTACTCAGGTTATTATATACATCCGGGAACCTGTAGTGTTACTCAGATCATCATGCACACGTGGGACCTGTAGTGTTACTCGGGTCATTATACACACCTGCGGACCTGTAGTGTTACACGGGTCATTATACACACCTGGGGATCTGTAGTGTTACCGGGGTCATTAATGCTCGTGTCTACCCGTGTCTAGATATCTATCTTTTCCTGGTTTCTCCTTTTGTTTCTTTCCTCCATATTATGAGACGAGTGTCTTCACTACTGAACCCTGTACTTTTTATCACAGAACTCAAGATAAAATTCATTGGAAGGTAGACAGGTGGTGGCGAATTGCTTACCCAGGCCAAAGTTTGCCCGCCACATATTTCTTGGACAGTGTCAGTTTTATGGTGTGATCTTCAGTGTTTGGTGACTCTGCCAGTACTTGATAAAAACGCCCATCACTTCTTTTTTCCAGTTTGTTACTGCATGGGTGCGATAAAGAGTTCCACTCATATTGACAAAGTTATATTTAACGTTGTATTCTAAGTCGTGGGAGCGCCGTTCGATGGTCTTCTAATTTAGGAATAATCTGTAAAAAGCAACGACTACCTGACGGCTTACACTATGTTGCTAGTTGGTATGATTATAACGCTATTGTACAGTCATGTTCTGAGTACACAGCGAAATTTAGTTCCCAGGTTCATTATTCAAGTTTAATATTGTTTCACCAGCTGGTGAAATGAAGTTATCTATCACTGAATAAGCTGCAAGACATAAACACGGCAGTCAGACTCTATCTTAACTTTTTATCATCTCTGCATAAGGGAAAAATGAACCTGCGAATTTTTTAGTGGGCACAAAACCCTACTTGATGATCTCTTGTGTCCACCAGCAAGCTTGCCCCTCCCCGTACTTCTCACTTGGTGTGGGTGTGTATGCTGAGTGATGGCTCTTCTCAACCCAGAATTTCTAAAGCTCCGAGTGTAAACAGAGTAAACAAGAAGCTTGGAAAACGGAGTTAATGTGGCAGACAGCGAGTGCTTCGAAGTTTATTTACGTAGGCTGGGTTTCTGCAGGGCTTGGGTGTGTTGACTGTAGTGATTCCAAGAAAATGTTGGGTGTGTGTTTTGGTAGTAGTAGGAGTCTGTGTGGTGAAGAGGGTCGTAAGTTACAACATTGAGTATATGTGTGTGTGTGTAGTTTATCGTGAATATATCCATTCACACTTTTTCGATGCCTGACGTGACATATTGGCATGTTATATAATTCACACTAGTGTAGCTGTGATAGTGAAATATAAAATTTTTGTGTGAAGTTACATGACTAGAACAAGCGTCTCATAACCGAAGCAGCCGACCACAATGTCGTGTAACAAGTTTAACACTCGACCCGTCTTAAGGTGCCGTATATACTACCTATTGTGATGTGATGTACAGTATGTGTCCTTTCACTGAGTTGGGGGGAAGGGAATCTGACCTGTCGGGAAATCAAAAATGAAGGTTTAGTCAGTCTGGATTTACGTGTGATCGACGAATCTTGTATATTGAAATAACAACAAGGTAATTGTCTACGTTGCCAGAATTTGGGTGTATCGGTAAACAATTTCATCCATTCGTCCGTTCGTTTGTCCGCCTCTTCTTATGTCATACTCGTGTCCGTTTGATAATTGTGAAACCCATCAAGACAAAGGGTTGAAAATGATCATAAGAAAATGTGTGTGGCGCACCAAATTGTTTTATTACAAGTGTCCAAATCTAAGGTTACGGTAAACGAAAAATTAATCGGCAGTATTTGTGTGATGTCGAACGCCCTTCCACATAGTGCTTCTGCCTAAACTCAACTCCCAGAGGCATAACGCCATCCCTTCCCTCAATCCTTTGCCTGCTTTCATGTAGCCATTCCTGTCTTCTGCTTTAATGCATAAAGAACAAGAAAACTCTGTCTTTGTTACGTCAACCCTCTAACATACACTAAATTAGATGATGCTGTAGTACAAATGACATGTGTGAGAAAAGTCAGAAAGGTACACAGTTGTGTACAGTATACCTTCTCTTACGCCTTGAGAGTGGGGGTTTAGTGTAGCATGATGGCAGGGCGTGGCTGTGTACATTAGTAGTAAGTCCTCCTGGTGATGTGGGCCAGCTTACATCACCCGGGGATATAAACACTATGAGTTCTCCTCTCTCTCTCTCTCTCTCTCTCTCTTATGTAGTGAAGATTTGGGAGATACAGTGATACAGAAACATAGACCTGTGGTGTAATGGTTAGCATGCTAACCTCGCAGGTGAGCGGACCCGGGTTCGATCCCGGGCAGGATAAAACTATGGGCACGTCTCTTTACTCCATTTGCTCTGTCTACCCATCAGTAATTGGGAACCTGGATGTTAATCGATTTGCGGATCATATTTCGGGGTAATGGTCAGCCAGTGCAGTTGGTGAGTCGTCCGCGTCTTTTCGGACTATTCCTTGACACTGGGTCATGCAGCTCGTTAACTTAGGGTGTGGTTATTGTGTTGGAGACAGCTTCTACACCTCAAACAAATTCACGCCTAGGTGGCCCGTGGGCCGGCCATCCTCGTTACTCGAGGGACAACCATTATTATTAGTAGCAGTAGTAATTACTACTTGAGTCACACAACGCAAAACAACACGATAGACATCACACGACTCATGAAGGACACACAGAACTCAAAGTAGTCGCCATTCACTCAGACAAAGTTAGTTTTGGTCTCTTGTTAAGGTGAAACACTTTGAAAGCCACATATTACATCGTCGCTATCGTCGTCTTGTCAATATGGTTGGTATTTGTAGTGAGTTGTGTTGACACCAGAGAAGAACACCGGGCCATGGCTCCAGGGCTCGGTAAGGTGTCACGCCACCCCACACATTAACAAGAACTTTCTTATGAAGGTTAACAAGTGAGATATCTCTTTCATTATGTGTTGAGAATTGTCTCTGCTTTTTGTAGAATAAGTTTTCAGTATTAAACCATTACCATG
This sequence comes from Homarus gammarus, assembly GCA_958450375.1. Classification (NCBI taxonomy): domain Eukaryota; kingdom Metazoa; phylum Arthropoda; class Malacostraca; order Decapoda; family Nephropidae; genus Homarus; species Homarus gammarus. The sequence goes on along the minus strand of CAUDMG010004029.1, from coordinate 948,503 downwards.
AACTGTTCTCAGGTCTCTGTCAAGCAACTCAAAACCTGAGGATCAAAGGTCACCCCACTCCAGTAACCTTCCCTAGATAGTTCATGAAAACAAGGATATTTGTCATGCTCTAGCGCTGCTGTTTTCTGGATACAAAATAAAGAATCATACGGGAATATGTAATAATTAGTCCCCCTACACCGAAGATTGGTGGAGGTAGCAACAAGGTCAAATTTTGACGTCAAAGGTCAAGGCCCAGTTCGCAACATTTACTGTTTTATCAGCAGTGATTTTTATGAAACTTGACCTGAGTATATTCCGTCACTAGGCAAAGTTCACCGCATCAAATTCCAATGTATGGGTCAGAAGTCAAGCTCATAGCTGAAGGACAACGTTCAAGACGTTATCCAGAACACAATTATATTTCCATGTAGCTATTATAATAACATTTATCATTACAAGGTCTCTTATTCAGTGTTCAGGTTCACAACTATGCGTCAGTGTTCGAGATCACAACTGTGTGTCAGTGTTCAGGGTCACAACTGTGTGTCAGTGTTCAGGGTCACAACTGTATCAGTGTTCGGGGTCACAACTGTGTGTCAGTGTTCAGGGTCACAACTGTGTGTCAGTGTTCGGGGTCACAACTGTGTGTCAGTGATCAGGATCACAACTGTGTCAGTGTTCGTGGTCACAACTGTGTGTCAGTGTTCGGGATCACAACTGTGTGTCAGTGTTCAGGGTGACATCTGTGTGTCAGTGTTCAGGGTCACAACTGTGTGTCAGTGTTCAGGGTCACAACTGTGTGTCAGTGTTCGGGGTCACAACTGTGTGTCAGTGTTCAGGGTCACAACTATGCGTTAGTGTTCGGGGTCACAACTGTGTGTCAGTGTTCAGGGTCACAACTGTGTGTTAGTGTTCGTGATCACAACTGTGTGTCAGTGTTCAGAGTCACAACTGTGTGTCAGTGTTCGGGGTCACAACTGTGTGTCAATGTTCAGGGTCACAACTGTGTGTCAGAGTTCAGGGTCACAACTGTGTGTCAGTGTTCGGGGTCACAACTGTGTGTCAATGTTCAGTGTCACAACTGTGTGTTAGTGTTCGGGGTCACAACTGTGTGTCAGTGTTCAGGGTCACAACTGTGTGTTAGTGTTCATGATCACAACTGTGTCAGGAGGTCAGGGTGACATCTGTGTGTCAGTGTTCAGGGTCACAACTGTGTGTCAGTGTTCGGGGTCACAACTGTGTGTAAGTGTTCAGGGTCACAACTGTGCGTTAGTGTTCGGGGTCACAACTGTGTGTCAGTGTTCGGGGTCACAACTGTGTGTTAGTGTTCGTGATCACAACTGTGTGTCAGGAGGTCAGGGCGACATCTCTGTGTCAGTGTTCGGGTTTACAACTGTGTGTCAGTGTTCAGGGTCACAACTGTGTGTCAGTGTTCGGGGTTACAACTGTGTGTTAGTGTTCATGATCACAACTGTGTGTCAGTGTTCGTGATCACAACTGTGTGTCAGTGTTCAGGGTCACAACTGTGTGTCAGTGTTCGGGGTCACAACTGTGTGTTAGTGTTCATGATCACAACTGTGTGTCAGTGTTCGTGATCACAACTGTGTGTCAGTGTTCAGGGTCACAACTGTGTGTCAGTGTTCGGGGTCACAACTGTGTGTCAGTGTTCAGGGTCACAACTGTGTGTTAGTGTTGGGGTCACAACTGTGTGTCAGTGTTCGGGGTCACAACTGTGTGTTAGTGTTCGTGATCACAACTGTGTGTCAGGAGGTCAGGGTGACATCTGTGTGTCAGTGTTCGGGGTTAAAACTGTGTGTCAGTGTTCACGGTCACAACTGTATGTCAGTGTTCAGGGTCACAACTGTGTGTTAGTGTTCGTGATCACAACTGTGTGTCAGTGTTCGTGATCACAACTTTGTGTCAGTGTTCAGAGTCACAACTGTGTATCAGTGTTCGGGGTTACAACTGTGTGTCAGTGTTCGGGGTCACAACTGTGTGTCAGTGTTCAGGGTCACAACTATGTGTTAGTGTTCGGGGTCACAACTGTGTGTCAGTGTTCGGGGTCACAACTGTGTGTTAGTGTTCATGATCACAACTGTGTGTCAGTGTTCGTGATCACAACTGTGTGTCAGTGTTCAGAGTCACAACTGTGTGTCAGTGTTCGGGGTTACAACTGTGTGTCAGTGTTCAGGGTCACAACTGTGTGTCAGTGTTCAGGGTCACAATTGTGTGTCAGTGTTCGGGATCACAGCTGTGTCAGTGTCACAGGGACACAACTGTGTATCAGTGTTCAGGGTCACAACTGTGTGTCAGTGTTCAGGGTCACAACTGTGTGTCAGTGATCAGGGTCACAACTGTGTGTCAGTGTTCAGGGTCACAACTGTGTGTCAGTGTTCAGGGTCACAACTGTGTGTCAGTGTTCAGGGTCACAACTGTGTGTCAGTGTTCAGGGTCACAACTGTGGTTCAGTGTTCAGGGTCACAACTGTGTGTCAGTGTTCAGGGTCACAACTGTGTGTCAGTGTTCAGGGTCACAACTGTGTGTCAGTGTTCAGGGTCACAACTGTGTCAGTGTTCAGGGTCACAACTGTGTGTCAGTGTTCAGGGTCACAACTGTGTGTCAGTGTTCAGGGTCACAACTGTGTGTCAGTGTTCAGGGTCACAACTGTGTGTCAGTGTTCAGGGTCACAACTGTGTGTCAGTGTTCAGGGTCACAACTGTGTGTCAGTGTTCAGAGTCACAACTGTGTGTCAGTGTTCAGAGTCACAACTGTGTGTCGGTGTTCAGGGTCAAAACTGTGTGTCAGTGTTCAGGGTCACAACTGTGTGTCACTGTTTAGGGTCACAACTGTGTGTCAGTGTTCAGGGTCACAACTGTGTGTCAGTGTGCAGGGTCACAACTGTGTCAGTTTTCAGGGTCACAACTCAGTGTCAGTGTGCAGGGTCACAACTGTGTGTCAGTGTTCAGGGTCACAACTGTGTGTCAGTGTTCAGGGTCACAACTGTGTGTCAGTGTTCAGGGTACAACAGTTTCAGGGTTCAAGGTCACAACTGTGTGTCAGTGTTTAGGGTCACAACTGTTTCAGTGTTCAGGGTCACAACTGTATGTCAGTCTTCAGGGTGACATCTGTGTGTCAATGTTCAGCGTCACAACTGTGTGTCAGTGTTCAGAGTCACAACTGTGTGTCAGTGTTCAGAGTCACAACTGTGTGTCGGTGTTCAGAGTCACAACTGTGTGTCAGTGTTCAGAGTCACAACTGTGTGTTAGTGTTCAGGGTCACAACTGTGTGTCAGTGTCACAGGGACACAACTGTGTGTCAGTGTTCAGGGTCACAACTGTTTCAGTGTTCAGGGTCACAACTATGTGTCAGTGTTCAGGGTCATAACTGTGGGTCAGTGTTCGGGGTCACAACTGTGTGTCAGTGTTCGGGATCACAACAGTGTGTCAGTGTTCAGGGTCACAACTGTGTGTCAGTGTTCAGGGTCACAACTGTGTGTCAGTGTTCAGGGTCACAACTGTGTGTCAGTGTTCAGGGTCACAACTGTGTGTCAGTGTTCAGGGTCACAACTGTGTGTCAGTGTTCAGGGTCACAACTGTGTGTCAGTGTTCAGGGTCACAACTGTGTGTCAGTGTTCAGGGTCACAACTGTGTGTCAGTGTTCAGGGTCACAACTGTGTGTCAGTGTGCAGGGTCACAACTGTGTCAGTTTTCAGGGTCACAACTCTGTGTCAGTGTTCAGGGTCACAACTGTGTGTCAGTGTTCGGGGTCACAACTGTGTGTCAGTGTTCAGGGTCACAACTGTGTGTCAGTGTTCAGGGAAACAACTGTGTGTCAGTGTTCAGGGTCACAACTGTGTGTCAGTGTTCAGGGTCACAACTGTGTCAGTGTTCAGGGTCACAACTGTGTGTCAGTGTTCAGGGTCACAACTGTGTGTCAGTGTTCAGGGTCACAACTGTGTGTCAGTGTTCAGGGTCACAACTGTGTGTCAGTGTTCAGGGTCACAACTGTGTGTCAGTGTTCGGGGTCACAACTGTGTGTCAGTGATCAGGGTCACAACTGTGTGTCAGTGTTCAGGGTCACAACTGTGTGTCAGTGTTCGGGTCACAACTGTGTGTCAGTGTTCAGGGTCACAACTGTGTGTCAGTGTTCAGGGTCACAACTGTGTGTCAGTGTCGGGTCACAACTGTGTGTCAGTGTTCAGGGTCACAACTGTGTGTCAGTGTTCAGGGTCACAACTGTGTGTCAGTGTTCAGGGTCACAACTGTGTGTCAGTGTGCAGGGTCACAACTGTGTGTCAGTGTTCAGGGTCACAACTGTGTGTCAGTGTTCAGGGTCACAACTGTGTGTCAGTGTTCGGGTCACAACTGTGTGTCAGTGTTCAGGGTCACAACTGTGTGTCAGTGTTCAGGGTCACAACTGTGTGTCAGTGTTCAGGGTCACAACTGTGTGTCAGTGTTCAGGGTCACAACTGTGTGTCAGTGTTCAGGGTCACAACTGTGTGTCAGTGTTCGGGGTCACAACTGTGTGTCAGTGTTCATGGTCACAACTGTGTGTCAGTGTTCGTGGTCACAACTGTGTGTCAGTGTGCTGGGTAACAACTGTGTGTCAGTGTTCGGTCACAACTGTGTGTCAGTGTTCAGGGTCACAACTGTGTGTCAGTGTTGGACACTGGTGTCAGGTCAGGACACTGTGTGTCAGTGTTCAGGGTCACAACTGTGTGTCAGTGTTCAGGGTCACAACTGTGTGTCAGTGTTCAGGGTCACAACTGTGTGTCAGTGTTCGTGGTCACAACTGTGTGTCAGTGTTCGTGTCACAACTGTGTGTCAGTGTTCAGGGTCACAACTGTGTGTCAGTGTTCGGGGTCACAACTGTGTGTCAGTGTTCAGGGTCACAACTGTGTGTCAGTGTTCAGGGTCACAACTGTGTGTCAGTGTTCAGGGTCACAACTGTGTGTCAGTGTTCAGGGTCACAACTGTGTGTCAGTGTTCAGGGTCACAACTGTGTGTCAGTGTTCGGGGTCACAACTGTGTGTCAGTGTTCAGGGTCACAACTGTGTGTCAGTGTTCGGATCACAACTGTGTGTCAGGTCAGGGCACAACTGTGTGTCAGTGTTCAGGGTCACAACTGTGTGTCAGTGTTCCGGGTCACAACTGTGTCAGTGTCGGTCACGTGTGTCAGTGTCAGTCACAACTGTGTGTCAGTGTTCGGGTCACAACTGTGTGTCAGTGTTCAGGGTCACAACTGTGTGTCAGTGTTCTGGGTCACAACTGTGTGTCAGTGTTCAGGGTCACAACTGTGTGTCAGTGTTCGGGATCACAACTGTGTGTCAGTGTTCAGGGTCACAACTGTGTGTCAGTGTTCGGGTCACAACTGTGTGTCAGTGTTCAGGGTCACAACTGTGTGTCAGTGTTCGGGTCACAACTGTGTGTCAGTGTTCAGGGTCACAACTGTGTGTTAGTGTTCGTGATCACAACTGTGTGTCAGTGTTCAGTGTCACAACTGTGTGTCAGTGTTCGAGGTCACAACTGTGTGTCAGTGTTCAGGGTCACAACTGTGTGTCAGTGTTCAGGGTCACAACTGTGTGTCAGTGTTCGGGTCACAACTGTGTGTCAGTGTTCGGATCACAACTGTGTGTCAGTGTTCAGGGTCACAACTGTGTGTCAGTGTTCGGGTTCACAACTGTGTGTCAGTGTTGAGGGTCACAACTGTGTGTCAGTGTTCAGGGTCACAACTGTGTGTCGGTCACGTGTGTCAGGGGTCACAACTGTGTGTCAGTGTTCAGTGATCACAACTGTGTGTCAGTGTTCGGGTCACAACTGTGTGTCAGTGTTCAGGGTCACAACTGTGTGTCAGTGTTCGGGGTCACAACTGTGTGTCAGTGTTCAGGGTCACAACTGTGTGTCAGTGTTCAGGGTCACAACTGTGTGTCAGTGTTCAGGTCACACTGTGTCAGTGTCAGGGTCACAACTGTGTGTCAGTGTTCAGGGTCACAACTGTGTGTCAGTGTTCAGGGTCACAACTGTGTGTCAGTGTTCAGGGTCACAACTGTGTGTCAGTGTTCAGGGTCACAACTGTGTGTCAGTGTTCAGGGTCACAACTGTGTGTCAGTGTTCAGGGTCACAACTGTGTGTCAGTGTTCAGGGTCACAACTGTGTGTCAGTGTTCAGGGTCACAACTGTGTGTCAGTGTTCAGGGTCACAACTGTGTGTCAGTGTTCAGGGTCACAACTGTGTGTCAGTGTTCAGGGTCACAACTGTGTGTCAGTGTTCAGGGTCACAACTGTGTGTCAGTGTTCAGGGTCACAACTGTGTGTCAGTGTTCAGGGTCACAACTGTGTGTCAGTGTTCAGGGTCACAACTGTGTGTCAGTGTTCAGGGTCACAACTGTGTGTCAGTGTTCAGGGTCACAACTGTGTGTCAGTGTTCAGGGTCACAACTGTGTGTCAGTGTTCAGGGTCACAACTGTGTGTCAGTGTTCAGGGTCACAACTGTGTGTCAGTGTTCAGGGTCACAACTGTGTGTCAGTGTTCAGGGTCACAACTGTGTCAGTGTCAGGTCACGTGTGTCAGTGCAGGGTCACAACTGTGTCAGTGTTCAGGTCACAACTGTGTCAGTGTCAGGGTGACAACTGTGTGTCAGTGTTCAGGGTCACAACTGTGTGTCAGTGTTCAGGGTCACAACTGTGTGTCAGTGTTCAGGGTCACAACGTGTTCAGGTTCAGGTCACAACTGTGTGTCAGTGTTCAGGGTCACAACTGTGTGTCAGTGTTCAGGGTCACAACTGTGTGTCAGTGTTCAGGGTCACAACTGTGTGTCAGTGTTCAGGGTCACAACTGTGTGTCAGTGTTCAGGGTCACAACTGTGTGTCAGTGTTCAGGGTCACAACTGTGTGTCAGTGTTCAGAGTCACAACTGTGTGTCAGTGTTCAGGGTCACAACTGTGTGTCAGTGTTCAGGGTCACAACTGTGTGTCAGTGTCAGGGTCACAACTGTGTGTCAGTGTTCAGGGTCACAACTGTGTGTCAGTGTTCAGGGTCACAACTGTGTGTCAGTGTTCAGGGTCACAACTGTGTGTCAGTGTTCAGGGTCACAACTGTGTGTCAGTGTTCAGGGTCACAACTGTGTGTCAGTGTTCAGGGTCACAACTGTGTGTCAGTGTTCAGGGTCACAACTGTGTGTCAGTGTTCAGGGTCACAACTGTGTGTCAGTGTTCAGGGTCACAACTGTGTGTCAGTGTTCAGGGTCACAACTGTGTGTCAGTGTTCAGGGTCACAACTGTGTGTCAGTGTTCAGGGTCACAACTGTGTGTCAGTGTTCAGGGTCACAACTGTGTGTCAGTGTTCAGGGTCACAACTGTGTGTCAGTGTCAGGGTCACAACTGTGTGTTCAGGTCAAGTGTCGTGCAGGGTCACAACTGTGTGTCAGTGTTCGGGGTCACAACTGTGTGTCAGTGTTCAGGGTCACAACTGTGTGTCAGTGTTCAGGGAAACAACTGTGTGTCAGTGTTCAGGGTCACAACTGTGTGTCAGTGTTCAGGGTCACAACTGTGTCAGTGTTCAGGGTCACAACTGTGTGTCAGTGTTCAGGGTCACAACTGTGTGTCAGTGTTCAGGGTCACAACTGTGTGTCAGTGTTCAGGGTCACAACTGTGTGTCAGTGTTCGGGGTCACAACTGTGTGTCAGTGTTCGGGGTCACAACTGTGTGTCAGTGATCAGGGTCACAACTGTGTGTCGGTGTTCAGGGTCACAACTGTGTGTCAGTGTTCGGGGTCACAACTGTGTGTCAGTGTTCAGGGTCACAACTGTGTGTTAGTGTTCAGGGTCACAACTGTGTGTCAGTGCTCGGGGTCACAACTGTGTGTCAGTGTTCATGGTCCCAACTGTGTGTCAGTGTTCAGGGTCACAACTGTGTGTCAGTGTTCAGGGTCACAACTGTGTGTCAGTGTGCAGGGTCACAACTGTGTCAGTTTTCAGGGTCACAACTCTGTGTCAGTGTGCAGGGTCACAACTGTGTGTCAGTGTTCGGGGTCACAACTGTGTGTCAGTGTTCAGGGTCACAACTGTGTGTCAGTGTTCAGGGTCACAACTGTGTGTTAGTGTTCGTGATCACAACTGTGTGTCAGTGTTCAGGGTCACAACTGTGTGTCAGTGTTCAGGGTCACAACTGTGTGTCAGTGTTCGGGGTCACAACTGTGTGTCAGTGTTCATGGTCCCAACTGTGTGTTAGTGTTCGCGGTCACAACTGTGTGTCAGTGTTCAGGGTCCCAACTGTGTGTTCGTGTTCGTGATCACAACTGTGTGTCAGTGTTCGGGGTCACAACTGTGTGTTAGTGTTCGTGATCACAACTGTGTGTCAGGAGGTCAGGGTGACATCTGTGTGTCAGTGTTCGGGGTTAAAACTGTGTATCAGTGTTCAGGGTCACAACTGTGTGTCAGTGTTCAGGGTCACAACTGTGTGTTAGTGTTCGTGATCACAACTGTGTGTCAGTGTTCGTGATCACAACTGTGTGTCAGTGTTCAGAGTCACAACTGTGTATCAGTGTTCGGGGTCACAACTGTGTGTCAGTGTTCAGGGTCACAACTGTGTGTCAGTGTTCGTGATCACAACTGTGTGTCCGTGTTCAGAGTCACAACTGTGTGTCAGTGTTCAGGGTCACAACTGTGTGTTAGTGTTCAGGGTAACAATTGTGTGTTAGTGTTCAGGGTCACATCTGTGTGTCAGTGTTACAGGGACACAACTGTGTTTCAGTGTTCAGGGTCATAACTGTGGGTCAGTGTTCGGGGTCCCAACTGTGTGTCAGTGTTACAGGGACACAACTGTGTTTCAGTGTTCAGAGTCATAACTGTGGGCCAGTGTTCGGGGTCACAACTGTGTGTCAGTGCGACAGGGACACAACTCTGTCAGTGATCGGGGTCACAACTGTGTGTCAATGTTCAGGGTCACAACTGTGTGTCGATGTTCAGAGTCACAACTGTGTGTTAGTGTTCAGGGTAACAATTGTGTGTTAGTGTTCAGGATCATAACTGTGGGTCAGTGTTCGGGGTCACAACTGTGTGTCAGTGTTCGGGATCACAACTGTGGGTCAGTGTTCGGGGTCACAACTGTGGGTCAGTGTTCGGGGTCACAACTGTGTTTCAGAGTTCAGGCTCACAACTGTGTGTCAGTGTTCGGGATCACAACAGTGTGTCAGTGTTCAGGGTCACAACTGTGTGTCAGTGTTCAGGGTCATAACTGTGTGTCAGTGTTCAGGGTCACAACTGTGAGTCAAAGTTCAGGGTCAAAACTGTGTGTGACTGTTTGGGGACACAACTGTGTGTCAGTGTTCAGGGTTACAACTGTGTGTCATTTTTCAGGGTCACAACTATGTCCCAGTGTGCAGGGTCCCAACTGTGTGTCAGTGTTCAGGGTCACAACTGTGTGTCAGTGTTCAGGGTCACAACTATGTCCCAGTGTGCAGGGTCCCAACTGTGTGTCAGTGTTCAGGGTCACAACTGTGTGTCAGTGTTCAGGGTCACAACTGTGTGTCAGTTTTCGGGATCACAACTGTGTGTCAGTGTTTAGGGTCACAACTGTGTGTCAGTGTTCGGGGTCACAACTGTGTGTCAGTGTTCAGGGTCGCAACTGTGTGTCAGTGTTCAGGGTCACAACTGTGTGACAGTGTTCAGGGTCACAACTATATGTCAGTGTTCAGGGTCACAACTCTGTGTCAATGCGCAGGGTCACAACTGTGTGTCAGTGTTCAGGGTCACAAATGTGTCAGTGTTCACGGTCACAGCTGTGTGTCAGTGTTCAGGGTCACGACTGTGTGTCAGTGTGCAGGGTCACAACCGTGTGTCAGTGTTGAGGGTCACGACTGTGTGTCAGTGTGCAGGATCACAACCGTGTGTCAGTGTTCAGGGTCACAACCGTGTGTCAGTGTTCAGGGTCACAACTGTGTGTCAGTGTTCAGGGTCACAAATGTGTCAGTGTTCACGGTCACAGCTGTGTGTCAGTGTTCAAGGTCACAACTGTGCGTCAGTGTTCAGGGTCACAATGATGTGTCAGTGTGCAGGGTCACAACTGTGTGTCAGTGTTCAGGGTCACAACTGTGTGTCAGTGTTGAGGGTCACAACTGTGTGTCAGTGTTCCGTGACACATCTGTGTGTCAGTGTTCAGGGTCACAATCCGTGTCAGTGTTCAGGGTCACAACTGTGTGTCAGTGTACAGGGTTACAACTGTGTGTCAGTTTTCAGGGTTACCCAATGTGTGTCAGTGTTCAGGTGTCACAACTGTGTGTCAGTGTGCAGGGGCACAACTGTGTGTCAGTTTTCAGGGTCACAACTGTTTCAGTGTTCAGGGTTACAACTGTGTGTCAGTGTTCGGGGACACAACTGTGTCAGTGTTCAGGGTCACAACCGTGTGTCAGTGTTCAGGGTCACAACTGTGTGTCAGTGTGCAGGGTCACAACTGTGTGTCAGTGTGCAGGGTCACAACTGTATGTCAGTGTGCAGGGTCACAACTGTGTCAGTGTTCAGGGTCACAACTGTGTGTCAGTGTGCAGGGTCACAACTGTGTGTCAGTGTTCAGGGTCACAACTGTGTGTCAGTCTTCAGGGTCACAACTGTGTGACAGTCTTCAGGGTCACAACTGTGTGTCAGTGTTCAGGGTCACAACTGTGTGTCAGTGTGCAGGGTCACAACTGTGTGTCAGTGTTCAGGGTCACAACTGTGTGTCAGTGTTCAGGGTCACAACTGTGTCAGTGTTCAGGGTCACAACTGTGTGTCAGTGTTCAGGGTCACAACTTTGTGTCAGTGTTCAGGGTCACAACTGTGTCAGTGTTCAGGGTCACAACTGTGTGTCAGTGTTCGGGTTCACAACTGTGTGTCAGTGATCAGGGTCACAACTGTGTGTCAGTGTTCGGGGTCACAACTGTGTGTCAGTGTTCGGGGTCACAACTGTGTGTCAGTGTTCAGGGTCACAACTGTGTGTTAGTGTTCGGGGTCACAACTGTGTGTCAGTGTTCAGGGTCACAACTGTGTGTTAGTGTTCGTGATCACAACTGTGTGTCAGTGTTCGGGGTCACAACTGTGTGTCAGTGTTCAGGGTCACAACTGTGTGTTAGTGTTCGGGGTCACAACTGTGTGTCAGTGTTCAGGGTCACAACTGTGTGTTAGTGTTCGTGATCACAACTGTGTGTCAGTGTTTAGGGTCACAACTGTGTCTCAGTGTTCAGGGTCACAACTGTGTGTCAGTGTTCGGGGTCACAACTGTGTGTCAGTGTTCAAGGTCAGAACTGTGTGTTAGTGTTCGGGGTCACAACTGTGTGTCAGTGTTCAGGGTCACAACTGTGTGTTCGTGTTCAAGATCACAACTGTGTGTCAGTGTTCGGGGTCACAACTGTTTGTTAGTGTTCATGATCACAACTGTGTGTCAGTGTTCAGAGTCACAACTGTGTGTCAGTGTTCGGGGATACAACTGTGTGTCAGTGTTCAGGGTCACAACTGTGTGTCAGTGTTCAGGGTCACAACTGTGTGTCAGTGTTCAGGGTCACAACTGTGTGTCAATCTTCAGGGTCACAACTGTGTGTCAGTGTTCAGGGTCACAACTGTGTGTCAGTGTGCAGGGTCACAACTGTGTGTCAGTGTTCAGGGTCACAACTGTGTGTCAGTTTTCAGGGTCACAACTGTGTCAGTGTTCAGGGTCACAACTGTGTGTCAGTGTTCAGGGCCACAACTGTGTGTCAGTGTTCGGGGTCACAACTGTGTGTTAGTGTTCATGATCACAACTGTGTGTCAGGAGGTCAGGGTGACATCTGTGTGTCAGTGTTCGGGGTTACAACTGTGTGTCAGTGTTCAGGGTCACAACTGTGTGTCAGTGTTCGGGGTCACAGCTGTGTGTTATTGTTCGTGATCATAACTGTGTGTCAGTGTTCGTGATCACAACTGTGTGTCAGTGTTCAGAGTCACAACTGTGTGTCAGTGTTCGGGATTACAACTGTGTGTCAGTGTTCAGGGTCACAACTGTGTGTCAGTGTTCAGAGTCACAACTGTGTGTCAGTGTTCGGGGTTACAACTGTGTGACAGTGTTCAGGGTCACAACTGTGTGTCAGTGTTCAGGGTCACAACTGTGTGTCAGTGTTCAGGGTCACAACTGTGTGTCAGTGTTCGGGGTCACAACTGTGTGTCAGTGTTCAGGGTCACAACTGTGTGTCAGTCTTCAGGGACACAACTGTGTGTCAGTGTTCAGGGTCACAACTGTGTGTCAGTGTTCAGGGTCACAACTGTGTCAGTGTTCAGGGTCACAACTGTGTGTCAGTGTTCAGGGTCACAACTGTGTGTCAGTGTTCAGGGTCACACCTGTGTGTCAGTGTTCAGGGTCACAACTGTGTGTCAGTGTTCGGAGTCACAACTGTGTGTCAGTGTTCGGGGTCACAACTGTGTGTCAGTGATCAGGGTCACAACTGTGTGTCGGTGTTCAGGGTCACAACTGTGTGTCAGTGTTCGGGGTCACAACTGTGTGTCAGTGTTCAGAGTCACAACTGTGTGTTAGTGTTCGGGGTCACAACTGTGTGTCAGTGTTGAGGGTCACAACTGTGTGTTAGTGTTCGTGATCACAACTGTGTGTCAGTGTTCAGGGTCACAACTGTGTGTCAGTGTTCAGGGTCACAACTGTGTGTCAGTGTTCGGGGTCACAACTGTGTGTCAGTGTTCATGGTCCCAACTGTGTGTTAGTGTTCTGGGTCACAACTGTGTGTCAGTGTTCAGGGTCACAACTGTGTGTCAGTGTTCAGGGTCACAACTGTGTGTCAGTGTTCGGGGTCACAACTGTGTGTTAGTGTTCGTGATCACAACTGTGTGTGTCAGGAGGTCAGGGTGACATCTGTGTGTCAGTGTTCGGGGTTAAAACTGTGTGTCAGTGTTCAGGGTCACAACTGTGTGTCAGTGTTCAGGGTCACAACTGTGTGTTAGTGTTCGTGATCACAACTGTGTGTCAGTGTTCGTGATCACAACTGTGTGTCAGTGTTCAGAGTCACAACTGTGTGTCAGTGTTCAGGGTCACAACTGTGTGTCAGTGTTCAGGGTCACAACTGTGTGTCAGTGTTCGTGATCACAACTGTGTGTCCGTGTTCAGAGTCACAACTGTGTGTCAGTGTTCAGGGTCACAACTGTGTGTTAGTGTTCAGGGTCACAACTGTGTGTTAGTGTTCAGGGTCACAACTGTGTGTCAGTGTTCAGGGACACAACTGTGTTTCAGTGTTCAGGGTCATAACTGTGGGTCAGTGTTCGGGGTCACAACTGTGTGTCAGTGTTTCAGGGACACAACTGTGTGTCGATGTTCAGAGTCACAACTGTGTGTTAGTGTTCAGGGTAACAATTGTGTGTTAGTGTTCAGAGTCACAACTGTGTGTCAGTGTTACAGGGTCATAACTGTGGGTCAGTGTTCGGGGTCACAACTGTGTGTCAGTGTTCAGGGTCACAACTGTGTGTCAGTGTTCAGGGTCACAACTGTGTGTCAGTGTTCGGGGTCACAACTGTGTGTCAGTGTTCGGGATCACAACTGTGGGTCAGTGTTCGGGGTCACAACTGTGTTTCAGAGTTCAGGCTCACAACTGTGTGTCAGTGTTCGGGATCACAACAGTGTGTCAGTGTTCAGGGTCACAACTGTGTGTCAGTGTTCAGGATCATAACAGTGTGTCAGTGTTCAGGGTCACAACTGTGAGTCAAAGTTCAGGGTCAAAACTGTGTGTGACTGTTTGGGGACACAACTGTGTGTCAGTGTTCAGGGTTACAACTGTGTGTCATTGTTCAGGGTCACAACTATGTCCCAGTGTGCAGGGTCACAACTGTGTGTCAGTGTTCAGGGTCACAACTGTGTGTCAGTGTTCAGGGTCCCAACTATGTCCCAGTGTGCAGGGGCACAACTGTGTGTCAGTGTTCAGGGTCACAACTGTGTGTCAGTGTTCGGGATCACAACTGTGTGTCAGTGTTCAGGGTCACAACTGTGTGTCAGTGTTCGGGGTCACAACTGTCTGTCAGTGTTCAGGGTCGAAACTGTGTGTCAGTGTTCAGGGTCACAACTGTGTGACAGTATTCAGGGTCACATCTATATGTCAGTGTTCATGGTCACAACTCTGTGTCAATGCGCAGGGTCACAACTGTGTGTCAGTGTTCAGGGTCACAAATGTGTCAGTGTTAACGGTCACAGCTGTGTGTCAGTGTTCAGGGTCACGACTGTGTGTCAGTGTGCAGGGTCACAACTGTGTGTCAGTGTTCAGGGTCACAACTGTGAGTCAAAGTTCAGGGTCAAAACTGTGTGTGACTGTTTGGGGACACAACTGTGTGTCAGTGTTCAGGGTTACAACTGTGTGTCATTTTTCAGGGTCACAACTATGTCCCAGTGTGCAGGGTCCCAACTGTGTGTCAGTGTTCAGGGTCACAACTGTGTGTCAGTGTTCAGGGTCCCAACTATGTCCCAGTGTGCAGGGTCCCAACTGTGTGTCAGTGTTCAGGGTCACAACTATGTCCCAGTGTGCAGGGTCCCAACTGTGTGTCAGTGTTCAGGGTCACAACTGTGTGTCAGTGTTCAGGGTCACAACTGTGTGTCAGTGTTCGGGATCACAACTGTGTGTCAGTGTTTAGGGTCACAACTGGGTGTCAGTGTTCGGGTCACAACTGTGTGTCAGTGTTCAGGGTCACAACTGTGTGTCAGTGTTCAGGGTCACAACTGTGTGACAGTGTTCAGGGTCACAACTATATGTCAGTGTTCAGGGTCACAACTCTGTGTCAATGCGCAGGGTCACAACTGTGTGTCAGTGTTCAGGGTCACAAATGTGTCAGTGTTAACGGTCACAGCTGTGTGTCAGTGTTCAGGGTCACGACTGTGTGTCAGTGTGCAGGGTCACAACTGTGTGTCAGTGTTCAGGGTCACGACTGTGTGTCAGTGTGCAGGGTCACAACCGTGTGTCAGTGTTCAGGGTCACAACCGTGTGTCAGTGTTCAGGGTCACAACTGTGTGTCAGTGTTCAGGGTCACAAATGTGTCAGTGTTCACGGTCACAGCTGTGTGTCAGTGTTCAAGGTCACAACTGTGTGTCAGTGTTCAGGGTCACAATGATGTGTCAGTGTGCAGGGTCACAACTGTGTGTCAGTGTTCAGGGTCACAACTGTGTGTCAGTGTTGAGGGTCACAACTGTGTGTCAGTGTTCCGTGACACATCTGTGTGTCAGTGTTCAGGGTCACAATCCGTGTCAGTGTTCAGGGTCACAACTGTGTGTCAGTGTACAGGGTTACAACTGTGTGTCAGTTTTCAGGGTTACCCAATATGTGTCAGTGTTCAGGTGTCACAACTGTGTGTCAGTGTGCAGGGGCACAACTGTGTGTCAGTTTTCAGGGTCACAACTGTTTCAGTGTTCAGGGTTACAAAAGTGTGTCAGTGTTCGGGGACACAACTGTGTCAGTGTTCAGGGTCACAACCGTGTGTCAGTGTTCAGGGTCACAACTGTGTGTCAGTGTGCAGGGTCACAACTGTGTGTCAGTGTGCAGGGTCACAACTGTGTGTCAGTGTGCAGGGTCACAACTGTGTGTCAGTGTTCAGGGTCACAACTGTGTGTCAGTGTGCAGGGTCACAGCTGTGTGTCAGTGTTCAGGGTCACAACTGTGTGTCAGTGTTCAGGGTCACAACTGTGTGACAGTGTTCAGGGTCACAACTGTGTGTCAGTGTTCAGGGTCACAACTGTGTGTCAGTGTCAGGGTCACAACTGTGTGTCAGTGTTCAGGGTCACAACTGTGTGTCAGTGTTCAGGATCACAACTGTGTGTCAGTGTTCAGGGTCACAACTGTGTGTCAGTGTTCAGGGTCACAACTGTGTGTCAGTGTTCAGGGTCACAACTGTGTGTCAGTGTTCGGGGATACAACTGTGTGTCAGTGTTCAGGGTCACAACTGTGTGTCAGTGTTCAGGGTCACAACTGTGTGTCAGTGTTCAGGGTCACAACTGTGTGTCAGTGTTCAGGGTCACAACTGTGTGTCAGTGTTCAGGGTCACAACTGTGTGTCAGTGTGCAGGGTCACAACTGTGTGTCAGTGTTCAGGGTCACAACTGTGTGTCAGTGTTCAGGGTCACAACTGTGTGTCAGTGTTCAGGGTCACAACTGTGTGTCAGTGTTCAGGGTCACAACTGTGTGTCAGTGTTCAGGGTCACAACTGTGTGTCAGTGGTCGAGGTCACAACTGTGTGTCAGTGTTCAGGGTCACAACTGTGTGTCAGTGTTCAGGGTCACAACTGTGTGTCAGTGTTCAGGGTCACAACTGTGTGTCAGTGTTCAGGGTCACAACTGTGTCAGTGTTCAGGGTCACAACTGTGTGTCAGTGTTCAGGGTCACAACTGTGTGTCAGTGTTCAGGGTCACAACTGTGTGTCAGTGTTCAGGGTCACAACTGTGTGTCAGTGTTCGGGTTCACAACTGTGTGTCAGTGATCAGGGTCACAACTGTGTGTCAGTGTTCGGGGTCACAACTGTGTGTCAGTGTTCGGGGTCACAACTGTGTGTCAGTGTTCAGGGTCACAACTGTGTGTCAGTGTTCGGGGTCACAACTGTGTGTCAGTGTTCAGGGTCACAACTGTGTGTCAGTGTTCTGGGTCACAACTGTGTGTCAGTGTTCAGGGTCACAACTGTGTGTCAGTGTTCGGGGTCACAACTGTGTGTCAGTGTTCAGGGTCACAACTGTGTGTTCGTGTTCGTGATCACAACTGTGTGTCAGTGTTCGGGGTCACAACTGTTTGTTAGTGTTCATGATCACAACTGTGTGTCAGTGTTCAGAGTCACAACTGTGTGTCAGTGTTCGGGGATACAACTGTGTGTCAGTGTTCAGGGTCACAACTGTGTGTCAGTGTTCAGGGTCACAACTGTGTGTCAGTGTTCAGGGTCACAACTGTGTGTTAGTGTTCGTGATCACAACTGTGTGTTAGTGTTCATGATCACAACTGTGTGTCAGGAGGTCAGGGTGACATCTGTGTGTGAGTGTTCGGGGTTACAACTGTGTGTCAGTGTTCAGGGTCACAACTGTGTGTCAGTGTTCGGGGTCACAACTGTGTGTTAGTGTTCGTGATCACAACTGCGTGTCAGTGTTCGTGATCATAACTGTGTGTCAATGTTCAGAGTCACAACTGTGTGTCAGGTTTCGGGGTTACAACTGTGTGTCAGTGTTCAGGGTCACAACTGTGTGTCAGTGTCAGAGTCACAACTGTGTGTCAGTGTTCGGGGTCACAACTGTGTGACAGTGTTCGGGGTCACAACTGTGTGTCAGTGTTCAGGGTCACAACTGTGTGTCAGTGTTCAGGGTCACAACTGTGTGTCAGTGTTCGGGGTCACAACTGTGTGTCAGTGTTCATGGTCACAACTGTGTGTCAGTCTTCAGGGTCACAACTGTGTGTCAGTGTTCAGGGTGACAACTGTGTGTCAGTGTTCAGGGTCACAACTGTGTCAGTGTTCAGGGTCACAACTGTGTGTCAGTGTTCAGGGTCACAACTGTGTGTCAGTGTTCAGGGTCACACCTCTGTGTCAGTGTTCAGGGTCACAACTGTGTGTCAGTGTTCGGGGTCACAACTGTGTGTCAGTGTTCTTGGTCACAACTGTGTGTCAGTGATCAGGGTCACAACTGTGTGTCGGTGTTCAGGGTCACAACTGTGTGTCAGTGTTCGGGGTCACAACTGTGTGTCAGTCTTCAGAGTCACAACTGTGTGTAAGTGTTCGGGGTTACAACTGTGTGTCAGTGTTCAGGGTCACAACTGTGTGTTAGTGTTCGTGATCACAACTGTGTGTCAGTGTTCAGGGTCACAACTGTGTGTCAGTGTTCAGGGTCACAACTGTGTGTCAGTGTTCGGGGTCACAACTGTGTGTCAGTGTTCATGGTCCCAACTGTGTGTTAGTGTTCGGGGTCACAACTGTGTGTCAGTGTTCAGGGTCACAACTGTGTGTCAGTGTTCAGGGTCACAAATGTGTCAGTGTTCACGGTCACAGCTGTGTGTCAGTGTTCAGGGTCACAACTGTGTGTCAGTGTTCAGGGTCACAATGATGTGTCAGTGTGCAGGGTCACAACTGTGTGTCAGTGTTCAGGGTCACAACTGTGTGTCAGTGTTGAGGGTCACAACTGTGTGTCAGTGTTCCGTGACACATCTGTGTGTCAGTGTTCAGGGTCACAATCCGTGTCAGTGTTCAGGGTCACAACTGTGTGTCAGTGTACAGGGTTACAACTGTGTGTCAGTTTTCAGGGTCACCCAATGTGTGTCAGTGTTCAGGTGTCACAACTGTGTGTCAGTGTGCAGGGGCACAACTGTGTGTCAGTTTTCAGGGTCACAACTGTTTCAGTGTTCAGGGTTACAACTGTGTGTCAGTGTTCGGGGACACAACTGTGTCAGTGTTCAGGGTCACAACTGTGTGTCAGTGTTCAGGGTCACAACTGTGTGTCAGTGTGCAGGGTCACAACTGTGTGTCAGTGTGCAGGGTCACAACTGTGTGTCAGTGTGCAGGGTCACAACTGTGTGTCAGTGTTCAGGGTCACAACTGTGTGTCAGTGTGCAGGGTCACAACTGTGTGTCAGTGTTCAGGGTCACAACTGTGTGTCAGTCTTCAGGGTCACAACTGTGTGACAGTCGTCAGGGTCACAACTGTGTGTCAGTGTTCAGGGTCACAACTGTGTGTCAGTGTGCAGGGTCACAACTGTGTGTCAGTGTTTAGGGTCACAACTGTGTGTCAGTGTTCAGGGTCACAACTGTGTCAGTGTTCAGGGTCACAACTGTGTGTCAGTGTTCAGGGTCACAACTGTGTCAGTGTTCAGAGTCACAACTGTGTGTCAGTGTTCGGGTTCACAACTGTGTGTCAGTGATCAGGGTCACAACTGTGTGTCAGTGTTCGGGGTCACAACTGTGCGTCAGTGTTCGGGGTCACAACTGTGTGTCAGTGTTCAGGGTCACAACTGTGTGATAGTGTTCGGGGTCACAACTGTGTCTCAGTGTTCAGGGTCACAACTGTGTGTCAGTGTTCGGGGTCACAACTGTGTGTCAGTGTTCAGGGTCACAACTGTGTGTTAGTGTTCGGGGTCACAACTGTGTGTCAGTGTTCAGGGTCACAACTGTGTGTTCGTGTTCGTGATCACAACTGTGTGTCAGTGTTCGGGGTCACAACTGTTTGTTAGTGTTCATGATCACAACTGTGTGTCAGTGTTCAGAGTCACAACTGTGTGTCAGTGTTCAGGGATACAACTGTGTGTCAGTGTTCAGGGTCACAACTGTGTGTCAGTGTTCAGGGTCACAACTGTGTGTCAGTGTTCAGGGTCACAACTGTGTGCTAGTGTTCGTGATCACAACTGTGTGTTAGTGTTCATGATCACAACTGTGTGTCAGGAGGTCAGGGTGACATCTGTGTGTGAGTGTTCGTGGTTACAACTGTGTGTTAGTGTTCAGGGTCACAACTGTGTGTCAGTGTTCGGGGTCACAACTGTGTGTTAGTGTTCGTGATCACAACTGCGTGTCAGTGTTCGTGATCACAACTGTGTGTCAGTGTTCAGAGTCACAACTGTGTGTCAGGTTTCGGGGTTACAACTGTGTGTCAGTGTTCAGGGTCACAACTGTGTGTCAGTGTTCAGAGTCACAACTGTGTGTCAGTGTTCGGGGTCACAACTGTGTGACAGTGTTCAGGGTCACAACTGTGTGTCAGTGTTCAGGGTCACAACTGTGTGTCAGTGTTCAGGGTCACAACTGTGTGTCAGTGTTCGGGGTCACAACTGTGTGTCAGTGTTCATGGTCACAACTGTGTGTCAGTCTTCAGGGTCACAACTGTGTGTCAGTGTTCAGGGTGACAACTGTGTGTCAGTGTTCAGGGTCACAACTGTGTCAGTGTTCAGGGTCACAACTGTGTGTCAGTGTTCAGGGTCACAACTGTGTGTCAGTGTTCAGGGTCACACCTGTGTGTCAGTGTTCAGGGTCACAACTGTGTGTCAGTGTTCGGGGTCACAGCTGTGTGTCAGTGTTCTTGGTCACAACTGTGTGTCAGTGATCAGGGTCACAACTGTGTGTCGGTGTTCAGGGTCACAACTGTGTGTCAGTGTTCGGGGTCACAACTGTGTGTCAGTCTTCAGAGTCACAACTGTGTGTTAGTGTTCGGGGTTACAACTGTGTGTCAGTGTTCAGGGTCACAACTGTGTGTTAGTGTTCGTGATCACAACTGTGTGTCAGTGTTCAGGGTCACAACTGTGTGTCAGTGTTCAGGG
This sequence comes from Homarus gammarus, assembly GCA_958450375.1. Lineage (NCBI taxonomy): Eukaryota > Metazoa > Arthropoda > Malacostraca > Decapoda > Nephropidae > Homarus > Homarus gammarus. The sequence continues at coordinate 928,284 of CAUDMG010004029.1, read as the reverse complement.
TCACAACTGTGTGTCAGTGTTCGGGGTCACAACTGTGTGTCAGTGTTCATGGTCCCAACTGTGTGTTAGTGTTCGGGGTCACAACTGTGTGTCAGTGTTCAGGGTCCCAACTGTGTGTTCGTGTTCGTGATCACAACTGTGTGTCAGTGTTCGGGGTCACAACTGTGTGTTAGTGTTCGTGATCACAAGTTTGTGTCAGGAGGTCAGGGTGACATCTGTGTGTCAGTGTTCGGGGTTAAAACTGTGTGTCAGTGTTCAGGGTCACAACTGTGTGTCAGTGTTCAGGGTCACAACTGTGTGTTAGTGTTCGTGATCACAACTGTGTGTCAGTGTTCGTGATCACAACTGTGTGTCAGTGTTCAGAGTCACAACTGTGTATCAGTGTTCGGGGTTACAACTGTGTGTCAGTGTTCAGGGTCACAACTGTGTGTCAGTCTTCAGGGTCACAACTGTGTGTCAGTGTTCGTGATCACAACTCTGTGTCCGTGTTTAGAGTCACAACTGTGTGTCAGTGTTCAGGGTCACAACTGTGTGTTAGTGTTCAGGGTAACAATTGTGTGTTAGTGTTCAGGGTCACAACTGTGTGTCAGTGTTACAGGGACACAACTGTGTTTCAGTGTTCAGGGTCATAACTGTGGGTCAGTGTTCGGGGTCACAACTGTGTGTCAGTGTTACAGGGACACAACTGTGTTTCAGTGTTCAGGGTCATAACTGTGGGCCAGTGTTCGGGGTCACAACTGTGTGTCAGTGTTACACGGACACAACTGTGTCAGTGATCGGGGTCACAACTGTGTGTCAATGTTCAGGGTCACAACTGTGTGTCGATGTTCAGAGTCACAACTGTGTGTTAGTGTTCAGGGTAACGATTGTGTGTTAGTGTTCAGGGTCACAACTGTGTGTCAGTGTTACAGGGACACAACTGTGTTTCAGTGTTCAGGGTCATAACTGTGGGTCAGTGTTCGGGGTCACAACTGTGTGTCAGTGTTACAGGGACACAACTGTGTTTCAGTGTTCAGGGTCATAACTGTGGGTCAGTGTTCGGGGTCACAACTGTGTGTCAGTGTTCGGGATCATAACTGTGGGTCAGTGTTCGGGGTCACAACTGTGGGTCAGTGTTCGGGGTCACAACTGTGTTTCAGAGTTCAGGCTCACAACTGTGTGTCAGTGTTCGGGATCACAACAGTGTGTCAGTGCTCAGGGTCACAACTGTGTGTCAGTGTTCAGGGTCATAACTGTGTGTCAGTGTTCAGGGTCACAAATGTGAGTCAAAGTTCAGGGTCAAAACTGTGTGTGACTGTTTGGGGACACAACTGTGTGTCAGTGTTCAGGGTTACAACTGTGTGTCATTGTTCAGGGTCACAACTATGTCCCAGTGTGCAGGGTCACAACTGTGTGTCAGTGTTCAGGGTCACAACTGTGTGTCAGTGTTCAGGGTCCCAACTATGTCCCAGTGTGCAGGGTCACAACTGTGTGTCAGTGTTCGGGATCACAACTGTGTGTCAGTGTTTAGGGTCAGAACTGTGTGTCAATGTTCGGGGTCACAACTGTGTGTCAGTGTTCAGGGTCGCAACTGTGTGTCAGTGTTCAGGGTCACAACTGTGTGACAGTGTTCAGGGTCACAACTATATGTCAGTGTTCAGGGTCACAACTCTGTGTCAATGCGCAGGGTCACAACTGTGTGTCAGTGTTCAGGGTCACAAATGTGTCAGTGTTCACGGTCACAGCTGTGTGTCAGTGTTCAGGGTCACGACTGTGTGTCAGTGTGTAGGGTCACAACCGTGTGTCAGTGTTCAGGGTCACAACTGTGTTTCAGTGTTCAGGGTCACAACTGTGTGTCAGTGTTCAGGGTCACGACTGTGTGTCAGTGTGCAGGGTCACAACCGTGTGTCAGTGTTCAGGGTCACAACCGTGTGTCAGTGTTCAGGGTCACAACTGTGTGTCAGTGTTCAGGGTCACAAATGTGTCAGTGTTCACGGTCACAGCTGTGTGTCAGTGTTCAGGGTCACAACTGTGTGTCAGTGTTCAGGGTCACAATGATGTGTCAGTGTGCAGGGTCACAACTGTGTGTCAGTGTTCAGGGTCACAACTGTGTGTCAGTGTTGAGGGTCACAACTGTGTGTCAGTGTTCCGTGACGCATCTGTGTGTCAATGTTCAGGGTCACAATCCGTGTCAGTGTTCAGGGTCACAACTGTGTGTCAGTGTACAGGGTTACAACTGTGTGTCAGTTTTCAGGGTCACCCAATGTGTGTCAGTGTTCAGGTGTCACAACTGTGTGTCAGTGTTCAGGGTCACAACTGTGTGTCAGTGTTCAGGGTCACAACTCTGTCAGTGTTCAGGGTCACAACTGTGTGTCAGTGTGCAGGGTCACAACTGTGTGTCAGTGTGCAGGGTCACAACTGTGTGTCAGTGTTCAGGGTCACAACTGTGTGTCGGTGATCAGGATCACAACTGTGTCAGTGTTCGGGCTCACAACTGTGTGTCAGTGTTCGGGGTCACAACTGTGTGTCAGTGTTCAGGGTCACAACTTTGTGTCAGTGTTCGGGTTCACAACTGTGTGTCAGTGTTCAGGGTCACAACTGTGTGTCAGTGTTCAGGGTCACACCTTTGTGTCAGTGTTCGGGGTCACAACTGTGTGTCAGTGTTCAGGGTCACAACTGTGTGTTAGTGTTCGGGGTCACAACTGTGTGTCAGTGTTCAGGGTCACAACTGTGTGTTAGTGTTCGTGATCACAACTGTGTATCAGTGTTCAGAGTCACAACTGTGTGTCAGTGTTCAGGGTCACAACTGTGTTTCAGTGTTCAGGGTCACAACTGTGTGTTAGTGTTAGTGATCACAACTGTGTATCAGTGTTCAGAGTCACAACTGTGTGTCAGTGTTCAGGGTCCCAACTGTGTGTCAGTGTTCAGGGTCACAACTGTGTGTCAGTGTTCAGGGTCACAACTGTGTGTCAGTGTTCAGGGTCACAAATGTGTGTCAGTGTTCCGGGTCACAACTGTGTGTTTGTGTTCGTGATCACAACTGTGTATTAGTGTTCAGAGTCACAACTGTGTGTCAGTGTTCAGGGTCACAACTGTGTGTCAGTGTTCAGGGTCACAACTGTGTGTTAGTGTTCGTGATCACAACTGTGCATCAGTATTCAGAGTCACAACTGTGTGTCAGTGTTCGGGGTCACAACTGTGTGTCAGTTTTCAGGGTCACAACTGTGTGTCAGTGTTCGTGATCACAACTGTGTGTCAGTGTTCGGGGTCACAACTGTGTGTTAGTGTTCGTGATCACAACTGTGTATCAGTGTTCAGAGTCACAACTGTGTGTCAGTGTTCGGGGTTACAACTGTGTGTCAGTGTTCAGGGTCACAACTGTGTGTCAGTGTTCGTGATCACAACTGTGTGTCAGTGTTCAGGGTCACAACTGTGTGTTAGTGTTCGTGATCACAACTGTGTATCAGTGTTCGGGGTCACAACTGTGTGTTAGTGTTCGTGATCACAACTGTGTGTCAGGAGGTCAGGGTGACATCTGTGTGTCAGTGTTCGGGGTGACAATTGTGTGTCAGTGTTCAGGGTCACAACTGTGTGTCTGTGTTCGGGGTCACAACTGTGTGTTAGTGTTCGTGATCACAACTGCGTGTCAGTGTTCGTGATCACAACTGTGTGTCAGTGTTCAGAGTCACAACTGTGTGTCAGTGTTCGGGGTTACAACTGTGTGTCAGTGTTCAGGGTCACAACTGTGTGTCAGTGTTCAGGGTCACATCTGTGTGTCAGTGTTCGGGATCACAACTGTGTGTCAGTGTTCGGGATCACAACTGTGTGTCAGTGTTCAGGGTCACAACTGTGTGTCAGTGTTCAGGGTCCCAACTGTGTGTCAGTGTTCAGGGTCACAACTGTGTGTCAGTTTGCAGGGTCACAACTGTGTGTCAGTGGTCAGGGTCACAACTGTGTGTCAGTGTTCAGGGTCACAACTGTGTGTCCGTGTCCAGGGTCACAACTTTGTGTCAGTGTTCAGGGTCACAACTGTATGTCAGTGTTCATGGTAAAACTGTTTCAGGGTTCAAGGTCACAACTGTGTGTCAGTGTTTAGGGTCACAACTGTTTCAGTTTTCAGGGCCACAACTGTGTGTCAGTAGGGTGTGTCATAGTAGGGAAGATCAGCTAAAACTAATGGCCCATCACTTTTTTGGTAGATTTTAGTGTATATAAACAGAAAATAATTTCACTTTCAATATTTTGCAACCTTTTGCTAGGTAAATTTTAGCGTGTAATTTATCGAAAATCTAACGTACAGCTGCATTAGTGCATTACAATTAAATAGTGAACATTGCTTTCTGACTTCATTCTTTAACAACCCAACTAACAATATTTTTTTCTGTTTCAGATTCTGATGCATTTATAAGTTGATAATATTTGCGATGGCTGCTTGTGTCAGGACGAGGAACCAAAAATCCAGCCATCTCAGTCACTATCTTGGGTCTGGGAGAGAGCTCCTCAAGTCGGAGTTGCCTACATTGAGAGATGCTTTGAGATACGGTGTTTTAATCAGGCAAATCAGTGAAAAGAACCAAAGAAATTACACAAACAAAGACATTGCCAGTGATATGACCAAAGCTGTCTGGCACAGTACACTCTGGCTAACGCTCAGTTCAAGCCTCCAGTCATAACAAGTCAGAAGAAGATGAGTGAGAGACTGCTAGCCAGTTGGGAAAAGGCAAGAGATATCTCTCTTGGGAGAGGAAAATTTGCAGTTAAGGACAGCTTTGCCAAGCAACTGGACCAGTTATTTGACATAATTACTTGCAAGTGCCCAATTGTTCTCTGTCCTGAGTTTGGATGCGATCGTGACTGTAAATCCGAGGCCCACATCTCCTGTATTTGCAAGCGTGAACTGAAGATTCCTGTGATCGAACTGGCATTTGTCAAAGCACAGAGAGAGAAGACTGGCAGTATAGGGGCTCTCATGATTTCTAGCCAAGATATTCCGGAGTCCAAGAGACAGGAAGCTGCCACAGAGAGACAGAAGAGGAGAAGAGTTGCCGAGGAAAAGAGACGTGAGAAGGCCCAGGGTGAGGTAAAAAAGGCGGATGATTGGAGTCAAGCTGATTCAGAGTTTAATGACTTCCCCATGGCTGATCCAAGTGCTGACCAGGAGAATGGTGACTTTGTCCCTAACCCAGAAAATAATGATCCCAAACCTTCCAGGCATAAGATTCGAAATAGGAAAGATATCCCGAGCATAGCTCTGGCCAGCATGCGACACCACACTGGTCTCAGAGAAACTGCAGAGATAGCAACAGCTGCCTGGGTTGACGGTTGTTTGATAACACCTGATGGTGTTCACCTGGTGATAGATCATAACAAAGTAAGGAGAGCTCAGGAGAAACTTGTCAGTAACCTAGAAGAGGAGTTTGATAAGGGGATAAGAGAAAATGAAATCAATTGTTTGTTCTTTGATGGGAGAAGGGATGACACTAAAGTGTTCATGAAAGTTGGAGATTCTGACAAGTTGTTCCCTGCCATGGTGAAGGAGGAACACTACTCCTGCTGCAGTGAACCAGGAGGGAAGTATTTGTGGCATTTCACTCCAGAGAAAGATGACATCAGGAAACCAGCTGAGATAGTGGCAGATAACATTGTGAACTGGCTCAGAGAGAGGAACGTAGACCAGACCCTGCAGGCCATTGGAGAGGACAGCACCAACACGAACACAGGGTGGCAAGGGGGGGTCATACAGTGGATAGAGCGGAAGATTGGGAGGAAGCTGGTCTGGATTGTTTGTGACCTCCACACCAATGAGTTGCCACTCAGACATCTGATCCAGGAGCTGGATGGCAAGACTCTTTCAAACAACAGATGGTCTGGTCCTCTTGGCAAGATGCTGGACTCTGCCACTGAGTTAGAAATAAATCCGAGCTTTGAAAAAATCACAGTTGGCCCTCCACTCGTTGAGCTTGCACATACTGTCATAGACGACCTGAGTACTGACCAGTACTATGGTTACATGATTTGCAGTGCCATCAAAACTGGGGTCATGCCTGATGGACTTGCTTACCTGCAGATAGGTCCAGTCTCACATTCTAGGTGGCTCACAACGGCTCTCAGGTTCTGCAGAATTTGGGTCGCTCATCATAAACTGAAAGGGAACCAGCTTCACAACCTGAGACTTATTGTCCAATTCATCGTGAGTGTCTACTTGCCAAATTGGTTCAACACCAAGGTCAAGTCATCGTTCTCCGAAGGTCCGAGGCATGTTCTCTTCCAGCTTGAGCTCCTGAGGAGTCAGCCAAGGAAGGTTGTTCAGATTGTGGAGCAGACTATGAGGAGATCTTCCTGGTATGCTCATCCCGAGGCAGTTCTGCAGACAATGCACTGCAGTAAGGATGAGGAGGAGAGAAGAGTGGAAGTCAAAAAGATCTTGGATATGAGACTTATGAGAGGATCTGGGCATGACGAATCAGTTGGTGACGATTCCTTCAGGGTCAGGAAGACTCCTGAAGTCAATCTAGGTGCCAAGACCCTCACTGATCTCATAGATCTGGATAACATCCAGGCTGGCAGTGAGCCCCCTCTTACCTGCAGCCTCACCAATGTTCAAGTCAGAGCTTTCCTGGACAACCCCATGCATGTCCCTGCCTGGCCCTCGCACACCCAGAGTATAGAGCATTGTGTACAGTAAGTGAGCGAGGCCAGCAGTCACGTGTACAGCCAGGAGAGGAGGGAAGGCTACATCCGAGCTCAGGTGGTCAGCAGGGAGGTGATGAGTAGAAACAGAGGCAAGAAATACATGTTCTCTATGGTATGCAGCAACACCGGGTCGTAGTAGTAAAACCGGTTTTTGTATTTGATGATTTTGTTTTCTAAAGGAATATTAAATTTAATAAATGTGTCAAGATCATTCGTTTCACTATTCTGGATCATTTTCATCCTAATAAATTAACCTGATACATTTACTTTACTTTAAATAAGCTATTTAGTGGTGTTGGTAAAAGGGTGGGAATACTGAATTTTCATAAGATTTCAAGTTAAAATTTACCTAGCAAAAAATGAAAACTTTTCAAATCTGAAGATATCACATGATTCTGCACATAGAACTACATCATTAATACCATAGGCCGATTTTTCAAACTCAAAAAAAAAATTCGCCTCTGTATGACACACCCTACTGTATTAGTGACCAGATCTGTTATGTAAATTCGGTCTTAAGGCATAAATTTTTTATTTCACTGCGTGTTTTAGTTTCATCATAGAGAACTCTCCTTTAGGTATTTTACCCCGTGAGAGAATACTGGCTCGTTAGTTGTAACCTTCCCACTTCACTTGTGTTTATATAATATATAATAATAATAATAATAATAATAATAATTAACGGTTTATTGAAAAAGTTCTGCAGCCCGAAGACTGAAAATATACATTGCACATAAATTATTTATTATATACATAGGTGGTTTAACAAAAGCCTTAATTAAAGAAAGGTAAAGGAACATACAGTGAACATACAGATTAATGTTTACGGTGGAGGTCACGTAGATCTTGTGCACTGAGGTGTTGAACAGCAAACACGTAATAACTCCCTCACAGATGGTGTTATGAGGGGCCTCACGTGGTGTAGTAATTCCGTCAGAGATGGTGTTATGAGGGGCTTGACGTGGTGTAGTAATTCCCTCACAGATGGTGTTATGAGGGGCATCACATGGTGCAGTAATTCCGTCACAGATGGTGTTGTGAGGAGCCTGACGTAATGTAGTAATTCCCTCACAGATGGTATTATGAGGGGCCTCATGTGTTGCAGTAATTCCCTCACAGATGGTGTTATGAGGGGCATCACGTGGTGCAGTAATTCCCTCACAGATGGTGTTATGAGGGGCATCACGTGGTGTAGTAATTCCCTCACAGATAGTGTTATGAGGGACCTGACGTGATGTAGTATTTCCCTCACAGATGGTGTTATGAGGTGCATCACGTGGTGTAGTAATTCCCTCACAGATGGTGTTATGAGGGGCATCACATGGTGTAGTAATCCCTCACAGATGGTGTCAATATTGGCGTTACATAGTGTAGTAATTCCCTCACAGATGGTGACATGAAGGGCAACACTTAGTGTAGTAATCCCTCACAGATGGTGTCATGATTGGCATCACATGGTGTAGTAATTCCCTCTCAGATGGTGTCATGAGGGGCATCACATGGTGTAGTAATTCCCTCACAGATGGTGTTATGAGGGGCAGCGCATGGTGTAGTAATTCCCTCACAGATTTTGTCATGAGGGGCATCACATGGTGTAGTAATTTCCTCACAGATGATGTTATGCGGGGCATCACGTGGTATAGTAATTCCCTCACAGATGGTGTTATGAGGGACCTGACGTGATGTAGTAATTCCCTCACAGATGGTGTCATGAGGGGCTTGACGTGGTGTAGTAATTCCCTCACAGATGGTGTTATGAGGGGCATCACATTGTGTAGTAATTCCCTCACAGATGGTGTTAAGAGGGACCTGACGTGATGTAGTAATTCCCTCACAGATGGTGTTATGAGGGGCATCACGTGGTGTAGTAATTCCCTCACAGATGGTGTCATGAGGGGCATCACATGATGTAGTAATTACCTCACAGATGGTGTTATGAGGGGCATCACATGATGTAGTAATTCCCTCACAGATGGTGTCATGAGGGGCATCACGTGGTGTAGTAATTCCCTCACAGATGGTGTTAAGAGGGACCTGACGTGATGTAGTAATTCCCTCACAGATGGTGTTATGAGGGGCATCACGTGGTGTAGTAATTACCTCACAGATGGTGTTATGAGGGGCATCACATGATGTAGTAATTCCCTCACAGATGGTGTCATGAGGGTCAGTACGTGGTGTAGTAATTCCCTCACAGATGGTGTCATGAGGGGCATCACATGGTGTAGTAATTCCCTCACAGATGGTGTTATGAGGGGCATCACGTGGTGTAGTAATTACCTCACAGATGGTGTTATGAGGGTCCTGATGTGGTGTAGCACTTCCCTCACAGGTGGTGTCATGAGGGGCATTACATGGTGTAGTAATTCCGTCACAGATGGTGTCATGAGGGGCATCACATGGTGTAGTAATTCCCTCACAGATGGTGTTATGAGGGGTATTACGTGGTGCAGGAATTCCCTCACAGATGGTGTTATGAGGGGCATCACGTGGTGTAGTAATTCCATCACAGATGGTGTTATGAGGGGCATCACGTGGTGTAGTAATTGTGTCACAGATGGTATTATGTGGGACCTGATGTGGTGTAGTAATTCCCTCACAGATGGTGCTATGTGCGACCTGACGTGGTGTAGTAATTCCCTCACAGATGGTGTCATGAGGGGCATCACATGATGTAGTAATTCCCTCACAGATGGTGTTATGAGGGTTCTGATGTGCTGTAGTAATATATATATATATATATATATATATATATATATATATATATATATATATATATATATATATATATATATATATATATATATATATATATATATATATATGCTGATAACCACCAGGAAAGAAGAAAACACGAAGTTCCCAAGCGCTTTCGTGTAATTCACATCTTCAGGGGTGAGTACAGACTAGATAGAGTAATGCAAAACAAGATGAATATATACAGAGGAGGGTGAGACCAGGTCCACAATGGCCAGGTAATGACCCTACTAATCTTTAAATGGCACACAACGGTTGGTGGTTGGGTCAGATGGGACAGTGACCCGCCCTCTCACCTGATCACAAATCTTCTTAATTACAAAGTTGTCCAGCTTGTACATGCCGTTACTCAAATTCATGTTGAATGCTTCGGTATGTTTAATAAGACTAGATTCTATGATGTTCCTACTATCAATTGAATTACATGGTAATATTGAGGAGGCATTATCCCAGTCAATGCAATGCTTGTTATCCCTCAAATGAACAAACAGAGCATTGGATTCCTGGCCTGTCCTAACACTGTATTTGTGTTGTTTAATTCTAGTTACAAGATCTTTACCTGTCTGGCCTAAGTAAAACATATTACATTCCTTGCAAGGAACTTTATAAATGCAACCAATTGTGTTGTTGGGGGAGTTCTTGATTAACATTTGTTTAACAGTGCATGAGTTTTTAAATGCCACATTGACGTTCCAAGATTTTAGCTGTGCCGGAATGTGTGAGAAATTTTTGTGAAATACATGTCTCTGGCCATGTAATGAGGACCTAAAAGTTTTCCTACCACAACTTAACAACTTAGCCCCCTCGATCAAATTCACTGTGGAATTAGAGCAAGACTGTAAATTGCCATTCCTAGACTGTCTGATACACAGAATAGGTAACACTTTTAAGTTCAGTATTTATAGAAAACCAACCAATGTGTGTTCATACATTCATTATTATTCTGCCCACCATAATAAAGTCAAACAGTCAGTATTTACAACAATGTTTTTACGTGCCTTGAGAATTTGCAGTCCGGAATTCATCGATGAGGAATACAAATATATATATAATATTGGCTCAAACCTTAAATACCCTAGATCTTTCATAGACAAATGCTTAAACATTACTAAGAAAACTTTTTATAGAACTGATCCCAAGCCCACCCATGACCATAAGAATATCTTAATATTACCATTTCACAAAAATTTCTCACACATTCCGGCACAGCTAAAATCTTGGAACGTCAATGTGGCATTTAAAAACTCATGCACTGTTAAACAAATGTTAATCAAGAACTCCCCCAACAACACAATTGGTTGCATTTATAAAGTTCCTTGCAAGGAATGTAATATGTTTTACTTAGGCCAGACAGGTAAAGATCTTGTAACTAGAATTAAACAACACAAATACAGTGTTAGGACAGGCCAGGAATCCAATGCTCTGTTTGTTCATTTGAGGGATAACAAGCATTGCATTGACTGGGATAATGCCTCCTCAATATTACCATGTAATTCAATTGATAGTAGGAACATCATAGAATCTAGTCTTATTAAACATACCGAAGCATTCAACATGAATTTGAGTAACGGCATGTACAAGCTGGACAACTTTGTAATTAAGAAGATTTGTGATCAGGTGAGAGGGCGGGTTACTGTCCCATCTGACCCAACCACCAACCGTTGTGTGCCATTTAAAGATTAGTAGGGTCATTACCTGACCATTGTGGACCTGGTCTCACCCTCCTCTGTATATATTCATCTTGTTTTGCATTACTCTATCTAGTCTGTACTCACCCCTGAAGATGTGAATTACACGAAAGCGCTTGGGAACTTCGTGTTTTCTTCTTTCCTGGTGGTTATCAGCATATACCTAGATCACGCGCACCTACAGTGATTTACTTGCATATATATATATATATATATATATATATATATACATATATATATATATATATATATATATATATATATATATATATATATATATATTATATATATATATATATAATATTCAGAAATTTTAATGTGATATTTAGAGTTGTTAGAACAAAAATGACCGATCTGTCGAACAGGGAAACATAAGTAGGCCAGGCTGAAACACTGATGCCTCGTGGAGAGTTAAAACAAAGCCTCCATGCAACGCCCTCAGTCAGGGGGTGGAAGCATTTTGAACTAGGCCAATGGAAATTTAAATGTACTTTATCGAATTAAGGTAGACACGATTCATGAAGTTAAGGGACAATTATAAAATTTAAAGTTATTATAGATAGTTTCCTTGTTCAAAATATGTTAGGTGTGTCCCAACGAAACTAATAGAAATACGTGGATAGATTACGTCATGGGGGAGGCAGGCGAGTGCCCTGAGTTATGAAGGCGTTGACCGGCTCTCAGTAAGTCACGGTCAGTAACTCAGAATGACGTCTAGATACGTGCTCCGTGAGGAAAGCGATCTGTGGCCTTGTCCCTTCCCGCTCGTTCATCCGTGTTGAAAGTAAGTCCTTATTCGATCTCAGGCAGTGTTTAGATAGGGCGGAGAAGAATTTAACAATAGTTAACAAAGTACTCCTTTTGCAGGGTCAAAAGATGCCACTTGGTTAGTGGATGGTGGTTGATGGTTGGTGGTGATGGTGGTTGGAAAATATAGCTGGCTACTCACAGGGTGGATACCCACTAGGGTGTGTCAATTTAGGGGGTGAACTGGCTAAATTGAAAATCGAGTAATTTGGTAGCAATTTATTGTAGTCTTTAAGCATGCAAAACAATATTCTGGCATAAATTTTTTTTTATAATAAGTCCTACCTACATCAAATGGATTTTTAAATGTACATATTTGTGAATTTATAACATAACCAGCGTTTGCACACATGTTACTGTTTCAAGTTTCAAATTATTATATTTTATTATCCGTAGTCTATTTGAAAGTAACCAATGCCTTCATACTCTCTTTGCTTTGGTTTCTTGTCATCAGTAGTCTGCTTGCTATTTGTGCTTTGATGTAACCTTCTCGCCTCTCGTGGCTGTAAACATGGCCCGCTGCTTCTGTGACCATTTTCACACATCTCTCCACACTTTGAGTGTGGGAAGGCCACTTCGGCACCTGCATTGGAGTCTCTTTAAGGTTTCTCAATTCTTGGCTAGTTAGACTTGTTGTCAATGGTGGCTCTAAGACTTCCAAACTCAAGTCAACCAATTCTGACAATTTGGTGGCATTGACGTTTATTGGGGGAACTTTTCTTGAATGAAGCGAACAGTCTCCCAACTGGTCGTCATCTATTAGCGTTCCTCTAATCTTTAGAATGACTTCTACAGCCTCGGTTCGGAGATTGGTACATTGACTGCAAAGCATTGCTTGCAAAACTGCTTCTGATCGAGCATACCAAGCGGACCTTCTTGCCACAGGTAACACGATGTCCCTCACTACCTTCCTCTGTGTTCTTACTAGCTGCAATTGAAACAAAAGGTGATTGGGCCCATCCACCCACATAGGATTAAGTTTCACACTAAACCACTGGGGAAGATAAACTCCAATAATAAATTCAACAATTAACCTCAAATTCTTCAGCACTTTGCCCTTCAATTCGTGTTTGGAAATCCAAATCCTGCAGAAACGAAGAGCTGTAGTTAACCAACGGCTGTGACTGACAGGTCCAATCTCCAAGAGAGCCAATGACTGAGGCACTTCTCCTGATCTTATTGCTTGGGCAATACGATAAGCATAGGATTGATCTGTGCTGAGATCTTTGATGACTCCTTCAGACAACGCCGGAAGGGGAGGGCCAACTTCGACCTTTGGAAAGGTTGTATTTATTTCTAGTTGTGTTGCTTCATCCAGCATGATGCCAAGGGGACCTGACCACTTGTTGTTGCTCTTTGTAGGACCATCAAGTTCCTGGATGAGATGACGAAGAGGTAGCTCGCCTGTATGTAAATCACATACAATCCAAACAAGTCTTCTTCCTAGTTTTTTCTCTAAATGCGTCATTACACCCCCCTGCCATCCGGTGTTCACTGCAGTTGAATCTCCACCAACAGCCTGCAGTGAACTGCCAAGTCCTCTCTCCTGAACCCAACATAAAATATGATCAGCAATGACCTCTGCATGTTTCTTCCCTTCTACTTCAGTTTCGGGAGCAAAGTGAAACAAAAACCGACCACCAGGCTCAGAACAGACAGAGTAGTGTTCTTCTTTGATGAGACCTGGAAACTTTCTGTTCACTCCCTCTACTTCTAGCAAAACTTTTGTGTCATCTATTCTTCCATCAAACAAAAGACAGGAGAGCCCTCCCTCGCTTAAATCTTTTTCATGCTGATCAGATATTTCCTTCATTATTTTTTCTTGTGCTCTTCTAATTTTATTATGATCTATCACCAAAGATACATCCTCTCGGCTGATGAGGCCTGCATCTATCCAAGCGGCAGTTGCAATTTCTGCAGCCTCACGAAGTCCAGCATGGTGGCGAATACTAGCTAAAGCAATGTTTGAAATATTTCTTGTGTTGTATTTCATTTTCTTTGGTAAAGGTTCAGATGGCTCTTTGGAACTATCATCTGATGTTGCTTCCTGTTCATCAGAAGAACTATCAAAGAAGTGATAAACATCTTGACACAGCTCTTCCTCTCTTTGGATGGCTTCTTCACTCTTCATTTTCTTCTTTTGTTCCCTCTCTCGGATTTGTTCTCTCTTCTTGGCATTAGCAATCTGCTTCTTTGTTTCTGAATAATCTATTGAACCCATTTGCATACTTCCTTGGCCTTCTGCCTTTGTCCTCTGTGCCTTTATAAATTCAAGCTCTAAAACAGGGATCTTCTTTTCACGAGGACAACCACAATCAATGTGGGAATTATTTTCTCTCTTACCTGAGTGAGAACAGTTGGATTCAGAACATAATTGTATGGAGCACTTGCAGGTCAAAATGTCAAACAGAGTATCAAGTGTGTGCAGAAATTCATTTTTCCTGGCCAAGTTTCCTTTACCAAGTGATGTTTCAACTGCTTTGTGCCATAATTTCGTTAGTTTTAGCTCAATAGTTCGACACTGATTAATCACAGGTGGTTTGAATAGTGCATTAGCTTTTGTCCATTGATGCAGAAGAGGGACTATCATGTCATTTATGAGTTCTTTATCTGTATAGTTCCTTCTGTCCTTTGCATTTTTTTCTCGAAGGAGTAACCCTAATCTTAGCATGTCTCTCACTGTTGGAAGTTCTGATACAGGAAGCTCCTTCCCTTTACCAACTAGCAGGCTCAAGTGGGTTGACAACTGACTTCTTGTCTTCAATTTTGACATCTTCACACTATCTGACAAATAGAAAAATATTTCAATGTTTCATAATTCAATTGTTGTTTCAAAAAATATCAATTTGTTTATCAAAAATGCTGTAACAGAAATAACATAATAATTTCTTAGAACATAATGTTTTATACAATGATATAAGTAACTGCGACAATCAATATGCCCTACTTACAATAATTAAAATGTAGAATTCGTCTGGTAGAGTAGGTGCAAGTGCAATGAGAGCAAACCACCGTCTATGATATCTAGAAGGAGAGTGAGCCGGGCGCCTTATCCTCACGCTTGGTACAAGTCAAAACAAGAATTAAACTGTCCCACACGGAGAGCCTGTTCATGTTCATGTTCTGACATGCATATTGTACACAAGCTATAGAACCATAAAATACTCCATAATCCATATGCTTACATGAGATTAGTTAATATCAAGTGAATAATTCTAATCAAGTCTCATTACTTTGTTGAAATACTGATATTTGAAACTTTAAGGTATAATTGATGTAGGTGAGGGTTATTTCAATTCATTTTTGTTTGCTAATCTCAAGTTTAGACATAAAGAGGCACAATATTTTGACTACCAAATTTGATTTTTAACATGTTGACAAAATTGACACACCCTAATACCCACCCGCCGGGGGGCAGACAGGTGTCCCTATTTACCAAACTACCGTGACTGACTGCAGAGCTTGGATGTGGTCGATCTGGTTCATCGAATTCCCCACCTAGGTTCATACAACACCACAAGAACCACCCACACATCTCCCCAGTCAGTCAGTGAAAATTCTTACTAATGGGAAAGTAGAACCTCTTGTAGTGGATTCCTCCCCTACAAACGCTTTTGTCGCTGAGTCGCCGACCCCACGATTTCACCAGCCTGCCCTCGTGGTCTACAGTAGGTCAACTACCAGCGCCGCCTTACTCGACTGAGGTCAACTATTAAGCCACGCCTACCCCCGCTATATAAGACCTCACCTCGTGGTGACCTACCTCATTCTACTTACCGCCACCAGCAAGCAACATCTCTCAACACCTCCTCCTCCGCTCCTGCCTGGCGGCCCTCGCTCCAGCCGGCGACCATGGCGACCCACACCTCCGGCGACCATGGCGACCCACACCTCGTGGTGACCGCTCTTTCTACCTACAGCCAGTCTTCAAGCAACACCTCCTCCACTCCTGCCTGGCGGCCGTCGCTCCAGCCGGCGACCATGGCGACCCACACCTCGTGGTGACCACTCTTTCTACCCACAGCCACCAGCAAGCAACACCTCTTCCACTCCTGCCTGGCGGACCTCGCTCCAGCCGGCGAGCATGGCGACCCACACCTCGTGGTGACCGCTCTTTCTACCCACAGCTACCAGCAAGCAACACCTCCTCCTCCTCTCCTGCCTGGTGGCTCCCGCTCCGGCCGGCTACCATGGTGACCCACATGCTGGTCCTCCTCTGAGCACCCTCACCAACCAGCTCTCTGTACTCAACGTTTGTAACCATGCTGCCTTCCCAGCACCAAGCTGCATTGTACATCCAATACAATATGTATACAGAGAGCACATTGTGAGTTTCCTTTCTCCATCCCATCCTGAGTGTGAACAAATATCACAAACCTCACAAATGGTGACCTACCTCATTCTACTTACCGCCACCAGCAAACAACATCTCTCAACACCTCCTCCTCTGCTCCTGCCTGGCGGCCCTCGCTCCAGCCGGCGACCATGGCGACCCACACCTCGTGGGGACCGCTCTTTCTACCTACAGCCACCAGCAAGCAACACCTTCTCCTCCACTTTTGCAACTTTGTGGATGTGTGGTTTCCATGACATATTAGAGGAAATGGTGAGGCCTAGCATATCTATTTTAGAATTTGGCAGAATGATTACGTCCTGAAATGTGATTGGTAGAGCTTCTATTTTGGAAAGTGTAATTGGTAAATACAATGCTTTATTTCTATTGAAAATAACCAAGTGTCTACCTCCCCATTCAGAGATGCTGCTCTGATCCGCATTGATAGATCTAGTTCGAGAATTAGGGGGAAGGGAAAAATGTGAACAAGAGTGAAGAGTAGAATCATCAGCGTAAGAATGGATAGAATTAGTCGCAGTGTGAAGTGAATCATTGATAAAAAGAAGGAAGAGAGTAGGTGAAGGAACAGAACCCTGTGGAACACCACTATTGGTAGAGAAAGAGCGAGAGATCGATCCCTCGACAACAACTGCCATGGATCGATTCTCAAGGAAGCTAGAAATTAGAGAATAAAATGGGGAAGAGAAACCATAAGAGGGAAGTTTAGAAAGGAAAGATTTGTGCCACACCGTGTCAAATGCTTTGGAGATGTCGAGGGCCACGACGAAAGTATCCCCATAACCCCTAAGAGAGGATGACCTAAGATGGGTGTAGTAGGAGAGCAGATCACCTGTAGATCTCGCTTGGTGAAAGCCTTACTGGTGATCAGACTAAAGAGAAAGGTTTTGAAGGTGATGGAGAAAATGAGAGTTTAAGATAGTTTCGAAAATCTTAGAGAGGGATGAAGTTAGGGCAATGGGGCGATAGTTAGAGGGATTAGAATGGTCACCCTTCTTCGGGATGGACTGAACCGAGGCATGATTCCAAGAAGAAGGAAAAGTTCGGGTTTTGAGGCACATGTGAAATAGGCCAGCAAGCACAGGGGCCATAATTTCAGCACACTCCCTCAGAACACGAGGGGGTATTCCGTCCGGTCCATGCGCCTCACTCACATCTAAAGTGGATAACACACCAGCAACCACTACGAGTGGAGATTATAGGAAAGTGCATAGGTTCAGTAGGAGGAGCATGAGTAAGAGGGATAGAGCTGGAATCGTCTAAAGTGGAGTTAGAGGAGAAGAAGGTAAGTATACAGGATACTCGCAATGATCCATGTCTCATATAACATATAGGATATCGCACTGATCCATGCCTCATATAGGATACTCATACTGATCCATTTCTCGTATAACATATAGGAAGCTCGCACTGATCCATGACTCGTATACAGAGAAATTGTTGCGCATATTAATAACTAAATACAAAGAATATTATACACTTGTCCCCACAATAAACATGGTACTATCAAACACCATAGTCGTGTCCACTACCTACCCACAGTGAGGGTTCGAATTGCCTTGAGTCTGAAGTTTCGACACAGCTGCGGGAAATGCTGTGGTCGGCCAACAGATGTCGCCCACTGTAGTGTGTGTGGGAGGGGGGGGGATAGAGGAGGTGGGGGCTGGATGAGAGGCAGGTTTATTTATTATTTATACCACCATAATTTCAAGCTGCCTTTTTAACTACGTTTTGTCTTACAGTTGTTTCTTTATGGTTACAAATTCATGGAACAGGTGCAGCGCCCTGGGTGCTTATTGCCACTCAGGTCACCATGATACTTTAAAGAATGGAATATAGTAAAGATAAAAGTGAAATATGCAAGGATCAGGGTGAAGGGCCTTGGTCAGCTAGTTGTACTCAGTGACCACGTCACAATTTTGTTGTTATTCCGACAAAGAGATTATGGTAATATTTATTTATATTCCACCCATCCTTTGCTTAATAAATTTGTGATAATATGCAATATTATATAATTATATACTTATGTTAAAAAGAGTGGAGTGAAAAAGTTCCAGTGTTTAAACACCCCACCACAATATGCAAGCTTCATATATTTTGGAGTGTGCTCAGTTACCGTTAATATTGTGTGCTGAACATCATGAGCATTTCAATGATGGTAGCAATTGTAGCTATATAATTATAGTGTGTTATAAGACAACACATTCCACGACGTGTCATACAGAGTATTGTATACCACACAATACATAATTTGTGGCTGTTAAGTTACTTTGTTATGAATTTTCATGAGATATAGTTTAAGACATCATTAAGGACATGGATTTAAGATAACACTGTAGGGGAGTTAATATATATAAATTGTAATTACAAACAATACTAAAATCCAAACAATGCACCAATACACACATCTTAGTATTTGGTCCAGCCATCCATTGCATTCAGGACTTCAGGCACACCCCTGGTCGTCGACGTATACTCTCCCACACATCGTAAGCTTTGGCCTCTATTGCTGCACAGGTTCTCTGCTCCCCAATATCCCAATCACGTTTCATCATGGCCCAAATATGTTCAATTGGATTAATATCACATCCTAGTGTTGGCCAATCGATGACCTCAATTTCATGGTGATCCTGGAGGTAGTCCTTCACTATGTTGCTGGTATGAATGGGACTGTTGTCATGAACCAGCCTGATAGTGTGGGGGCTGGAACTGCCATAGGAATTAGCACTTGCTCCAGGATGTCTACATACTGCTCACCAGTGAAACGGCCATTGATCTTGACCAGTTCACCTGGCCCATGTTGAATGTGTTTCTCATGGTAGCGTGTGTTGGGGGGGGCGCCAACACTGCCTTGCTTCGGCTCCCACTGACCTGGAACCCGTTTCATCGGTAAATATAATGGTTCTCCAGTATTCTTCTCTATGTGGAAGGTGTTCCAATGCAAAGCCGAGTCGACACTCCTTGTGAGTAGGTGTTAGCCACCCTTTGTTAGCTGGAATATGGCAGTCGATCCCGGCTTCATGAAGTCGGCGTCTCGTTGTCATGTGATGGCAGTTGAGGCCCAGATTTCTTGTATACTCCACTGATGTTTGCATTGGATATGCCGTTGCAGCTGCCACGATCATGGCGTCCATCCTTGCCAACGTTACTCGTGGCCTCCCGCTTCGAGGTTTCGTCTCCCACTGAGCCCTCTTCCTCCCACCGGCGGATCCACCTCCAAATCGTCTTGGTGCTCCTCCCCACTTCGAGAGCAATGTTCGGCACAGTTGCCCCGTGCTCTCCACATCCCGATGATTTGGCCTCGCTCAGCAATCTCTGCCGACGAATTTACTCGTCCTGCAGGCATATCTGAAATGACAGAGTAATATCATGTTGTGGTAACTGATGCAGGCTTTTATATACTAGAGTAAATTAATGGTATTAGTAACACCTAGGTTAAGTATTATTACTCTGACATAATGTTTTGGTAAATCTTTTAGGATCAACTGCCCAAGAAACCCTTCCTATTTCATGTATTCATAGTGAACTGCAATTGGGTCCTCCCCCCCCCCCCCCCACCCCCAAACCTCCACCACCACCACCCCTGCGAATGTAGAGTGAACATCCGCCGATAATCATCATCATCATCAAGATTTAGTTTAACCAGACCACTGACACCCATTTGAGTCTCTCCTAGGGTTGGCCAGAGGGATTAGTTAACATATATTTATGTTTCTATAATTTAGTGTTATATTGTTTGGAGGAGATTACAGTATTTCAAAAAGGTCAAAACTGAACTCAGGGAAAATTTTGGGGTCTGCTAAAATATCTTACATTGTAGGGTTAGTGAAGCACATTGTTCGATACCGATTATAAATAGGGCATTCAATGAGAATATGTTGGACTGTTATTTGTGTTCGGCAGTTGGAGCATATAGGGGGGCTCCATTAGGGGAAGACATGAGTTGGCCATGCGTTAATCGCGTATGCCCAATTCTTAGACGATTTAGAATAGTTTCGTGATGTTGAGAGGATTGTTTTGATGATAACCAAGGATAAACTGATGATTTGATCATTTTAGCTTATGACTTGTTGGTTCATTTTCCCAGGACTTTTGCCAATCGTCAAATATTAATTGTTTATAGGTAGTTTGCCTCACCGATAATCAAAATATATGGTTTTCCACTGGTTTACATATTTCTTTGGCAATTTTCAACTATGACATGTTCGTCCCAGATTACATATAACTGTAATAGGTTACATTACGTTAGGTTTCGTTATATAAAAACGTTTTTCTTCATGTTCATTGAGTCGTTCTGAATTCCATTTCTGCTCAAAATACTACATTACCCAACCCAAACTCCCAGGTTGCAACTGGGGATGTAACATAACCGAGTAAGGTAACGTGCGGCAAATATGACCACCAAACGCATAGCACATCAAACACCATATTTTTATGGTGAAGTTAACTAAGGAGCTCCTTTAACAACTGTCATATAATTATAATAGGGTGTCCCACTAATTACAGCAGATATTTGTAGAGGTGAAAGAATATGTGATTCCGAGTATAAAACTTCTATACTGTACCTATATGGATTTTTCGGTTTACGTTTAACCGTGAGGTGGATTTTACAAATTACACACGGCAACCATTACAAATGGCGGAGTCGAGGCGGGAGATACTGATAGCGAGAGCGAAATATAGGAAAGGGGGAAGAAGGTTTAGTAGTGAAAGAATGTGGGTTAAACGGAACAGACTTTTAGGAGGAGAGAAAGTGTGTGGCCTTCTTCCCACTGCATGGTATTGGGTGGTAGGTTGGGGTGACTGGGGCGATGGGAGGGGGGAAAGATGTGGAGAAAAGAAGGCGAAAGTAAATGGAGGGCCCATCCCTATTTGGGTGGGGTGCACCTCATCTTTAATTTGTTTGGAGGGCCCATTCATTGTTTCTGAGTAGGGTTACACTTTTCATTATAGATAAATGGAGATAGAGACGTGGTGGTTATGATTTTAGGTTGGGGTAGGGGGGTGGCCATGGGTGTTGCTTGTTTTTTTCCATATATCTTAATCCGGCTCAAATTACATGGGATTGACCTTTGTTGTAAAGGTTTTAACTCTAAATGCAAGGGGAAGGAGCCATGTCGTCGGTTCTGTGAGTGTTCATTAAAGTAGTCCAAATCTTCGCCATGGGTAGAATAGGAGGAGGGGGGGTTGGGGAATGTAATGTGATGGGATGGAATGTTCGATTGAGGTTAGTCTTGGGGGAGGGATGAAGGGAAGAGGTGGGGGAGAGAGGAGTGGAGTGGGGGGATGGTGGATGCTGAGTGTGAGAAGAGAATAAGTAGTCGATTAGTGTTTAGGTGTAGTCACCCACGATACTCAGATTATGAGGTTTAATAGTTGGGTGGGTAGAGGCGGGGGGGGGGGGATAGGGAGCTAGGCACGGAGTTGGAACTCGTGAACGTATGATGTTGTTTAATGCAAGTTATGGAACATTACAGTATATTCAAACGGGTTTTCACGTATTAATAGGCCTTATGTAATCCACCAATAAGGATTACAACAGCACACAGTATGGCTGCAATTGGTAAGAAAAATAAAATATAACATGACAAAATTTTTGCCCTGCGTAATTTTTACAACCCACCTCACGCCTAAAGTAAACCGAAAAATGCTTATGTGTATAGAAGATTTTCAACTCAATATCACATTCTTTCACCTCTACAAATATTTGCTGTCACTCATGGGACACCCTGCAGTAGTATAAGGACTACATGGGCTATGCTGACAAATTAATGTGATTTACCTGTTGGTGACGACGATGGTAGGAATGAGCCCTCGGCATGTTTCAGTGTTCGACATCACTTCCTTCCCCTGGTGTGGATGGCGCCAACCTTGGTAACAACTTGTGTATTCTCCGTGACTACCATTACTAGTAGTCACGGAGAATTAATTACTGGTGTGCCCATCAGTCGCACAGTCGTAGCCATGAACGGCAGAGATATGGTCGTTGTAGTGCTTGTATTTATCTGTTACACATCTCTCACCATGCTTAATAAAATTAACTATCGTCATGACATTCTTATTGTTATCAGTGATTGCGGAATTCAGGATGTTACGCTCCACCTACACACAGCCTGTTACTAGACTAACACCCCCCTCCCCCCCCCCCCCCACACTACAGTGGGCGACATCTGTTGGCCGACCATACCATTTCCCTCAGCTTTTTCGAAACTTCAGACTCAAGGCAATTCGAACCCTCACTGTGGGTGGGTAGTGGACACGACTTTGGTGCACGATAGTACACAGGTGGTAGAGTACACACAACTCCCCAATAGTTCAATCAGGGTGAACAAGATGGTTTAGCAGTTATCGAGGGACGTTTTCATGTTCAGTTTATTGGACACAGTTGTTGGGGAGCGTATACATGCAGGTTATAGCCGACCATCTGCTGTTTCACGAAATGTTCCCACGATCAATTTGCTTGGTGACTGAAGACGTGATAATGCACTTAACTGGCTGATTTAAGCTTTAAGCACAAGAACAAGATCTTAAACATGGCGTCACTTAACACCATTTAGGAGACAGATTTAAGGCACAAAATAGTTTGTTGTTGTACCTTTATATGCAGAGTTGTAAGGTAACTAAATAAATTTCCTTGAGTACTGTACTTAAGTAAAATGATTTGGTATTTACTTTTTAAAAAGTTGTGTACTTCACTCGTGTAAAGGCCTGGGACTTAGGGATAGAAAACGCTAACCAGACTAATCAGGTTCTTAATTAAGGAAAGTCAAGGACCATGGTTTTCTGAGGAATAACAAACAACCGTTTGAGATTGACATCTCTTTACTATAAAAAATATAACACAAAACTCTAACACCACTCAACAAACATCAAATAACAATTACGGGAGTCAAACAATTAAGTCAAGTCAACAGTTAGTGGAGTCAAACAATTAATGGAAGCAAACAATTAAAGGGAGCAAACAATTAAAGGGAGCAAACAATTAAAGGGAGCAAACAATTAATAGAATCAAACAATTAATGGGAGTCAACAACTGATAGAATCAAACAATGAACAGATATTTCCTACGGCAGTGGCCCTGGGGGAAGGTTCTGGAACAAGGTGATCCACACTCGGGGTAGGGAAGCATCCATTCAACTCCACACTCAAGGGACGTCTTGAAATGGCAGGAGAACACTGAGGCACAGATGGAATGAGATGAACTGACGGTCGTGGTATGCCGTAGTGGTAGATGACCAGAGAATTGACAGTCGATAGGTGAAGGTCTGGGAACACAGCCCACGAGTCCAGGACAGATGATGAGATCACAGCCAGATATTGACGGACAGCTGGGTAACTAGATAGTGACTGTATGGCAGCTGGGTTGAATCTGCCGGTGACCCAGATAGACGCTGCCGTTCTCACCTCTGTCCAACCGCCCCAAGTGTCGTCCGCACCAGCAAACGAGCGAGTTAGCAGCGGTAACCAGCAGGAAGATCGTTTCCTCCCTTACACAGCTCCCCCAACAAAAATCTACTGTAAGGTAGATTAAAACTTAAGATTAGTACACAAAGCATAATCATCTTACAACAAATGCTTAAATGCACATGGCACAATAAAGAAGGGTCATAGAAAAGAATAGGTGGTAACTTGCTGTCCAAAACGCAAGGCCGTATCAGGGAACTGCACGTGTGGTCCACTTCAGTCCAAGTTTAAGTTTGGGCCTATTTCCAGTTGTAGAGGGATTCTTCTATCTCGTCAGGTGTTGGCAGCAACTGGCAACCGAGATCACCAGACTCTGGCGTCCGAACTTCACAGGAACTCTTGCAGGGTAGTGCCTCCACTAACTCCAGCTTGGGGACGTCGTCAAGGGCACGAGCAATGTGGGTCCTACAATTATATTGCTTTAACAAATTAGCTGGATGTAATTTAGGCTTCTTAGAGGAAGGGGGTGAGAACGGTCCAACAAAATCTATGGCTACCCGAGAAGATGGTTCTGCAATGACTGGTAAGGGTTCAAGTGAAACAGGACGGACTCTACCCTTGGCGGACATACGTGGGCACTGATCACAACGCCTACAAAAAACTCTAATATCCGCTCCCATACCTGGCCAGTAAAATTGATCAGCAACCTTCCTATAAGTTTTCCTAAGAGAACAGTGACTTGCTAGAGGGCTCTTGTGAGCTACAGAGAGAATGTTACTACGACAAACAGCAGGGACAACAAGTAAAACCCGACCTACTTTGGCTGGTCGCTTGGATGAAACACAAGACCTGTGTAACACCCCATTAATAGAAACAAACTTATAAACCGACCCATCTCTCACCTGATCATCCTTCCCGGAAGTCACCTTCTCCCTTACCCACTTCAGAGTGGCACACGAGTCTTGAAGCTTGGCGAACTCCTTGGGAGTCACAGTCAGTGGCAACAAATTCGGCAGAATCAGGGGATGCGGTCGTTTCACCTTCGCCGTCCGTGTCTCTACCGCTTGGACCTTGGCTGCAGGCGTGGCGGCGTGCGAGGGTGGCGAGGCGACATCGGCAGGTGGCGAGTCGTCGTCGTCAGCAGGTGGCGTGGGGACTGGTGCTTGTGGCGAGGAGAATTCTAACGGTTCCGGGTCGTTAGGGTCACGAACACCGGGAACATTACCAATGAGGACACCAGCAAATTTAATGGGAGCTCTTACCGCATTAGACCAACCAGTGAAATAGGGGCAACGCAGGTAGCACCTAACAACAGGGAACTGGTCAACCCGACTTAAATAATCGGCGACGCTAACCTTCGGGCAGCTGGAGGTGTCAGCGTCAGGCAGGGCTTCCTCAGAGACAATAATGCACGAGCAACCAGTGTCCCTGATGAAAGTAGATGCACCTAGACCCATTTATTGTTCCCCTGACACAATAACGGGGGCAGCTCCTGTCTTCCAAGCAGAAGCCGACCTTGTTGCTGGGCTGATGAGTGTCAGCAGTCTTGAAGGCGAGGGGATTCCTGGGACAGCGAGAACGAATGTGCCCTTCTTCTCCGCAGCTGTGACACAGCACGGCTGGTGAACTACTCCTGTGTACTCCTGGGGATGGTTCCTCGGAGGACGAAGGCTTCACAATCTTCACTACAGGAGGGGAAGACTTGGGGTAGGCGTTGCGAGCAGACTCCCAGTTGTCGGCAAGATGCACAGCTTCTCCAAGCGTCGCTTGCTGGTGTTCTTTGATGAAAATTCTCAAGTCTGGAGGTAGAGAAGACAAAAACTGATCTAATATCATGAAGTTAGAGAGAGACTCAAAGGTTTCTTCAACCTCTGGTGCCTCTAGCCATTGTTGAAACAAACGACCCAGGTGAATCGAAAACTGCTGGTACGTTTCTCCCGCTCTAATCTTCGTTCTGTGGAAATCAGCACGATAACCGTCAGAAGTCTTGTTAAATCCTCACAAGAGAGCTTGCTTCAACAAGAAGTAATCTCGGGTGATGTCGGCAGACAGGGACGTGTAAATTTCTACCGGCTTACCAATCAATAGGCTACCCAACCTTACAGCGTAGCTATCTGGGTCTACACCAAGTAGCTCAGCTACCCGTTCAAACCTAACAAGGTAGGAGGAGATGTCTTCTCCTTCATGGTACACAGGCAAGCTGGGTTTTATCACATTGTCTTGTATATGGCCAGAGGATTCTGGTCAACTTGAAGCATTAATCCTAGCCAGTTCTAGGTCCTTTTCTGCCTGCAACTTAGCTAATTCGAACTCTTTCTCTATCTCTCTGACGTCCTCCATCTCTCTCCCTTTCTGAAGTGCCTCCATCTCTCTCTCTTTCTGAAGTGCCTCTCTCTCTTTCTGACGTGCCTCTCTCTCTCTCTCTGACGTTCCTCTCTCTCTCTCTCTGACGTTCCTCTCTCTCGGCATTCTGTTGGGTGACCACATACTGACCAATCTCATTACCTGTCAGACATAATGATCCGAAAGGCCAAGAACAAAGGAAAAAACAAACAACTTACCCCGTAAATAGCCAAAGGTAACTCACCTAGTGGCTCAATCAGACCAGTAAATGATTTGATCCTACTGGAGGGAACCTCGTTCCGCACCCAGCCCAGCTGAATCACCTCAGGGTAACGAAACAGCACCAGGTGAAACAACAACATAAATGCTATGACAGCATCCACAGTGCACCCCAACCAACACTTATTAACTTCCCCAAGTACAAGGGAGAGCAACAAAATTAGCACACAGAAGGAAGGGATAACCACTGAACAACACTTGCTTCCGGGCCACAGACAGCAAGGTGGCGCGCTCACGGCGACTTACAACAACACGGGAACGAATGTTAAACCTCAGAAACCAAAGGTCAGAGACTATCCTGGCAAGGTCGCCACTTATAAGGGCCTGGGACTTAGGGATAGAAATCCCTAACCAGACTAATCAGGTTCTTAATTAAGGAAAGTCAAGACCATGGTTTTCTGGGGAATAACAAACAACCGTTTGAGATTGACATCTTTTTACTATAAAAAATATAACACAAAACTCTGACACCACTCAACAAACATCAAATAACAATTACGGGAGTCAAACAATTAAGTCAAGTCAACAGTTAATGTAGTCAAACAATTAATGGAAGCAAACAATTAAAGGGAGCAAGCAATTAAAGGGAGCAAACAATTTATGGGAGTCAACAACTGATAGAATCAAACAATGAACAGATATTTCCTATGGCAGTGGCCCTGGGGGACGGTTCTGGAACACGGTGATCCACACTCTGGGTCGGGAAGCATCCATTCAACTCGAGCGACGTCTTGAAATGGCAGGAGAACACCGGGGCACAGACGGAATGAGATGAACTGACGGTCGTGGTATGCGGTAGTGGTAGATGACCAGAGAATTGACAGTCGATAGGTGAAGGTCTGGGAACACAGCCCACGAGTCCAGGACAGATGATGAGATCACAGCCAGAATTTGACTGACAGCAGGGTAACTAGATAGTGACTGTATGGCGGCTGGGTTGAATCTGCCCGTGACCTAGATAGACGCTGCCGTTCTCACCTCTGTCCAACCGCCCCAAGTGTCGTCCGCACCAGCAAACGAGCGAGTTAGCAGCGGTAACCAGCAGGAAGATCGTTTCCTCCCTTACACCTCGCTAGAGGAAAGGTCGTGGCCGATTTAGCTCCCAGAGATTAACTATCATTACAACGGCAAGTGTTAGTTGTGAGCAGCTCTGTGCCCTTCTAATACCTGAGTTAGTGAAGGTCAAGGACGAAAACTTAAAATTAAAGTAAGTGATTGCTAGGATGAAGGTGGAAGACTAGACAGGGAGAGTCTGACGAAAACACAGGCCAGTGAAAGGTTGTGAGGAGAGGAACGACCAAAGTGGTGGTGAAGAAAGACAAAGAAACAAATATAGCTAAGTGTACTAACTTTTTGAGTCTTTTGGGAGACGAATTGGACTGGAAGATGGTCAAGGACTGGGCTGACAAGGAAGGTGTGAAACCTTAATTGTTGGTGATTCCCAGGTACTGTACCTGGATAAACCTTTTGTGTCAAGAATAGAAATAAGATGCAAGTTGACAGGATGGACACTAGCTTTACTGGTAATGGGAGCAAACCCATTATCTACCTTATTGCAGGAGGCAATGATATTGGACGGTGTAGGAGTGAGGAGCGCCTTGATAAGGGGGTGAAGGGAGGGATCCCAATCATACTCGTATGTGGTGTCCTGCCTAGAAGAAGAGTTAGCAAAGAATGATTGTCAAGGGCAATTGGTGTTAACAGCCATCTTGACAGATATTGCAAGTCAATATCAGTCCCATTCATTAACAAATGGGGCAACTTTTATTGCAGAAGGAACCTTTATGCTGGCTCTCTCGAGAGGGCAGTTCAAAAGATGTCGAAGTCTTTAAACTACTAGGGGAACATGTGTGCATGGGGATCGAGGAGGCTGCAGCGGGTGTGGATAAACAAAGTGAAAGGTTACAAAGAAATAGCATCAGGAATGATGACAAAATTAAATTAGGCAGAGTTAAAACCTAAACACAACAAAGAGAGGACTCAGATCACAACTAACTTAAATGTCTTACGCAAACAGGAGTATGAGACATAAAATGGATGAAAAAGAGCGTTGGTATGTCCCGAAAATATCGGTATATTGGCATTCACCGAAACGTAGACAAACTTAGACTCACGTGAATTACCTGTCGAATATTAAATTAGATGTTACAAGTTATTCCATAACGATAGGCAGATTAGGAAAGGAGGCCGGGTAGCAATCAATGTCAGGGATAATCTTAAGTGTGAAATCAATATTTAAATAAAAACTGAACTGAATGCAGAAACAATTTTGATAGAATTAACCGATGGTTTAAGGAAAAACTAATCACAGACATTTTGATCTCAATAGAATAATGAGCAACTTACATGGGATGAAATGCACAGGGCATCCAGACATTGCAAAGTCTGTATAGTAGGCGACCTTAACTTTATTTAAATAGACTGGACCGACCTTACAGGTAACACAGAATCAGAGGATTTTCTTGAAATAGTTCAGGACTGTTTCCTATGTCAACATATAGCCGAACCCACCCGGGGTAATAATATACTAGATTTAGTTCTGTCAAACAGAAAAACCTTCTTAGTAATGTCAAGATAGGGAACGAACTAGCTATCAGTGATCACAATGAAGTGAGATTTAAAGTAGAACTTAATGTCAGTCGCAAGAAAAAATCTATATAAGTTCCAGATTTCCGAAGGGCAAACATTGATAGGTTGAAAGGACAGCTTAGAGAAGGGGTATTACGTTTGGGGGTGAATTACATGATCTCACACAATGTACAGTCCCCTTCACTAGTGCGTTTACAGGGACTCGTCTGGTTTTATGCAGTGTGGCAGAGCTGCGTTCGTTTACATTCGACAGAAGGAAACTCGCAAAGTAAAAAATATTGAAACATGTATCTCAATGTAATCATTTGTGAAATGTTTATATATTATATACAATAAGATTTGCACTGATTAAACAGTTATTAGCTCGTATCTTTTGCCTAGTGAACGGTGGTACGGCGAGGTGAAGTGACGAAAGGAGGATGTGAGGTCGGTGGGGGGAGGGGGGGGGGGGAGCAGAGAGGGAAGTGGAGGCAGGTGCCTTTCTACCTACAGTCAGGGTATCCGTGAATGATGAACTATTAGACGTAAATAACGAATTTCCAATGTAATACACAATGAACTATATAAGGTAATAATCAATGAGAGCGTGATATTTCAGCACTCGGCCGGGAAAACGTTAAATTCATGCGACGTATCTGTGACACCGTAAGAGATGTCAACAGTGAACTTCATCTGTATTGTCCCGCCAGCAACATTCTCCATTGATGAGAAAATATCTGTGTAACGTCACTAAAGTTAACGCTCGTCACCGTCACCGTACACACAACTCATCCCGGGCGTCGCCATGCTGGAGTCTAACCGCTGAAATTTACAGGTATTTACATGAAGAACATTTGATATTATGGTATATGGTATAAGGCTTCTTTTTAGTTATATACAGGGTGTTCCAAAAGTCAATACCCCCCCCCCCTCCCTTCTCTTCCTCTTTTCGACCACCACCTCCTCCTTTCTTCTCCTATGCTTCTCCTTTCCTCCATCTGCTTTCCACCTTCTTCTTCTTATTCTTCTTCTTATCTCACATTCTCTTAGTACTGTTACGACCCTCCTTTCGCCGCTTACCCAGCTTCCACCACTGGTTACCAGCGGCTAGGGTCGTTTGTACAAAAGCAGTAGATATCTCACAAGTGTTGTTTAATTTCCACTGGCTGTCCCGCCAGTCTCCGGTAATTTTCCGAATATCGGCATCAGTGTATAGACAAACAACAGGCAGGTAGATTTCCACCGGGTCACAGAAACACACTTGTGAACTGTAGTCCCCTTTAATAATCACTAATTCTTCACAACACTGTTCACAGAGTCCATCTTCACAACTGAACTTTACACTTCGAATATATACAGTCAGCACACTACCAGCGTACAATCCCTTAGTCTTTTACACACTTTATATCGCTCACGAAAATACAACAAGTATCACTAGGCTTGTACTTCACACTTTGAGCAGAAAAGATTGGCTAACTTCTAGGCCTCCAGCTTCCACTTATGCACCTCATCAGACGATCCTAGCTCCACCCAGACACACCTCAGAGGTTCTAGAACGCTCTATTCCTATCGAGGCTTACAATAAGAAATAAATCATAACAAAAATAATGCAACACATTCTAGAAAATTCTTACGTAAGTATACATCAATATATACAAGAAAATCTCCCCAAACTTGCCAAAATAGCTGCTGCATGGGAGAGAAAACAACTAAACACCTAGTTTACAAAAAATATAATCCCAAATTATGCCTCGGCATAACAGTACCCGCTCCCTAAACCTTGTGTCGTCGCGACACAACTATTCACTATATACATAATAATCCTGAAGCTTGTTCGATCTCCTCCTCTCCCGTTGCTGCTAATGTACAAGGACGTCTTCAGAGTCCTCCTCTGGTGCAGAATCTCAGTCACATTCTCAGAGTGGTCCCCTTCTCCTGTCACGTCCAATTCCGGATCCCCGGATCGGTACTGCCCTGAGTTCCTCCAGGATCTCCTGTCTGATCCTCGTCCGTGGTAGGTAACTGGTCCTCAGACACTTTCCAGGTGTACTGCCCTGTCCCATGATACTGCTACAGACGATTGGCATGGACTACCTTCGGTTGAGCCTTTCTTCCTCCCTTGATCCGGTAGGTCACATCTGAAAGGCGTTCCACTACCATGTATGGTCCTTCCCATGGACTCTGCAACTTCGGGGACTGACCCTTCTTCCACAGAGGGTTATACAGCCAGACTTTATTACCGCACTTGTAAAAGACTTGGCTTGCTTTGACATCATGGTTGAGCTTCATCACATCACCCAAGAACTCCAGAGCTCCTCTAACTTGATAGCGGGCCTCGGTCAACCTTTCTCGGAGGCTTTTGACGTAACTGGTGGTTTCTTCAGGAATTTCTTCATCAGGTGGTCTTCCTGCCAGAAGATCCACTGGCAGCCGCAGTTCATGACCCAGCATCAATTTTGCCCTTTTGTATCCAGCTGACTCGTAAGCAGCCGACCAATGTGCCATCAGCAGAGCAGGCAGCTTCTGGTCCCATTCTATCTGCCCTTCAACACAGTAAGTGACTATTTCTTATCCCAAAGTCCAATTAAACTTTTCCACCATTCCGGCTGACTGTGTGGCCAATAGTTTACAGCACTCGCTGAACACAGCTGTCTCAGAGTTTCTGCCCTGGTCCGAGTGCAACTCGTGGGATATGCCAAACCGGCAGAAGAACTGGTCAACCATCACCCTGGCAACAGTCGTGGCTTCCTGATTTGGGATGGCATATGCTTCTGGGCACTTAGTCAATACCAATATCTGGCATCTACTTCTGAGTTATACATAAATGATTGGGATATACTAATAACACTACTTGTCATCACATATTATGCCTGAACCACAAAATGTGATAAAACTCAACTTAATACCTAAGATCTTCGGGTACTTACATGCCAAATACTGTCAAGTGTTCAAGACTTTTGACCCCGACTGTACCTATTCCCATCTGCAGTGGGTGGCAGAGGTCCCGCAATATCCACTGCTACCCTCTCCATTGGTGTGCTTGCATGGTACAACTGCAGTGGGGCACCCATGTGTAGCTTTGGTCCCTTCTTGGCGCAGCAGACATCGCATGAACGGCACCATTTTTCCACATCATTACGCATGCCAACCCAGTTAAACCTTTGCCACAGGCGACTCAGGGTCTTCTCCACTCCCAGATGTCCAGTGGCTGGATTGTTGTGAATCTCTCTCAGGATCTCTGACCTCATCCTCCAGGGAAGTACTGTCTGCCAGTACCTGTTGAGGCCATCGGTAGTCACCCACTGGCGCTGCAGCAGACCATCCTTCAGCCGAAGAGCATCCCACTGAGTACAGTAGTTTTTAGTCGGAGGACTTGCTCCAGAGATCATCTCCCATGCTGGCCGCACTGAGCTCTGGCTCATCCACTCGACCACTGGTCGCAGGTCTTGGTCTTCCAGCTGCAGCTTCTCAAAATCTTCCCCAGCAACGGCTGGATCCCCCTTCACTGTAATGCGACTACACTTCTTGGGAAGCGCCTCTCTCTGGCAACATTGCTGACAATCAGGCTTCACCACCCCCAGGCAGGTATGCAAGGCACTGTTCACCTTACGTGGCAACCGCACCTCCGATCTTTAGGGAATAACTACTGTCCGCCTAGCTGTAACCTTAGCACTTGCAGGCTTCACAGCCCTCAGCGGTACCCACTTTCCTTTGCTTTTCAGCTGCATCGAGCCAAGGTCCAGTTGACATTTGCGAGGTATGAGGTAGTACAGACCCAGAATGCAAGGGTCTGCTATATCCGCTACATAAGCCTGTAAGGTTTCTTCTTCCCCTCCCAGCTTGATGCTGATATCCACTGATCGGTCCCTTTAGTTCTGCGCATTGTCCAGTTATCCCGCACAGCTGCTGCGACGTTTCAGGTAGTTGTCGATGACAAACCACGTCCAGCCTCACAAAAGTCCGTTCCGAGGCTGTGTCGATCACCAACGGACACCTGATGCCATCGATCTCACCTTCAACCTGGACACTGCTTACAGTGGATAGTTTGCATTTTCTCAACAGTGGGGCTCTGGTGAGACAGACTGGTCGTTCCCCCTCAACACCAGCCATCTTTAATTTCTCCATCTTAGTGGGCTGCTCTGCTGTCCCTCTCTTGTAATTCTGCAGGCACTTCTCTTCTCCATGTTCTTCTCTGAATTGCCCTTCTCTCGCTCTCGTTTCCGCTTGTAAGTCCTCCTGTTTGTGCCCAATCTTCTCATAATACCAGCAGGTTCCTTTAAATCTCTCTGTCTCTTGTACTTGGCCCTTTCGTGCCTTAAACCCAGAGCTAGACTCCGTCCTGAAGCTTGGTAAACTTGACCTCATGTAAGATTCAAACTCCAGGGCTCTAGTCAAAGCTTCCTGTGGAGTTACCGGTTGAATCTTGAGCTTCGTGCTGTCTAATGCGTCCACAAACTGATCCTTCAACAACACGACTAACAGATCAGGTGATGCTCCAGGGTACGCCCTATGAGCCATACTGTCCAGGTCTTGAGCGAGCTGCTGCAGTGTTTCACCTCGATTATGGGTACGAGTCCAGAATCTGGCCCTGTAAACATCATTTTGGTGCTTGGTTCCATACCTTCGTTCCAGCACCTTTACCAGTGCCATGTAACTGCTTCGCTCTGCACCTGTCATCTGGCTGAGAACCTCCTTGTGGCTAATTGCACTGCACACTGCTTGTCGTCCCACCCGTTTTGTTCAGCCAGTAACTCAACTGTGCTTGGTAGACTTCCCAGGAGACCTTGCCGTCGAATTTCTGTGGTTTCTTCTTCACTGGCTCTCTTAGATAGTTCACCACTACACTTGACGTAGCTCGGGGTCTGAACTCAGGTGCTCTGTAATTCAGCTCAACACTTCCCTTTTCCACACGCTCATTGTATTCTCCATCATTTTTAGTACTATTCACTCTACTCTGACCGTGCACAAACGATGTTTCACGTACAACTTCAAACTTTTTTTTTTTTTTTACGGGGATTAGCCCACCCGGGCTCAGGTAATGACCCACATCAGGGCCTGGGGAGCGAAAATATAATAATAAATAATAATTATAATATCTATTATTATTATTATTATTATTATTATTATTATTATTATTATTACAAAAATTAATAAAATTAATAGCAAATTAATATAAATATAAATAAAATAATAAAAATAATTAGAATAATACCATAATAAATACAAAATCGAAAAAATAAATGAAGAGTGAGAAATTATATACATTATATACTGTATGTTGTGTTGTCCAAGTAAGAGAAACAATTGAGACCCCTGCAATTGTGTGTAAATGAGGCAAAAAAAGCCAGAAAGTCAGATCAGCAACCTGGGACTGGTCACAATTTTTGTGATGCCATATGGCAGCAGGGTCTACCATTAGACAACACATTATGCTTCCAATATCTTCCCAGGCTGTAGTACCTCCCTGTAGGTAGCTGCCTATCTACCTACTACCTACTAGATCTTCGCTTATACCCTACTGTTAGACAATTCTCCAGAGCTTCCGTCCTGCTACTGACTTTCTGTAGCTCACTGTTCACCACTGTTATAGCTCCTCTCATACCTCTGCCATCTCAGCACTCACTTTTTGTTTGTGCTGTTTCAATATTTCAACCACTTCAACTTGCACCTCATGATACGCATCATTCCATCTGTTACACATCACTTGCAGAGCCTCATCTCGTTCCTGAATTTTCTTGTCGATCTCTTCCTGCCGCTGCTGTAATTGTTGCTTCTGTTCTTCTCTGTTCCTGCAATAGTTGTTTCTGTTCTTCTCATTGTTCTTGCAGTAGTTATTTCTGTTCTTCTCATTGTGATTGTAGCTGTTCTTGCAATCTTGTTTATTGCTCCCTCTGCTCTTTTCGTTGTGCGTGTAAGAATTGCATCACATCATCCATGGAAATCTTCCCTTGGCTAACCTGGCTTCTGGTCTGGACATCTTCACCTTCCATCTTGAATAATATCTCACTTCTAGGCTATCTCACTCCTGACACAAGTGTTACGATCCTCCTTCCGCCTACCAGCTTCCACCGGTGGTTACCAGTGGCCAGGTCGTATGTACAGAAGCAGTAGATATAACACAAGTATCGTCAAATTACCACTGGCTGTCCCGCAAGTCTCCAGTAATTTCCCAATGATCGGCATCAGTGTACAGACAAACAATAAGCAGGTAGATTTCCACCAGGTCACAGAAACACACTTGTGGACTGTAGTCTTCTTTAATAATCACTAATTCTTCACAACATTGTTCACAGGGTCCGTCTTGGCAACTGAGCTTCACACTTCGAATATATATAGTCAGCACACTACCAATGTACAATTCCTTAGTCTTTATACTTTATATTGCTCACAACAATACAACAATTATCACTAGGCTTGTACTTCACACTGAGCAGAAATGATCTACTAACTTCTAAGTTATAGTTGTAGTTGTTTTGGGGATTACTGGCCACTTCGCCTTTAGGCTATTTCGGCCGAAGCTGTTTTTTTCCTGAGTCCTTTTCTTTGGACTTCTTCCTTTTGTTCTTTTTGCTTTTCAATTTCCATTCTTTTTCTTGGTCTTGTTCTGGTATATTCTCATAAACGTCTAAAAACGGTGATGATTTTATTGTTAGTAAATCCTTTTCTTCGGTCTTGCTTAATTCTGGCTTCTTTTCCTTGGTCTTCTTGGCATCTTGATTTTTTTTTCTGTGGTCTTCTTGGGGGTCTTGATTCTTCTTATCTTCGGTCTTCACTACATGAAGAACCTCCTTGTAGCTCAGTTTTTCTTGCTTCGCAGCTTAGCCACCCTACACTCCACTTGGGACACTCAGGGTCGGAGAAGGAGTGAGGGCCACCACACACTGCGTATTTCTTGGCGACCGCCGAGCAGTTGGTGTGCTGGTGCCCAGGTGTCCAGCAACTGCAGCAGACCTCCGGAGCACGACACTTCCCTACCAGATGGCCGTACCTCTGGCATTTGTAACACCTTGTTGGTCTTCTTTCAAACGGTCTTACTGGGATGTTCTCCCATCCAAGCAATACGGTGCTTGGTAGATTTTTGGGGTAACCAACCAGTGCAGTTGCACTGGTCAGCTTCCGGACAATTGAGAGCTGGTCTCCGATCAGCTCGACCAGTTCTTCTTTTTCAAGGTTTTCTATCTCGGTGTGGGAGATGACTCCCAACACCAAGTTATCCTCTGTGCGAGCTTCCACTAGTACATAAGAACATAAGAACATAAAAATGGAAGAAACTGCAGCGGGCCTATTGGCCCATACTGGGCACACCCGTTTACACCCAACCCCTATTGCTCATATAAGCATCCAACCTATGTTTGAAGCTATTCAGCGTATTCGAGTTAATGATTATATTTGGCAACTTGTTCCATTCATCCACAACTCTGTTTTCAAACCAGTGTTTACCTATTTCACCCCTAAATCTAAATTTGTCTAATTTAAAACCATTGTTACGAGTTCGCTCCTGGTTGGATAGTTTGAGTACCTTTGTAATGTCCCCTTTGTTTAGCCCTGACTTCCACTTATACACCTCTATCAGGTCGCCCCTCGCTCTACGTCTCTCAAGGGAGTGCAAATTAAGATGCTTTAACCTGTCTCTATACTCAAGATTCCAAATGCCCGGGATTAGTCTTGTCTTTCTCCTCTGAATTCTTTCCAATGATTCTATATCCATTCTGTAATATGGTGACCAGAACTGAACTGCGTAATCCAGGTGTGGTCTCACAAGAGCAAGACACAGTTTGAGGATGACCTTGCTAGTCTTGTAACTAACACTCCTTTGTATGAACCCAAGTACTTTATTTGCCTTGTTACGAGCAAAAACACATTGTTTACTTGGCTTGAGGTTCCTACTTATCATATCTCCTAAATCTCTCTCGCAGTCGGATTTCTCTATGGCATCCTTGTTCATCTGGTATCTGGTTTCCCTGTTTACATCTCCTATACTGAGTACTTTACATTTGTCCACGTTGAATTTCATCTGCCATTTTTCAGACCATTCAAAAAATTTGTTTAGATCTTCCTGTAGTTTTGCTGAGTCCTCGTCAGATTTAATTACAGGTCCTATTTTAGTGTCATCAGCAAATTTACTTATGTTGCTGTCTATGCAGATATCTATGTCGTTTATGTATATAATAAATAATAATGGTCCAAGTACTGAGCCTTGGGGAACTTCACTTGTGATGTTGCTCCAATGGGACTTAGTGCCATTAATGCTCACTCACTGTTTCCTGTCCTGTAACCACGCCCTAATCCATTTAAGGATGTTACCTTTGATGCCATGAGCTTCTACCTTTCTAATTAGTCTTTCGTGGGGGACTCTGTCGAAGGCTTTGCTAAAGTCGAGATATACCACATCATAATTGTGCCCCTCGTCCACCGATTCGAAAACTGATGAAAAGAATGTTAGTAGATTAGTTAGGCAAGAACGTCCGCTTGTGAAGCCATGCTGGGAATCATTGATCAATCGGTGCTTCTCCAGGTGATTTCGAATAGAGTTTGAAATGATTGCTTCCAGTAATTTGCCTACTATTGATGTTAGACTGATTGGGCGATAGTTAGAGGATAGTGATCTATCCCCCTTCTTGAAAATCAGTATTACATTCGCTATCCTCCAGGATTCTGGTACTACACCTGTTTTTAAGGACATGTTAAACAACTTAGCTAAGGGCATACTAAGCTCTTCCTTACATTCCTTTAATACTCTGGCAAATATCTCATCGGGACCAGGTGACTTATTAGGCTTTAGTTTGTCTATTTGCTTACTAACATCGTTACTAGTCACTACCATCTCGCTTAATTTGTTTTCTTCACTGTCTCTGTATAGAGTCGGAGCTTCGGGTATCATGTTTAAATTTTCTGTGGTGAAAACTGTTGAAAAATATTTATTCAAATTATTGCTCATTTCTCCGTTGTTATCAGTGAGCTCGCCGTTATCTGAAAGTATTGGTCCAATCTTTTCTCGTGTTTTAGTTTGATACATTTGGTAGAATCCTTTGGGGTTTGTCTTCGCCTCCCTTGCTATCCTTACATCATTATTCCTCTTGGCTTTCCTTATCACGGTTTTAACCCTACTCGCCAATATCTTATAATAATCCTGGAGGTAAATTTCGCCATGCTTTATCCTTCTACCTATAGCCTTCCTTTGGCCAATGATGTTCTTTAAATAATTATTTATCCATTTAGGGTCATTGTTGTCTGATCTGAGTCTTTTGTATGGAATGTTCTGCCTCGGTGCGTTAAGTAACTCATTATTTAAATTGAAGTGGAACTCGGCAGTCTCAGATGTCATTATCAGGTCGGAGTCATCTGTCACGTTCACGGCCAAGCGCAACACCCCCTCTCTCAGCTGCCTCTTAAAACTGTCAAAGTTTGCCCTTCTGAAATCTGGTACTTTAGTGGAATTTTCCTTACGTCTGCCCTGAAAATCTAACTGGAATCGAATTTCTTTGTGATCGCTGTTTGCAAGTTAGTTCCCTACCTCGACATTGCTAATGAGGTTTTCTCTGTTCGACAGAACTAAATCGAGTATATTATTACCCCGAGTGGGTTCGGTTATATGTCGACTTAGGAAACAGTCCTGGATCGTCTCGAGAAAATCCTCTGATTCTGAGTTACCCTTAAGGTCAGTCCAATCTATTTGGCCAAGGTTAAAGTCGCCAACTATACAGACTTTGTAGTGAATGGAAGCAGTGCGCACTAGGGTGTGTCATACGGAGGCGAATTTTTTTTTTTTGAGTTTGAAAAATCGGCCCATGGTATTAATGATGTAGTTCTATGTGCAGAATCATGTGATATCTTTAGATTTGAAAAGTTTTCATTTTTTGCTAGATAAATTTTAACTTGAAATCTTATGAAAATTCAGTATTCCCACCCTTTTACCAACACCACTAAATAGCTTATTTAAAGTAACGTAAATGTATCAGGTTAATTTATTAGGATGAAAATGATCCAGAATAGTGAAACGAATGATCTTGACACATTTATTAAATTTAATATTCCTTTAGAAAACAAAATCATCAAATACAAAAACCGGTTTTACTACTACAACCCGGTGTTGCTGCACACCATAGAGAACATGTTTTCTTGCTTCTGTTTCTACTCATCACCTCCCTGCTGACCACCTGAGCTCAGATGCAGCCTTCCCTCCTCTCCTGGCTGTACACGTGACTGCTGGCCTCGCTCACTTGCTGTACACAACGCTCAATACTCTAGGTGTGCGAGGGCCAGGCGGGGACATGCATGGGGTTGTCCAGGAAAGCTCTGACTTGAACATTGGTGAGGCTGCATGTAAGAGGGGGCTCACTGCCAGCCTGGATGTTATCCAGATCTATGAGATCAGTGAGGGTCTTGGCACCTAGATTGACTTCAGGAGTCTTCCTGGCCCTGAAGGAATCGTCACCAACTGATTCGTCATGCCCAGATCCTCTCATAAGTCTCATATCCAAGATCTTTTTGACTGCCACTCTTCTCTCCTCCTCATCCTTACTGCAGAGCATTGTCTGCAGAAATGCCTCAGGATGAGCATACCAGGAAGATCTCCTCACAGTCTGCTCCACAATCTGAACAACCTTCCTTGGCTGACTCCTCAGGAGCTCAAGCTGGAAGAGAACATGCCTCGGACCTTCGGAGAACGATGACTTGACCTTGGTGTTGAACCAATTTGGCAAGTAGACACTCACGATGAATTGGACAATAAGTCTCAGGTTGTGAAGCTGGTTCCCTTTCAGTTTATGATGAGCGACCCAAATTCTGCAAAACCTGAGAGCCGTTGTGAGCCACCTAGAATGTGAGACTGGACCTATCTGCAGGTAAGCAAGTCTATCAGGCATGACCCCAGTTTTGATGGCCCTGCAAATCATGTAACCATAGTACTGGTCAGTACTCAGGTCGTCAATGACAGTATGTGCAAGCTCAACGAGTGGAGGGCCAACTGTGATTTTTTCAAAGCTCGGATTTATTTCTAACTCAGTGGCAGAGTCCAGCATCTTGCCAAGAGGACCAGACCATCTGTTGTTTGAAAAAGTCTTGCCATCCAGCTCCTGGATCAGATGTCTGAGTGGCAACTCGTTGGTGTGGAGGTCACAAACAATCCAGACCAGTTTCCTGCCAATCTTCCGCTCTATCCACTGTATGACCCCCTCCTGCCACCCTGTGTTCGTATTGGTGCTGTCCCCTCCAATGGCCTGCAGGGTCTGGTCTACGTTCCTCTCTCTGAGCCAGTTCACAATGTTATCTGCCACTATCTCAGCTTGTTTCCTGATGTCATCTTTCTCTGGAGTGAAATGCCACAAATACTTCCCTCCTGGTTCACTGCAGCAGGAGTGGTGTTCCTCCTTCACCATGGCAGGGAACAACTTGTCAGAATCTCCAACTTTCATGAACACTTTAGTGTCATCCCTTCTCCCATCAAAGAACAAACAATTGATTCCATTTTCTCTTATCCCCTTATCAAACTCCTCTTCTAGGTTACTGACAAGTTTCTCCTGAGCTCTCCATACTTTGTTATGATCTATCACCAGGTGAACATCATCAGGTGTTATCAAACCACCGTCAACCCAGGCAGCTGTTGCTATCTCTGCAGTTTCTCTGAGACCAGTGTGGTGTCGCATGCTGGCCAGAGCTATGCTCAGGATATCTTTCCTATTTCGAATCTTATGCCTGGAAGGTTTGGGATCATTATTTTCTGGGTTAGGGACAAAGTCACCATTCTCCTGGTCAGCTCTCGGATCAGCCATGGGGAAGTCATTAAACTCTGAATCAGCTTGACTCCAATCATCGGCCTTTTTTACCTCACCCTGGGCCTTCTCAAGTCTCTTTTCCTCGGCAACTCTTCTCCTCTTCTGTCTCTCTGTGGCAGCCTCCTGTCTCTTGGACTCCAGAATATCTTGGCTAGAAATCATGAGAGCCCCTATACTGCCAGTCTTCTCTCTCTGTGCTTTGACAAATGCCAGTTCGATCACAGGAATCTTCAGTTGACGCTTGCAAATACAGGAGGTGTGGGCCTCGGATTTACAGTCACGATCGCATCCAAACTCAGGACAGAGAACAATTGGGCACTTGCAAGTAATTATGTCAAATAACTGGTCCAGTTGCTTGGCAAAGCTGTCCTTAACTGCAAGTTTTCCTCTCCCAAGAGAGATATCTCTTGCCTTTTCCCAACTGGCTAGCAGTCTCTCACTAATCTTCTTCTGACTTGTTATGACTGGAGGCTTGAACTGAGTGTTAGCCAGAGTGTACTGTGCCAAGACAGCTTTGGTCATATCACTGGCAATGTCTTTGTTTGTGTAATTTCTTTGGTTCTTTTCACTGATTTGCCTGATTAAAACGCCGTATCTCAAAGCATCTCTCAATGTAGGCAACTCCGACTTCAGGAGCTCTCTCCCAGACCTAAGATAGTGACTGAGATGGCTGGATTTTTGGTTCCTCGTCCTGACACAAGCAGCCATCGCAAATATTATCAACTTATAAATGCATCAGAATCTGAAACAGAAAAAAATATTGTTAGTTGGGTTGTTAAAGAATGAAGTCAGAAAGCAATGTTCACTATTTAATTGTAATGCACTAATGCAGCTATACGTTAGATTTTCGATAAATTTCACGCTAAAATTTACCTAGCAAAAGGTTGCAAAGCATTGAAACTGAAATTATTTTCTGTTTATATACACTAAAATCTACCAAAAAAGTGATGGGCCATTAGTTTTAGCTGATCTTCCCTCCTATGACACACCCTAGTGCGCATTTCATCCCAGATAAGTCGCTCATTGACTCTATCAAGATTGGGAGGTATATATATTACTCCTGTGATTAATTTTTCCCTACCGTCGCTTAATTCTATCCAAATTGTTTCTGTATTCCTCTCAGTTTTTATTTCCTTATTTATTTCACACTTCAGATTATCCCTAACATAGATTGCAACTCCGCCTCCTTTCCTCGTTTGCCTATCGGTATTGTCGCGATCCCACTACCCTTTATACCTGGGGAGTGAAACCTACCCCAAGTTATTAACAAATAAAGGAACAAATAGGGAACACGGCAATAATTATCCCCACAAAAACCTACTCATCTAAATGTAATTGAATAAGTATGAACAAGTTGAAATAAGTAAGTCACAAAAGGGAAGATAATTAATTAATTCAATTTATGTTCTAAAGGGAGTAATGACTAGCAAACGAGAATTTAAGGGAATAAGTGATTATATATTAAAATAAGAGTGATGCCGGAAGGGTGAAAATATACCGTAAGGAGTTAGACCAAACGAATATTACTTAACATAACTATATTACACAGACATACAAAATATATACATACAACAATCCCTACAAAATAGTTATTTCCTACCAAACAGGAGATTCCTTACCACCAGGATCCCTTCCTAGGTCTAACTAAACGTGTCACTAATACCTGATACCCCTAGGGCATTGCAGAAGACTGGACAAGGCACTAGACAAGGGTCAAGGCTAGAGAACGAATGGACACGTCTACCATATGCCACGGTTTTTCGCTACTGGGGAGGCGTGGGGCACGCCTTGGAGGAGAGCGTCTCATATCACGTGATCCAGGACATTTGCTGGATAGTTTATATAATTAATTAATACTGCTCTTGATTTGACTTAACAGAGTAAGACAATGATGCATATTAATAACATACATAAATATACAATTAACCTAAGTTAATAAGAACAATAATAATATAATAAGTGCAATTAACAAGTTAATAGCTTGTGTGAAATGTAGGCGTGAACATATGCCTCACGCTATGCGAGTTCCCAAGCGCTCAGGCACGTGACACCTCCCCCAAAAAAGTGAGCTTACAACTAACTGGAAGCGAAAATGGATATACAGCTACACAGTGAAAGTAATAACTAACACAATCAGTTTAAATCAATATGAAGCAAAATAATTCATAATATAAACACAAGGTACTCAATGACAATAAAACAAAAAATAATTTGCATATAAACATAGTTTCTAAATAATCACACTCGAGAAAGTACATCAGCCAACACGTTCTCTTTTCCGCGGATATGGGAAATGTTCAAGTTATAGGGCTGAAGTGATAGAGCCCACCTCAAAAGTCTTTGGTTGGTATGTTTCATCTTGTCAACAAAAGTAAGTGGGTTATGATCAGTGAACACTTGAACGGGATAAGCAGTGCTGCCAATATACACTTTGAAGTTTTCTAGTGCCATGATCAGTGATAAAGCCTCCTTTTCAATGGTGGCATAGTTTCTTTGATATTTGTTAAATTTTCTAGAAAAATAGCACAGCGGATGAAGCACTTGATCACTCTCACCCTCTTGCAGAAGCACAGCACCGGCGCCAATTTCACTGGTGTCGACATGGAGAGTGAACTGTTTGTGGAGGTCAGGTGCAAGTAGTACAGGAGCATTTGCCAGCAGGGATTTAAGATTCTCAAAAGATTCCTGGCAAACCGTAGTCCACTTGAAGGTTTTCTTGCCACTCAGCAGGTCAGTCATGGGAGAGGCAACGAGAAGAAGTTTGGACAAAAACGGCGGTAGTACCCCGCCATACCCAGCAACCTCATCACACTCTTCTTATCGCCTGGCACTGGATACTGTTGAATTGCCTCAATTTTGGCTGCTATAGGCTGGACTTCCCCTTGTCCGACCACATGCCCCAAGAAAGTGACGTGGGCATGGCCGAACTCAGTTTTGACGAGGTTCACTGTTACCTTGCCAGTACGTAGAAGAGGGCTTGTAGACGACTCATGTGATCTTCCCAGGAACTGCTGAAGACGATAAGGTCGTCTAGGTAACAGCGGACACCTTCCAGACCAGACGTGATGAAATCATGAGGCGTTGAAAGGTTGCAGGGGCGTTCCACATACCAAACAGAAGGACTGTGAATTGGTACAACCCCTCAGGAGTGACAAAGGAGAGATGGCCCTGGAGCGTTCAGTCAGTCTTATCTGGTAGTAGCCCTGGAGGAGATCCAACTTGGTCACGTACCTTGCCTGTCCAAGATCGTCGATCACGTCGTCGATGCGTGGCAAGGGATAACCATCGGGTTCAGTGACAGCATTCACCTTGCGATAATCCACACACAGCCGCATTGACCCATTCGGCTTTGGAACTAGAACAACAGGGGATGCCCATGGACTGATGCTGGGTTCAACGAGGCCTAGCTCTTGAAGACGCTGTACCTCGGCTCGCACACACTCCCGCTTGAAGGCATTAAGACGGTAGGGACGCTGTCGGATTGGCTTGGCTCCCCTGGTCTCAACGTCATGCTCCAGCACTGAACAAGAGAGTGGGTAATCACCAACTATAATAAGATACTCCTGTAATAGAGACTTTATATTATTGGCTTGGTCACTAGAGAGATGGCACAACTTAGCACTGGGGTCCTCCAAGATAGTCGAGTTTTCAACTTTTACACTAGACCCATTCATTATTTCAGAAAAACACTGATCTTTATCATCCTTACACTCTGGCACAATGATACAATTTGGCAAGGATTGATCAACACAAGCAACTGCTTTTCCCAGGGTTTCGTTACGAACATGATATGACTTTAAAAGATTGACATGGATAAGGCGTTTTTTCTTACGCCGTTCAGGGGTGCTAATCACATAATTCACGGACCCCTGTTTTTCTAGTACTTCATATGGACCACTGTATTTGGATTTAAAAGGGTGATCATGTAAGGGCAGGAAGGCCAACACCTGCTCCCCCA
Source organism: Homarus gammarus (assembly GCA_958450375.1). Lineage (NCBI taxonomy): Eukaryota > Metazoa > Arthropoda > Malacostraca > Decapoda > Nephropidae > Homarus > Homarus gammarus. The sequence continues at coordinate 883,683 of CAUDMG010004029.1, read as the reverse complement.
CTTGGAATTCTCTAGGTTTTGCCTGATGGGCCTTATCAAAATGCAGTTTCATTTTCACCTGAGCACACCTTAAGTTGGACTGGGCAAGTTCTACAGCCAGACGCAACTTCTCCTTGAATTGGACCACATATGAAGCTAAGGGCGTCGCGCTCTGATCACTCAACCAACACTCTTTTAACACCTTAAGAGGCCCTCGCGCCTCATGTCCATAGACGAGCTGGAAGGGCGAGAATCCTAGCGACTCTTGTTTACTGTCCCGAACAGCAAACAAAAGCAGGTCAACTCCCTCGTCCCAATCCTTCCCAGTCTCCAGACAGAAGGTGCGCAACATGAGTTTTAGTGTCTGGTGAAATCTCTCTACCACCCCCTGTGACTGAGGGTGATAGGCCGAAGACCTCAACTGCCGGACTCCCAGGGTTTGCATTACCTGATTAAACAACCGGGAAGTAAAATTGGAACCCTGATCTGACTGCACCACTGTAGGAAGGCCTACTTGAGTGAAGAAGTGGGTTAAGGCTTTGATAACATTCTTCGCTGTGATGCGGCGCAAGGGAATGGCTTCAGGATAACGGGTTGCACAATCAATAATGGTTAGCAAGAACTGATGACCACGAGGGGTCTTAGGTAAGGGACCGACACAATCTATGACCACCTTACTAAAGGGCTCTTCAATGACTGGGATAGGCTGCAGAGGGAATGGTTTAACACTGGGGTTCGGTTTCCCCGCTACCTGACAATCATGGCAAGTGCGACAGTAAGAGCTGACGTCTTTCTTCATCCTAGGCCAAAAGAACTGGGATAAAATTTTTGCATAGGTCTTCCTAACTCCTAAATGACCACCCACCCCATCATGAGCGATACTAAGTATGTCCTGCCGCAAAGGTTTGGGAATAACAACTTGATGATGAACTAACCAAGGGTGATTGGCAGGAGAATTGGAGGGACGGAACTTCCGCATTAATACACCAGACCTAGTGTAGTAGCAATTTGATTCTTGCTCAGCTTCTGTCTCAGTAACTGACCTATTGAGAAAACCTACCAGCTCAGGATCCCCTGCTTGTAGCTCAATAAACTTACTCCTAGTGATGGGAGAGGAACCAAAACTAGTGACATCTGGGTTCCTATCTCCATCAGAACTACTCTGGAGGTTATCTGGTTGTGGGGAATCCTCAAAAAATTCACTGAGACCAAGATCAGTATGGTCCGGCTGGATAAGATTATCCTCGGACTTCTCACAGTCCTGGAGGGAAACTTCATCAACTTCACTAGTCTCTTCTACCTCTGTACTGCGGCTCATGCTACGGGTCACAGCACACGCAGGGAACAACCCTGGAAAGTCTACTTCTAACTGCACAGTATTATTCTCGGCAGTGGGACAAGATGAGATCACAACATTAGGGAACATCATGTCGCCAACGAGGTCATTTCCTATCAATAGAGAGACCCCTTCTACAGGTAAGCTATCTACTACTCCTAACGTGACATAGCCTGACTTTATGGATAACCGCAGGTACACTTGACAAAGGGGAATACGCGACCCACCGGTCAAACCGTTCACAAGCACCCAGCTACCAGTATAGCATGAATCCAGGAATGGAGCAGCTTCTTTAGTAACAAGAGATAAGGCTGAGCCTGTGTCTCTCAAGAGTTTAACAGAAGTGGGTTGACTGAATTGATCCAAAGCTAAGGAACCAGGAGAACAAAATGGTTCAAAGGTTGATATCACAGAAGAGGGGGAAGCATCCAGGGCAACAGTCTGACTGAGGGCAGTGACACAGGACTCCAATAATTTCTCAGATTGCTCGGCCACCCTGACCAAAAGAGCGGGGGATCCTTGGTGAGAGGAATTTCTTTTCTTTAACTTGAGACAGTCGCTGATGACATGTCCTGGCTTCTTACAGTACCTGCAACTAGAGTTTCTCTCACCAGTAGGAGTAAATCCACCTGTCCCATGGACCATGGGCTCACCCGGGGTAGATGATGCAGAACCTGAGGGTCGGGTCGGTATGACAAGAGGCAGGGACCCCGATGTAGATGTTGGTGTGGGCCGCTTGAAGGAAGTGAAAGACTGGGACATGGAAGCATAAGACCTGGAATTTACATTTCTATTAGTCAAGGAATAATGGTCAGCCACTGGACCAGCATCAGCCAGGGTGCAGATACCTCTCTGATCCAAGTGTGCTCGAATGTCGCCTGGGATACACTTTCTAACCTCCTCTAGCAGGATTAGTTCAACAAGCTTGTCATGTTCTATATGGGCAGACTCACTTTCAATCCACCTCCGACAAAGGACCTGTTTCTGCCTGAAGAACTCCACAAATGTTTGTTTGTCAGTCTTCCGGCAGTTACGGAACTGTTGCCGGTAGGCTTCAGGAACAAGTTTATAAGCGCTCAAAACCGCGGACTTAAGAAGGGCATAGTCTAGACATTGATCCTCAGAGAGGGCAGAAAACACATCTAATGCTTTACCAGTGAAAGATCTATAAATAAGTTGAGACCATTGAGGAACAGGCCACTTGTTAAGTCGGGCAATTTTCTCAAAAAGAGAGAAGAACTTGTCTGGTTCTTCCTCATTAAATTTAGGAACACTGTTGAGACATTTGTCTACACTGAATGTTGAAGTATTACTACCCTGAGCCAAACCTCGTTGTTTGAGAGTTTCCAGCTCCACCTCGAGTCTCTTGAGTTCAACTTGTAAGGCCAAATTACTTGGTGTAACAATTTCCTCTGAATTTCCCGTGGGTTGGGCTATGATTTCATTGTCAATAAGGTAGTTGAGGACAGCCTCTTCTAACCTAGCCTTATTCATGGAAGAGCGGCCTTCTACTTCATAATAAGCAGAGAGGGATTGCCACTCTGCCTTAGTAAGCCCCTTCAGTACTTCGGCTGAAGGTGAAGCCAAAAAGCTTTCTAGGTCAAACATGTTGAACTCAAAATCGAGTAGCGAAAAAAGTAACCGTGGCAGCTAAGCTAACTAGCTAGCTAATTAATAATATCAAAATGCAATCAACTGTGAAACACAGCAAGGGATTAACCAAACACCTGGTACACAAGATAAGGGTTAACTCACCAGTAGCTTAAGCAATAACAGGAGCAATATAAATGAACACTGTGAACACAGCAACTTGCATCCAAAAATACTTAGCGATGAAACAACACCTGGCGAGTAACAACACTTGATATGACACAACAATGGTGGTTAGTTCCCGGACACAGGCCCCCACTTGTCGCGATCCCACTACCCTTTATACCTGGGGAGTGAAACCTACCCCAAGTTATTAACAAATAAAGGAACAAATAGGGAACACGGCAATAATTATCCCCACAAAAACCTACTCAACTAAATGTACTTGAATAAGTATGAACAAGTTGAAATAAATAAGTCACAAAAGGGAAGATAATTAATTAATTCAATTTATGTTCTAAAGGGAGTAATGACTAGCAAACAAGAATTTAAGAGTGATGCAGGAAGGGTGAAAATATACCGTAAGGAGTTAGACCAAACGAATATTACTTAACATAACTATATTACACAGACATACAAAATATATACATACAACAATCCCTACAAAATAGTTATTTCCTACCAAACAGATTCCTTACCACCAAGATCCCTTCCTAGGCCTAACTGAACGTGTCACTAATACCTGATACCCCTAGGGCATTGCAGAAGACTGGACAAGGCACTAGACAAGGGTCAAGGCTAGAGAACGAATGGACACGTCTACCATATGCCACGGTTTTTCGCTACTGGGGAGGCGTGGGGCACGCCGTGGAGGAGAGCGTCTCATGTCACGTGATCCAGGACATTTGCTGGATAGTTTATATAATTAATTAATACTACTCTTGATTTGACTTAACAGAGTAAGACAATGATGCATATTAATAACATACATAAATATACAATTAACCTAAGTAACTAAGAACAATAATAATATAATAAGTACAATTAACAAGTTAATAGCTTGTGTGAAATGTAGGCGTGAACATATGCCTCAAGCTATGAGAGTTCCCGAGCGCTCAGGCACGTGACAGTATGGAACAATTTGTAACCAGCAATTTGGTATTTGACCGGCAACTCGCGTGAGTCTACGTTGATCCATGTTTCAGTGAATGCTATTATATCGATTTTTTCGGTATATACCAAGGCCCTAATATCATCCATTTTGTTTCTCATACTTCTACTGTTCTCATAGTAGACATTTAAGTTAGTCGTGTTCTGAGTCCTCCCTTTACCGCGTTTAGTTTTAAACTCCCTGTTTAATTTAGTTTTGTCATCATTCCTAACACTATTTCCCTGTAATCTTTTACTTTGTTTATCGGCTCCCACTGCAGTTTCCCCCACCCCCGTGCCCATATGTTCCCCTAGCAGTTTAAAGACTTCAATATCCTTTGAACTGCCCCCTCTAGAGACCCAGCCAGGGTTGCCACCCCATCCCTAGCATAAAGGTCCCTTCTGCACTAGAAGTTGTCCCAGTTGTCAATGAATGGGACAGATATTGACTTGCAATATCTGTCAAGACGGTCGTTGACACCAACCGCCCTTGACAACCATTCACTGCCAACTCTCCTTCTAGGTAGGACACCTCATATGAGAGGGATCCCTCCCTTAGACCTAATACGATCTATCCCTGCCTTGAACTTATCAAGAAGCTCCTCGCTCCTACACCGGCCAATATCATTACCTCCTGCACTGAGGCAGATAATGGGTTTGTTCCCATTACCAGACAAGATATTGTCCATTCTGTCAATTATATCCCCCACCCCAGCTCCTGGCAAACACACCCTCATCCTATTTTTGTTTTTACCACAAAAGGCCCTGTCCATGTACCTTACCTGTGAGTCGCCAATAATTAAAGTTTTTATACCTTCCTTGTCATCCCTGTCCCTGACTGTACTAACGTCCAATTCGTCTATCAAGGGACTGAACGGGTTGGTACACTTAGCTGTTGTTGTGGTTGTTGTCGTACCCTTGGTGTACTTCTTCACCACCAGCTTCGTCTTCCCACTACTCACAACTTTCCACTCGCTTAAGTTTTCGTCAGACACTGGCTTTTCCTGTCCATCTTCCCCTTTTAACGTAGCCAGCTCTTCCTTTAATTTCAGGTTCTCCAACGTGGCCCTCTCAATTTCTTCCTTGGCCCTCGCCAATTCTTCCATGGACCACTCCAGTTTGGTCAACAAACTCACATACCCAAGACCGCACATAGCACTGGCCATATCTGATAATTATCTCTCGGGAGCTAACCCTGCCGTGATCTTTCCCCTAGTGAGGTCAGAACACAACTGGATCCTGTTAATTTCTGTTATGTTGGCTATTTGCTGGGCCTGTCCCCATTCCCCGAAGGTGACGATAAGGCCACCACTCACTGGTCTGCGGACGACCCTTGTTACAACCCTGATTCCTAAGGAGTCAAAAAACTCCCTTAGGGCAAGGAGGTTTAGTTGCTTGGGCGAAGAGCATGTGACTGGATACAGTCTTACGACCTTCGCCTGGTCACAGGTCAGCATCGTCAGGTTCACGTAGTACCTCGGGAACAGAGAACATCTTGCCTCGCCGAGGTGCAGTTCTCAGTCTCGAACTTCTAAGCAACCGCTGTCGCTTATATACATCATCAGACGTCCTTAGCACTACCTAGACACGTCCCAGAGGTTCTGGAACGTTCTACTCTGGCCGAGGTTCACAATAAATAGTAAATCATAACAAAAATGTTGCAATACATTCCAGAAAATTCTTACATAAGTAATACACAAGTAAACATACAAGAAAATCTCCCCAAACCTGCCAAAATAACTCCTGCTTGGGATAGAAAACAATCAAAACACCTATTTTACAAAAAATATAATCCCAAATTATGCCTCGGCATAAGAGTACAATACTCAAATACCTGTATACAGATGATGTCGATTCAATTATTACTCAACTAATGAGTATGTGGGATCTGGTTTTCCGTACATGGATATTAATTTGACTTTCCTCCACTGTTAATATCTTTATCATCATTGTTAATTTGTTATGATTCCCTCAACTAAAAATAAAGTAAAAAAAACACTAATTCTCCTATGGTGGGGACCAGTGAAACACCCTGCACCGCAAAGTGAATATATTAATACTGTACAGGATATTGTGTCCGCTTCCAAGGAGAAAACACATGGGCTGGGTGTCCTTGTACTGTAGACCAGCCGTTGTGCGCGCTGCAGTAGATGAGTTTTACTTTATGCATTGTCGTAACATTCTGTCAAAGTGGTGGAATAACTCACCAGCTGCTCGCTGATCTCCCTGTGTCAGAGCAAGAAGAGGTTTGAGTAAATAAAATATAATTAATAATCGATAAAGGGAATATGCCATTATCCATGTGGATCATTGTTACAGAAAACCTCAAAACCTCGGTGTGTGTGTGTGTGTGTGTGTGGAAGTAGACGATCCAGGCTTCTCGGGAGTAGTTGGTAAGTGACATTCAACTTACTGTACTTACCGGGATGGTTTTTAACTTTACCCAGACATTTACCACAAACATATCACTGTAGTATTTTATTTCTCATACTGTACTGCAACACTACACTTAAGGTTCATTTCACTCTTCCATATTTCTTAGAAGCATTTATCTTAATGTTACTTAAATTTATAACTACTGTATTCTTCTTCCTCGTCCTTCCTCTTTCTATTCCTTTCTTTTCCCCCCTTTGTTCTTTTCCTCTTCCTCCTCCTCAACATGAAGGTCCTCATGAAAATTAAAAGATGTGGTGCGTTAGTGTGGTGGTGACACAGCTGCATCAGTCTTGAAAACATCATATTTACTCTCTGCTTTAAGTTCCCAAAATAAAAGAGCAACACTGCTGGCATGCTAACATTCGTCTAGGGTTGCTTCCATAAGTGTATTAAAGATCACGTGAAGATTAGGTATCGTAACTTAACCTAACCTAACACCAATTCAAATAAACCTAACCTAACTCTTACCGAACCTAACTTAACACTAAACTTAACCTAACCTAACACCATTTTAATACTAATTTAACTAAACTTGACCTGACGCTTACTTAACCTAGCCAAACACTAACTTAACTTAACCTAACTAAACCTAACCTAACACTTATTTAACCAAACCAAATCTAATATTAACTTAACCTTACCTAACACTAACTTAATTTATCCTAATACTAATTTAACTTAACTTTACCTAACATAACCAAACCTGACTTAATCCAGGTAGTGTTAGGGTGTTTAATCATCAAGTGAAATAAACTGGGTTCATGTGATCCTTGTATTATGCTGTAGAAAACAAGACGCAGCGCTCTTGATCGCTCGCACTGGTATTTGTTTTATTATTTTACGAGACGAGGGGGGGGGGGGATGGGGGGTGGTAGTAGGCTTTTTATAACATGTGTGTAAGGTTTGTGGACGCGGCTTTTACTCTATGCTGTCCAAAACACACGGCCTCTTTGATATCACTGAAGTTACTGATCGCTCACCTTCACTCTGGGTGTCGACAGTTGAATGGAAATTAATGCCTTCGAAAGATCCTCGATAGAATACCATACTCGACAAGTCGGGACAGTTTCATTTGAGTTTCCGCTCGGGTGGCCGTCCTCACCCTGAACATTTGGTGACAGACGGTGCAATAAGCCTTCCTTCCCTTGACTTGTGGATGTCTCTGTGTTCCGGTAATGATTTCATTGTTTATATTCCTATTTTAAAGTATATATATGATTTTATGAGAAAAAAACATACCCGCGATAAAATGTTGTATCATTGAAAAAAAACTATTATCATAATGGTAAAATTTCGAATAATTTTTCTCATCCTGTTGTTTCTTACATTACCTTCAAACCTTACCAGGAAAAAGTTACCGGTAGGTATATAGGTATGATGTGATGTATATCTCTGTCAGACTAAAATTTTTACCTTTTGAGATTTTATTAATTTGTTGTAGCGTCATAGTTTTATGCGGTGTGTGTGTATGTGTGTGTGATTTAATTGGTAATTGGCCAAGCATAAAATAAATGGAATTACCGTAAGTAGTTTGAAGGTTAACTAGTCTCGTCACCGTCCAACCCTTAGAAGCACTAGAACAGGTAAAACTGCTAGAGGGCATATTGGATGTTCTATTATTGTAGGAACTAAACTAACAGATTAGTGAAGGTAGGTCAGGGGTCATGGTCACAGCTCAGGGTTAAAGAACTTCACGCTTGACAAACTTTCCCAGAAACAAGTGGCTGAGTGTACTGAAACTGTGTGTAAAAGGAAGAAAGAACCTATTTAAGTTTGAAGATAGCTGTGCAGGTGACATGTCGAGGCTTAATGTACACCGTGATGAATTTTTTTGCAGGTGAGTTGAATATTGATCAAGAGAGAACTGATTCACTGTTGAAGAGGTCAGGTATGTAGGTTAGGGTCAAACTCCTGTCTAGGACGGGGTTTTTTGCGTGTCTAGTTTCCACGTGTATCAGTTAAGTGTTATGTGGTGGTGATTATAAGTGCGAATTTTTTCTGTGTTCGATCTGTGGAGGGACAAAATTAATTATCTCTTGGAATTTTCGCTGGAACTATAAAATCGAATATCTTAATGATAATTTGTCAAATTTAGAAGACGGAATGATTAAAGCGGGAACTGTTGATTATTGTTTAATTAATTTGTAGCCTCACTATTGTGTTATTAGTTAAGTGTCTTTGTTTGTACCAACATCTTTACTAAAGTATGGGGCAGAAGAGTTCATGGGGGAGAAAACTCTTACTAATGTATTGTAGTAAGTATTGAAAGGTTCAGTATTGAAGACTCGTTGTCCTTATGCCTATTTAAAGCTGTTTACCTTCTTTTTATTTGAGAGAGGGATCGATAAATGCTAAGATAAGTTCGTGTGTGTGTATGTGTGAAAATGATGATATATACTCAGCAGGTAGGTTGAGTGCCTAGTCTAGAGTGTGTTGATAGAACTGTGAGGGAAGTAGGTGTGAGACGAGAGATAGTTGTTGGGGTTGTAGTTCAAGGTTGTAGATTGAGGCTTTAGTTCTGGATTGTGAGTCAGGGTGTGAATCTTCTGGGTCCAGGTTGAGATTCTCTGAACGCTGGTTGTATTGGTCCAACGTGTCAGCCTTGTACAGTACTATGCGACATTACTGGTGATTTGCACTGGCTGCCTTAGCTTTGCACCATGCCTGGGGCAAGTGGTGGGCGGAAACTTGTTAAGGCTTTGGCTAGAGAAGAAAATATTGCACTATTGAACAGCATAGAAGACGACCTGCAGCTTTCAAGTAGTGAATCGGAAGCAGGTGATCTGCGGCCAGCAACAATGGAGGTGACAGGCAGTTTTCAGGAGGTGATTAGTAAGAAAGAAAAGAAGAGGCGAGAGTTGGCGAAGAAAAGTGAAGGAAGTGATAGTGATGAGATCATGGATGATAGGAAGAAGAAGACTGCACACACAGAAGAAAGCAGAAAGAATTCAACTGGGAATAAAACGCAGTAGGTTGGTCGAATGAATCATCGTGACAGCACCCAATGTGACGAGCAACCCGGGTGGTGGAAATAGCTCAGGTAGGAGGAGGTTGAACTTTCCAGGTGATTTAAGGATGTCATTCGATGAGCGGTTGCTGTGGGCTGCTACACTGGGAAGAGAGCATAAAAAGTTTAAATCCCTGCTTAAGGAAGGTCGTAATAATTCCTATCTGACTGTAGCTGGGGATGAGGCGGTAAAGTTTTTGACGATAGGATTTAAGGAGGTGATTAAGGCGATGCCTCAGGACACAGAACAACACACCAAGGTGATCGTCTTCATGTACCCGGTTATACTGGATCCTAATTTTCTTCTTGATGATACACGATTCGTATGGGCAAAGCGACACGAATTCCGATGTGAGAAGAAGAACCAAGTGGTAGCCTTGATGAAGGGAGACGTTCTGGAGAAGATATTCATTTCTGGAATAGGATATAGGAGAATTGCAAAGCTTATTGAACAACCTGTTTTGTGTTACAAGTGCAGCAAGTTGGACCATATGGCCTGGAAATGTCAAAGTGAATGTCGGTGTCGTTACTGTGGCAAATAAAATAAAGTCCGGGCAACATGTACTGCCGTGCTGTTGCAATTGTGGCGCGGGCATAATGCAGTTTCCTCAATTTGCAATAAGCCACAGATGCGTGTTGCGCGGTGGCAGAGCATGAAGAAAGTGCAACAGCGGGAAAAGGAAGATGGACGAGGTGTTGCAGGAGAGACAACTCTACCTTCAACTGAGAACGTGTGGAAGAAGAGGATGGAACAGAGTGACACGTTGAAGGTAACGGGAAATGGTGCTGGAGCTGCACCAAAAGTTGTTCCAGAAGGTATGGTAATTGACAAGTTTGGTGATGAATATGGTGTAGTAGTTCAACTCAGGCAAGAAATTCAGATGCTTAGGAAAAAAGTAGAGGACAACCAGAAGTTAATTGCCCATTTGTATGAACATAGAAATGTGGATGTTGAACTAAAATGGAAGAAGGTTGAAAATAATACTGTAATAAAATCTGACAATCCATCTTTGCTATGGGGGACCGGAAATGTGGATATTAGTGAAGAGATAACCCGCAAGTGGGGTGATATCCCAAGTATTACATGAGAAGGTATTAGCTCGAGCGAAAGAACTAATGGCACAGTTTGTGAATGAGAGAATAAGGTTCGTTTCTGTTGTTAATAGGGAAAATGGAGGACACTAGTTTAAGTATACTTTCATGGAATGTAAATAGCTTACGTCCTAGGACCAGAGCTGTGCATGCTTATGCACTGTTGTATAAGGTGGATGTTATAGCCTTACAAGAGACGGGTACGGAGGATGGTAATTTGATGAATTTACGTGATTACACTGGTCAACAAAGTTTTTGTTGCATTGCTATAAACACTTGATTCTACCTAATTTGGGTGTGCTGATCTCATATCTGAAGTTAGTTTCTTTCTGTAAGCTCTAGTTTTTTTGCAATCAAGGTATTTTGAAATTTCAAAATTTCGTCTTCGTCTTATTGACCTCGTCGTCTATCTTGAAAAATATGTCATTAAACTGTCATTAAATTAGCTGGGTAATAAACAATAAAATATTACATATTCTAAATTTATTCAACAACACAATTTGAAACATGTTCCATCTAAAACAAAGGTTGAAATTTGTATAAAACTCATTGTTAGGTAAGAAATTTGTTACTATGAGGAGACAAAGCCCAATCACATTTTAGCCAGGTAGGAATTTGCGCTTGAAGCTCTTGCGTTTGTGAAATGTCTCAGGGCACTCTCGTTTAATGCTCCAGCAGTAGTCTGCCATCATATGTTTGTCCCATCTCCCTTGGTAGCGGTCTTCCATGGTCTTGAGATCCTGATGAAACCGCTCGCCTTGCTCGTCACTTACTGCCCCTAGGTTCTCAGGGAATCTATCAAGATGACTATATAGGAAATGGAGTTTGACACTCATATTGCATCCAAGGTCATGAAAGGCTGACAACATGGTTGGTACAAGGGTTTCATAGTTGTCAGCCTTTTTATTACCAAGAAAGTTTTCCATTACCGCCACAAATGAAAGCCATGCACCCCTTTCCTTGTCGTCCATCTTTCTGACAAAGTCTTGATCACGTACAAGTGCACGAATTTGTGGTCCATCAAACACACCTGCCTTTATCTTCTCAAATGACAAAGCAGGGTGAGCAGAGACTATGTGTTGGAAGCATTCACCATCAGTATTTAATGCTCTGACAAACTGTTTCATCAGGCCCAGCTTGATATGGAGAGGAGGAAATATGATCTTTTCTCGACTGACGATTGGATCATTGACAATGTTTGGCATACCAGCTTCCAGAGTCTCACGTAAGGGCCACTCCTTCAGGTTCCAATGCCTGTCTCTAGCTCGGCTGTCCCACATGCAAAGAAAGCAGGGATACTTTGTAAATCCTCTTTGTTGGCCAAGAAGGAAGTTCACCATTTTGAGGTCAACACAAATTGTCCAGTTGTGCTCATGGTATTTTAGCAGGTGAATCACAGTTTTAATGTCATTATACTCCTCTCGTAAGCACACAGAATGACCCACTGGAACAGCTGCATAGACATTACCATTATGTAGTAGCACACACTTCAGGCTACGCTTACAACTATCTAGAAATAATCGCCAGTCATTTGGACTATGCAATGGAATCCCTAATTCCTGGAGAAGACCCGGGATATTATGACAGTAAACAAACTTATTCTCCTCTGTAAAGAATGGCACAAAATCCTGTTCCCGCTTTCTGAAGTCTGAAACTTTTGTGGTCTGGTTCAGTAGAGCCTTTTCTTGCAACCTAGAAGCTAGAACTTCTGCTGCATTTTTGGAGAGACCCAAATCACGCACAAGGTCATTCAGCTCTGGCTGACTAAACTTCTGAGGGGTTGATGACTCTGGTGTACCATCAGAAGAATCGTCGGAATCTGCAAGTATTTCTTGAGTTTCATGTTCACTCTCTTGGTCTTTGTCGCTTCCCTCCTCTTCAGCTGGAGACAACCCATTAAAAACTGGAACTGGTAGCTCATCAGAGTGCAAAGTAGGTCGAATTGCTGAAGGGATACTAGGATACGATATTTTATGTCTGTTTTTCTTGCCAACACCCTTCGTATTGATCAGACAAAAATAGCAGTCAGTTGTGTGGTCCTTCGGTTCTCGCCAGGTCATGTGAATTCCGAACGGTAAGCCCTTACGTTTTCCTTTTGTCCAGTCACGCAGCATTTCTTCGCAGTTATGACACACAGCATGTGGAGCCCATTTTTTGTCTTGGTCGCCAAGAGTAAGTCCGAAGTACGCTTTATAGCCGCGCCTCACAAACGATGTTATATTGCGCCTCTGACGAATAAGCGTGAAGTATCCACAAATATAACAGAAGGCATCAGGTTTGTTCACACATTGATTTCTCTTTGTAGCCATGACCAAATCTGAAAGAAAAAACAGACAAAATTATATCTCCCTATTGATACCATAATCGTGTAATTAATTAATTTGACCGCAAACGGCTAGAATGTAAAACCTCAAATTACATGAAAACTGGAGCATGCAGAACAAAACTGGTTTCAAATATGAAATCAGCAGATCAAAAATGGTAAGAAACAGTAAAGAAATCTCATGCAACTGGGAATTATAAAAAATTTGTTGTCCTGTGTTATCAATGTTTCTGTTTACCAGATAATAATAGAAATAATACAAGAGGTCTGTTAACTTATGTTCGGAAAAATGTACCGGTTGAATTGGTAATAGCTGACAAGCAGAATGGGTTGAAAGTTTGAGTTAAAATCTACCATCAAGGGAGGTCTATATGTATTGTTAACATCTATGTACATCCTCAAAGTTTGGATGTTGATGACATGCTTGAGTGCCTATTTAATGATGCTAGTGTTATGGTTGGTGATATTAATGCTAGACACGAAGTCTTGGGTACTATGGGACCCAGCAACATTAATGGAAGGGGATGGTTACACTTCTTGGAGGAGTTTGATGATATTGAAATATTGGGGAATCATGAGCTTACCCACAAAATACAGAAGTTAATTAAGCGGAAAATATATTGGTTGCCGGAAGACGAAAACAGGAGCTGATCACTACTATACAGGACTGGTATACAGATTGTGAACCAGAGGATGTTGATAACTTTTACGATGATTTATTACATATTATTGATTCCGTTGTGAAGACAAGTAAGTGTATTTTTAAAGTGACAATAAATAATGGGAAACGTAATATGTATGTGAATGACAAATTGGTTCATGGCTGGAGTAAACTCCTTAGAAAGGTGCAAAGAGAATGGAGTACAAATCCAAATGATAATGAAATCAAGCAAGAGGCGCGGAATAAATACTCGACTGACTTTTTAGGGAGACTCGCTAAAGGCAAGATCTTGGATGACATATGGAAGGGAGTGAATAAAGTGCGAGGTGTTCGAAGCAAGGGCAATAGCTACGCTGGCCCACAGGGCAGGACCAGTCAACTTAGTAGGAAATGGACTGGGACTGCTAGTTTGGCCGAATTACTTCCGAGTGTGCAGGCCTCATTACAAAGTAAGAGTAGACGTAGGCGTGAGTCAGTACAAAGTCAGTGTACACTGGAGGATGATACATGTGTTCCTATAACGAGAGGTTAGTTATTATATGTGATTTAAAAGGGAAAGTCTACGGCACCCGGTAATGATGGAATAACATATGATATCGTTAACTGTCTGGCTGGTATTAGAGAAGTGCCCCTATTAGACTTGTTTAATATGTCTTATAATTGAGCTTGTATCCCCCTTAAGTGGAAGAAAGCAGTAATCGTACCAATACCACAGAACAATGGAGATTTTCGTCCAATATCCTTGACCTCTTGTTTTAGTAAAATGATGGAAAGAATAGTATTATACAGGTTGTTGTATAAAGTGGAAAATCTCTTGGCGCCCAATTTACATGAATTTATGAAAGGGAGAAGTACTGCAGACTGTGTTGTAAAGTGTTTGAATAACTCCGAGGTTACATGTAGGACTTTTATAGACTTGAACGGGCCTTTGATAGGGCAAATAAAGAAGTCTTACTTGAGGAACTAATTAATTTAGGGGTTTCTGGGAAGTTGCTGAAATGGATTGTAGATTACTTGAGTAACAGAATGGCTAGAGTATAGTTTTAGGGTTGGTACTCAGAAGATAGAAATGGAGTTGGGGACTCCACAAGGAGGTGTACTTAGCCCCACTCTTTTTAACATATTGGTGAACATAATGACTCGCTACGAATTTCCTGGAGAGACACAGGTTACGTTATATGCTGATGATATACTTTTACAATATAAATGTATGAGAAATATGCAAGAGGTTTTAGATGCATTGAGTAACACTTTGTTGTAGAATGGGCCTTGTAATTAACAATGAAAAAACTAAGTATCAGGTCAGAAATTATAAACAAGGGAATTTATTTTTGAATGGATTAAAGCTAGATAAAGTTGGTGTTTACAAATATCTTTGGATGCACATTGGGTATAAGTCCAACAGTAAAGTACGTGAGATTCAATGCCTGGAGACTGAATGTAAAGGACGTTTAAGACCTTTAAGAGCTTTGGCACGGAAGGGATATGGCGCAGGTATTCATATTTTAAGAATAGTTTATATCAGTACTATACGTTCAGTTATTGACTATGCAGCTCCCATCCTTATATTGTACAGCAAAAAAGTTATTTAAAAACTTGAAGTGATACAAAACGAGGCTATGAGAATCGTTTTAGGTTGTCAACGGAACACTGGAACTGAAATAATGAAAATGAAGTTAGATCTACCAAGTATAGAACATAGAGTAAAGGAACTTGCTGTAGAATGGCTGAAAAATTGGCCAAAAAAAGCTGCAGAAAAGATGTATATAGATATTGTTAACAATGTAAGTATTAGAACGATAAAGAGGGAAATGAAAAGAAAAAGAGAGGAGTGGAAAAAGCAAGAAGAGAAGTGATTGCCATTATTTGTATGTTTTACAAAACATCATTGTAACGTACGGGATTAATTTACCATCTGTTGATACAGTTATAATGAGACTAAGATTGGGATACAAATATTACTGGCAGATAAGTGGAGGGGCGGGTCAACCATGTCAACTGTGTCATCTTAAGGATGCACAGACAGTACAACACTATGTATTAGGATGTGGAAAAATGCAACCGTACAGGAACAGTGAGATTACTACTTTAAAGAAACAAGTTTTGTGGATGATTAATAATGGAAAGATTAAAGTATTTCTTGCAATGTATTTTGCTCCAAGGTTATAACATTTATCTTTGTATAAGATTATATTAACTATTCTTTTAATGTAGTACGGTGTTCAATGTTCATCTCAAAATGAACTATTTCATTGGTGTAAAAATAATTTTTGTATTGCTATAACATTTATAACTTTTTGTAAACCCCAGTTTCATAGGTCAGGGTTATATATGAAGGTCATAGGTTACGTTTATTGTTCAAGGATGTAATGTGAAGGTTATAGATCAAGGTTATAGTTCAGGGATGTAATGTGAAGGTTGTTGATCAATCTTAAAGTTTAAGTCAAGGTTAAATGTCAAGACTGTAAGGTCAATGCTGTAGGTCAAGATTGTAGGTGAACTTGAAGGTTATAGTTCAAATTTGTAGGTCAAGCTTATAGGTCAAGGCTGTAAGATGAAGGCAGTAGGTCAAGATGAAAGAAACAAGGATCGTTCTGTGATAACAAACAACCTGGGTAGTATTTGCATCATTAACACAGTAGTTGTTGTTGTTGTTGAGATGTAAAGAAAAGAGCCGTTGACTGTGAAGATGCAAGAAGGTGAAGGAGGAAGGTGAAGTTAGGAAGTGAGAAATACAGTGGGGTTTTGATACCAGGTGGTCTATCCACCTTCCACGGACGGAGTTTTGTCTACCACGACAGCACTCCGTCAGGTCCACTCCGGCAAGCTAAGCTAAGGTAGTTTTGTGGTGTTGTTGGGGGGGGGGGGGGGGGGGGGGGTGGGGGAGGGGATCCAGGTCCTTTTATGTCTGATGGGATATCCCCCATCTTTTTCATTTACTACTTTTTGTGTATCTTAGTTTTCGTTGTGTGTATATTGGTTCTGGTTCTGTGACATCGTTTATTATTCTCTTTGGCCACCAGCTGTGTGCTGTGGTAATGTGCTTTTGCATTAGCTGTTTGGGTCCTCTATTCCTTGTAGTTTTCCCATGTTGCTTTTGCTTGATTGTGCGTTCTGATATTGATTGTGGTTAGGTTATGTTCTGCATGTACTGTAAGTCGCTGGCAGTTTGTGTATATGGTGGTCTGAGTTTTGCTGCCCTTCTAAGGGCTACATTTTGGACTGCCTGTATTTTGAGTTTATTTGTTTTTGTGATAATGTTAAGTGGAATTGGGGGATATTTCAAGTATGGTCTGACTAGTGCTTTATAAAGGTGTAGTTGTGTACTGTTGTTTAGTTTACGGAATCTTCTGAGTTTAGTTAGTTGGGTCTTGGCTGTTGCGATTCTTTCTTTGATATGTGAGAGTTTGCGGTTTCTTGTAATTTTAAGGCCAAGGATTTTCCCATTTTCTGCATATATTTTAGTTGTTAACAATGATGGAGTAGGGTATTTGCTGTATGTATTATCTTCTGTTTGTGCATAGTTGTTTAAGGTTCCGGTTTCTCTACTTGTTCTGATTTTCATTGTTTGTTTGGATTTCCCTGGGTATTGGATGATTTGAGTTACATCGTCTGCGTATGATAATTATGTATTCTGAGTTTCTTGGTTTCGGCATATCTGTTGTATATATAGTGTATAGTGTGGGTGCTATGTTGCTGCCTTGGGGTACTCCACTATGAAGGGGGAAATTTTGTCCTATGTAGTTGTCGATGATGAGTTGCAAAGGAAGTTGTAAGGAGACCCTTGATGTTGGATAGCATGTCAAGTTGGATGATCTTATATTTGAGTCCTTCATGCCATACATTGTCGAAGGCTTTGCTGATATCTCTTAGTACTATGTTGCACTAGTTTATGTTGCTGGTTTCATTTGTTATGTGGATTCGTATATTAAGGCTATTGCAGTGTTGGTGCCTCGGTTTTTCCTAAAGCCGTGTTGTCTCTGGTTGTATTTATTTTCGTTCCCTGGAGAGTGTCTTAGTCTATGGTTGATTATTATTTTTTCCAAGATTTTGCCGGGTGTTTCGAGGAGTGATATAGGTCTGTAGTTTTCTGCCTGTGTTGGGTTCTTTCCTTGTTTGGGAATGAGTCTTATTTTGGCCATTTTAAATTTTGATGGGAAGAATCCGGCTGCTATTGAAGCATTGTAGATATTTGCAAGCTGTTTGATCATTGGTGGAGGTATGTTTTACATCACGGTTTTGTTTATTTGACTTATTCCGGATGATTTATTCTTGAAGTTGGCAATTGTTTCTTCGGTGTCGTGTGTGGTTATTGGAGCAATTAGTGGGTTGTTCACTAATGTGTTGAGGCTGATTGCCCTGTAGGGTTGCAATTTGTCTGTGTTTTGGTTCAGGTGTGTTCTCACCATCTGTTCTGTTTCTCTGCAGAGGTTTTTGTTGTCCTCATCCGTAGTTTGGTAAATGACGCTCCAAAATGTTCTAAATATTGGATATTTGAATTTCGGTTCTGAGATCCTTTTCCTGTTGTTGTCTCTAAGGCAGCTGTTATCTGCTGAGTTGGTTCCCATGAGATTTTTAACTTTGGTCCAAAAGGCTTTTGGGTCTTTGTGGTTTGTTTGTGTATTGATGGTTATTGATTCCATTTTGCATTGTGTTTTGTTTTGCACCTTTCGTTTAGTTCTTCTTTGATGTTTCTACATAAACTGTGGTGTAGGCCCCAGCCGAGTGTTTTTATGAATTCGCATAGGTTAGTGAATCTGGTTTGGATGAACTTTTCTTCATGCGTTGGCTGTGTATATGTTAGTGTGTGATATGCTGTTTTTTGGATGTTGTTTTTCATGGCTGTTGTTATTTTTGTATACCACGTTTCTAAGGCCATATCGATCTCGTTTGTGGCCTCTGGTGCTGGTAGGTCAGCTTTTATATGTGTGTAAATGGTGATTTCCCCGAGTTTCCAGGTGTTATAAATGTTTGGAAGTCTGGGCCGAGGTGTGTACTGCTGCCTTGTTCGATCAGGTTATGCAGAATTATTCCAGCTGGATTTCTTTTGTGGTGCCCAAGGGTTATGTGACGACCATTTAAATCGCCAGGAAGTATGCTGTTGTTGTTGTTTGTTTTTGTTTTTGCAATGGGATTAGCCCACCAGGTCAACGGTCACTGACCCACATCAGGGCGAGGGGGGGGGGGGGGGATATAATAATGATAATAACAATAATAACAATAATAATAATAACAACAATAACAAAAAATAAAATAATAATAATAATAATAATGATAATAATAATAATAATAATAATAATAATAATAATAATAAATATAATAATAATAATAATAATAATAATAACTATAAATAAATAAACAAAAATGAAAAAATAAAACAAGAGTAAGAAATGATATACTGTATGTACTGTACAGTCTCGTTCAAGATTCTTCGAACACTGCTGGAGACAGCTGGCAATACAAAATACTAAAATTAAAAATTAAATACTAAAAATAATAATAGTAACCATAAATAAATACAAAAACGAAAAAAATAAATCAAGAATGAGAAACGATACACAGTATGTATGTTGTTTTGTCAAAGTAAGAGAAACAATTGAGACCCTGCAATTGTGTGTAAACAAGGCAGAAAGTCAGATCAGCAACCTGGGACTCGGTCACAATTTTCTAGATGTCATAAGGCAGCAGGGTCTACCATTAGACAACACATTATGCTTCTAATATCTTCCCAGGCCGTTTGTTTACTATTATATGTAGTAAAAATTATGAAGGAATGTAAAAGTGATCGGTGAGTGTTTACTTAGTTCCCCATTGCTTAATTAATGGTTGGGCTTTATTGTTTCGTATTATATTATATTACGTAATATAGTAAACAAACGGCCTTGAGTTGCCAGCTGTCTCCAGCAGTGTTCGAAGAATCTTTAACGAGACTGTATGTTGTGTTGTCAATAGTAAGAGAAACAATTGAGACCCTGCAATTGTGTATAAATGAGGCAGAAAGTCAGATCAGCAACTTGGGACTTGGTCACAACTTTTCGTGATGCCATATTGCAGCAGGGTCTACCATTAGACAACACATTATGCTTCCAATATCTTCCCAGGCGGTAGTACCTCCCTGTTTGATAGCTGCCTACTACCTGTCGGGAATATTAGTCTTCTAAATGGTAGGTATAAAGTTCCTATTGTTATTGGTGCTTTGGTGGTGTTTGTTTCTACTGCCAGGAAGTTACTTTGGAAATTTTCAATTGTTTTGTGTTGAATTGTTCGTTTAATTGTTATTGCTATTCCGTCAATGAATGCTTCATTAATATTTCGTTGGTATACTATACGTGGTAATTAAATATTTAGATTGTTATTTGTTTCAGTCCATGTGCATTGATAAGTATGATATCTGGGTCTATTATGTCTATAGGTTTATAAATTCTGGGTTTTTTCGCCTGAGTCCAGGCGAGAACGTTGTGTTGGATTATCTTTAATGATCTGTTTTGTATATTCGTGGATCCCGGGAACTTGGTGCAGGTTGTTTGCTGGCTCGTGATTCTCCTGTCTGTCTTTCTTCATTTAGTCCAGATCTGATTTTCTTGTATTGAGTTACATCTACCTTTTCTATTCTGTTGTATTTGGTGCTTAGTCTTCCTCCCTTAATCAATGTTTCTATGTGAGCCTCTTCTACCCATTCATCTTCTTAGGTGAATTTGACTGTACCTTCCTTGATCCCGTGAGCAAGTCTTTCATTCGATATTGTCGGCTGTGTTGACTGAGTAGAAACGGATGCCGATCTCCTCGCTTAGGTCTATTAACTGCGCTCTGGTTGGTGAGGATGGGGAGGGGGGGGGGGGCATGATGGCCAGTGGGATTCGGTCGACTCTGGCAGTTTGTGGCTTCTCTAACTGGTAAGTTGTGTTCTCTGGTAATTTGTCGTGTAATATGATTGGTTGGCTGATGAGATCTCTTTCCATTACGTTTTCTTCTCCGTCAATTTTGGATGTTTACTCACGAGTCTTTGTAATTCCCAGGCTGTTCTCGGTAATAATTTCGAAGATTTATGTTGATGGGGTGTCGTCTGGGAATTTCACCTCCGGCAGATTATTGGCGGCGAACATTTCCTTGATCGTTTTTCCGAAGGTTTCCAGATTTACCACGTTGTTGATGTGTGCGTGGATAATTGTCGTTAGTATTGTGAAGGGTAGTCCTTCACTCAGTTCAGGTAGGTAGGTTGTGTGGGGGTTTTCTTTAGTTTTCTCCGCTATTTTAAAGGTAGTGTCTTGAAGTTTGGTATCACTGCATATGTTTTGTTGGGGGTCCGCTTCATTTTCTTATTTACCCTTTCCTTTTCTTTCAATTTCTTTTTGATGTCTTCTCTTGTGGGGCAACGTGCTGCCAATGTTCTGTGGTCCCCATTGCAGTTCAGGCACTTGGGTTTGGCTCTCTGCTGCGCATTCCGAGCAGATTTTTTTGTTCTTTTGGGGTAAATTTGCCGATAAATGGGTGTGTTGGTAGCAGTTCCAACATGGTGTTATTGGGTAAAACTCTTGTTGTTCATTTTTGTTGTTGTTGTTAAGTGGCAGTGGGAGATGCAGAGTCCATACTCTATAGCCTTTTCAGCCATGGAGATCTCTGCAAACCTGACTTTCATCATGGTAAGAGCACTGGGCATCAGCACCACCACCTCGATTCTTGCCCATGGGTTCTTCTCTTCAGTGTCTTTAGCTATATAGTTTGGAGATTCCTTTAATATGTATCTATCAACTTTTTTCTATGATTATAGATTTCTTGGCTCGGAGTTGTGGTAGTACTACAAAATTTTCTCACTTCAGTCTCTACTGAATCGGCGGCGAGCATGTTGCCCACGTCCTTTTCTTCCAGGAAAAGGACTATGAACAAGTCTTTGGCTTCTGTCAGGGCAGCGAATTTGATGTTGAGCTGGGCACACAACAGTATGCCCAGTTCCTCCTTGCGTTTTTCGGATACGCCTCCTAGAGGGAGCGTACCTGGATCCTGTTTCCAGTTGTCCTTGTCATTCTGTCCTCGTCGTTAACCTCAGCATCAGTCCAATTGCTGATTAATAAAAAAAAGAAAAAAGGAACAGACACCCTACCTATGCCGGGAGAGCAACCTAACAAAGGAATTACAGCACTCCCCACCGCCACTTGTTGGTCGAGTGGTCGTGGGGCGGTTCCTGTGTCTCTCCAGGAAGCCCCGCTAGAGGAGCTTACTTCTCTAGGATTCAGGAAGGCTCGGTGGAGGGATGGGTTCTGCTCCTACCCCCTTTCGTGTTCAAAATCTCCTGGGAGGGAGGTGAATAACTACAGGAGGGACTCAAGGACGAATACACCTCTAGGGTGCAGGTCCCCAAACCAGAGCGAAAAGGAGGAAGAATACAGGAAGCAACCACTGGTGCAGGTAATACCAGTGGGGTCGCAGCCCAAATCCGTTACAGGAAGCCGTTGCAGAGCACCCAATCTGGGCCGCCTCTGTTCAGGAGATACCCTGTGAGCAGTGCGGGCGACACAGAAAGGGCGTTGTCTGGAACAAGCTTCCCAACTGTTTAGGTAGTGGTGAGTGGCGGTGAGTGCTGGCTGGCTTTGGCGTTGAAGGGTCTGGTGTGTATACTGTACTTATTCTCGGGTATACAGCACACATTAACCCGGAATAACAGAAAAAAAGCCTCGCCTTATGTTATCGGGGCCAAAAATGGTAGGGGGAGAAGAAATTAACTTGGACACACTCCACACGACGCTACACAATACTACGTTAGTATGGAGAACAAGAATGGGACACCATTCTGCTTGAACCAGAGACTAGACGAACACTGAACGTCATCGTTTACGAATATAGGAAAGAAAGTAACGATGAAAAAAGTAAAGGAAAAAAGTTTCATAAAAAAGAATCAGGAAAAAAGTAACGCCTAAAAAATAACAGGAAATAAAGTAACAGAAAAGTATCAGAAAATACATGGCTTCGTCCAAACTACCTTATTACCTGTTTGTGCGGCTTAACCTAACCTAAATTATCATAATCTAGCCTAAAAAAACCTAACCTAACCAATCCAACCCTAAACCAGACAAACCTAACCTAACCTAACATAACATAACCTAACCTATCCAACCCTAAACCAGCCTAACTAAACCAAACCTATCCAAACCTAACCTACTAACCTATCCTAACCTAAACTATCATATCATATCCTATCATAACCTAACCTAACCTAACCTAAGCTTCAGAAGTTGAAGACCCGGCTAATATATTGTGCCGCTGACCGAAAACGAAAATTGATTTAACAAACACATCAGTACATCAAAGATATTCTGTAAATTGGAGAAGAAAAAAGTAAATATAATCATTTTCCCATTACATTCACACTGTAAATAGCGTCAAAGTAATAATTAACACATGCTAAAAAGGTTACCTAACTTCCCTATTTTCACCCTTCTGAAGCAAAGATCAAAGGCTGATTTGGGGAGAATTTCGTTTCATTTAATTTTGGATCATATTCGTGAGCATCTATGTGAGAATGCCCAGTGCTTGGTCCAGTCGTCTCATCAAGTACCAGCTCCCTCCAAACTGAGTAGTGTGCACGACGGTGATCGGAAAGGAAGTAACAAGAAAAAAATGGAACGGAAAAAAAATTAAAAAATTTGCTAGGAAAAAAATATAAGGAAAAGAAGTATCAGTGATAGTATCAATTTGCTAGAAAAAGGTAACAGCACATACATAAAATATAAAATTAATAAAAACATATATACAAGCAACTTATTGATAAAATACACATTATTACATTATTCTAGTACAGTACAGTAGGTATGACATCCTGAAGGTGGTGAGGAGGTTTCTTTAGTTTATGGAGGTGTTGACAGCTTCTGGAGGCGTGGAGGGAGGTGTTCATAAACTGCTGAAGTATTATACTGGGCCGGGCGGGAAAACAATCACTGAAGTTTTTGTTTTTTTTGTTTGACATGTTGTTTGGTCACGGCTGTCCAAGATCTACCTCGCCTCTCTCACCCACTGATGGTCGTGTACGCCCACTTATTTACACTACCTAGTTCTGTATTCCGGAGTTTAAAGAAAACTTAGGGATCGCTGTATATATTCATGGTAATAGTGGTGGTAGTAGTAATGAGAACAAATTTAAACACTTATTGATACATTGTCATAATATTGTCGGGGAGTATAATTTATGTATCTGTTGTTTTTAATGCTTCGTGTATGTAATAATACTACTACTACTACTACTACTACTAATAATAATAATAATAATAATAATAATTAACGGTTTATTTAAAAAGTTCAGCAGCCCGAAGGCTGAAAATATACATTGGGCAGAAATTACGTATTAAGTTATTACATACAAAGACATGGGGGTTGGTGGGTCGTTTAACAAAAGCTTCTTTACTAAAAGGGGAAAGAACATGAATTTAACTTACAAATTATAGCTTACAGTTGATGGTAGAGGCTGGTCTCTTGCCCAACTGTGCATTTTTTTTTTTTACGGGGTTTAACCCACCCGGGCACAGGTCTCTGACCCACATCGGGGCCTGGGGGTGAAAATGTAATAATAATAATAATAATAATAATAATAATAATAATAATAATAATAATAATAATAAAATTTATTATTATTATTATCATTAGACACTGGAGTTGTGCCAGAGTTGTGGAAACAGGCGAATGTAGTACCCATATTTAATATGGGAGACAGAGCATCAGCTTCAAATTACGGGTCGATCAGTTTGACGTCAGTAGTGGGGAAATTTCTTGAATCAATTATAGCAGATAGCATCCGATCGCATCTAGAGAAAAGCATGGCAGCTCCTGTCGAGAGTTACTACCACTCTCTATCATCCATGAATCTATCTAGCCTCCTTTTGAAACTTTCCAGAGTTCCCGCACTTACTACAAAGTTGCTGAGCTTGTTCCACTCGTCCACCACCCTATTTGTGAACCAGTTTCTTCCTATCTCCCTCCTAAACCTAAACTTATCCAACATGAATCCTTTGCTCCGAGTCCTATCCTGCTCGGATATTATAAGAACTTTATCTATATCCCCTTTATTGATTCCTTTCACCCACTTAAATACTTCTATCATATCTCCCCGCACTCTTCGTCTTTCTAGGGAATGCAAGATAAGTTTCTTTAACCTATCCTGATATGGAAGGTTTCTAAGTCCCGGAATCATTTTTGTTATTCTTCGCTGCACCGACTCTAGTGAATTTATATCCATTCTATAATAGGGGCACCAGAACTGAACCGCATAATCGAGGTGCGGCCTGACTAGTTCAAGATATAGTTGCAATAAGACCTCTGCACTCTTGTTACTTACACTTCTAGATATAAAACCCAATACTCTGTTTGCCATATTTCGAACATTAACACACTGTTTTCTACGCCGTAGGTCCGGGCTTACAAGTACCCTTAGGTCTTTTTCACAAGTCGACTTCTCTAGGTTGATGTTGTTAAGGCTGTATACATTATCAGTATTTGTTCTTCCAATATTAAGTACCCTGCACTTGCTGGTGTTGAATTTCATTTGCCATTTTTCAGACCACCCCTGCAGTTTATTTAGATCCTCCTGTAATGCATTTACATCCTGCCCTGAATTAATCTGCTGCCCTATTTTGGTGTCATCCGCAAACTTGCTTATGTCACTGATGATCCCAGTATCTAGATCGTTTATGTAGATTATGAACAAGAGTGGGCCGAGTACTAACCCCTGGGGAACCCCACTGGTTTCACGGCCCCACTCAGATTTAACACCATCTACGCTGATCCTCTGCGTTCTATCGGTGAGCCATGATTTTATCCAATTTAAAACTTTCCCCTCGATACCATGAGCCTTAATTTTTCTCAGAAGCCTTTGATGCGGTACTCTGTCAAATGCTTTGCTAAAGTCTAAGTAAATAACATCGTAATTTTCGTCATTATCTACTACCTCGAAGACTTTCCTAAAAACATCAGCAGATTTGTTAGACAATATTTTCCCTTTGTAAACCCATGCCGAGAGTGGTAGATTAATTTGCTTTTCTCTAGATGCGATCGGATGCTATCTGCTATAATTGATTCAAGAAATTTCCCCACTACTGTCGTCAAACTGATCGGCCGGTAATTTGACGCTGATGCTCTCTCTCCCTTTTTGAATATGGGTACTACATTTGCCTATTTCCACAAGTCTGGCACAACTCCGGTGTCTAATGATTTTGTAAATAAGTTTACGAGGGGTCCGCTAATCTGTTCCCTACACTCTCAAGATTCGAGGGAAAATTTCATCCGGCCCTGGGGATTTTGTATTCTTTAGTTTATTTATCTTCTTAAGAGCATCATCTTTTCTGATAGTGATATTCTTTAAATTCTCTTCTTCGTTTCCCTTAAATATCAGTTCCACCTCTGGATTTTCATAGCAAATTTCGTCTGTGAAAACTGATAAGAAGTAGCTGTTCAATGCTTTGCTTATTTCTTCACTGCTATTTATCACTTCTCCCCTCCCTGACTTTAAAGACCCAACTTTGTCCTTTACCTTTGTCCTATATACCTGGAAAAATCCCTTGGGATTCGCCTTGGATTCTCTTGCTATTTTGATTTCATAGTCTCTCTTTGCTTTCCTTACATTTTTCTTAACATTCCTAGATAGTTCATTATACCTATTTCTGAGCTGCTCCTCCCCTCCCTTTAATTTCTTATATATTCCTTTCTTTATTCCTATGTCATGTTTAAGTTTTCTGGTGATCCACCTTGGCTCATTCTTAGTTGACCTAATTTTTCTGTATGGTATATTTTGTTCTTGTGCTTTATGTAGTATACTAGTGAATATATTATAGTCATGATCAATTGTTGTGTCATCTATGACCTCACCCCTTCCTACTGGGGACTGACGTGACTGTTCCCAGGTGACCTCACCTAGGTACCTTCTTAACCCCTGATAATCCGCCAACCGAAAGTTTGGGACTCTGACCATATTGCCATTTTTTTTGTTTCCCAATTTAGGGTGAACCTGATTTCTCTGTGATCACTGTTACCTAGTTCTTCCCCTACTGTGATATCTCTGATAATATTTTCTTTATTTGTTAATACTAGGTCTAACATATTGTCACCTCTAGTAGGTTCTGTAATTAGTTGTTTTAAAAAATTGTCCTGTACTGCGTCTAGGAAGTCTTCAGATTCATAGTTACCTACAATGTTGTCCCAGTCAATATTTCTGAAGTTGAAATCCTCCATAATGCACAGGTTGTTATATTTTGCTGCCCTACTCATTTCCTGCCATATGGGCTGAGCTGCTTCTTTCCCAAGACTTGGGGGCCTGTAAATCACTCCCATAATTAGTTTTTCTCTTCCTTCCGTGATTTCTACCCATACAGACTCGGTTCCTATTTCACCCTTTATTGAATTATTGAAACAACATTTTAATGTATCCTTGAAGAAGAGTGCGACCCCTCCCCCCTTCCTACCTTCCCTGTCCTTGTGAAAAAGGTTGTACCCTTCTATGTGGTACTCTGATAAAAAAATTTTGCTCGCCAGATTCATCCAAGTTTCGGTGATTGCTATGACGTCTACATTCTCGGTTCATACAACCGCTCTCAGCAAGTTTATTTTATTTCTAACGCTCCTACTGTTTGTATAGTATACATTTAAACCTACCCTTCCCTGGTCCTGTTTTACCCCTTGTCCTGAGTAACTAATTTTACTTCCCAGGACCTGCTTGTTTTTTGACTCCCACTTTCCCCGACCTCTCTCT
This sequence comes from Homarus gammarus, assembly GCA_958450375.1. NCBI lineage: Eukaryota > Metazoa > Arthropoda > Malacostraca > Decapoda > Nephropidae > Homarus > Homarus gammarus. Next base: position 856,384 of record CAUDMG010004029.1, on the reverse strand, counting down.
ACTGGCGAAACCCTCCCCCCCCTTTGGAGTGACAATTTCACGCTCCAGGGATGCAGACAACGTCTTTACCCCCTCATGACACAAGTGTACTCCGTCGCGACTGTACAGGTAGTCGTTGCCATAGAATCGTTGCCAGCTATCAATGAATGCCCAACCATTGTTTGCACAATGTTTTTCCAGTCAGCAATTTATAGCAATTGCCCTGGACAGTCATTCACCACCAACTCCTCTTCTCGGCAAGACACCACATACTATCGGGATCCCTCCCCTATCTCTAATCTTCCCCAGCGCCTCCCTATACCTCTTGAAAAGTTCCTCACTCCAAACCTTACCTATGTCGTTTCCTCCCACACTAAGACACACTACTGGATTGGTACCCTCCCCTGACAAAACCCTGTCTAACCTCTCAGCTACATGCCCTATCCCAGCCCCAGGAAAACACACCCTAGTCCTACGTTTCCTATCTGTCGCACAAAAAGTCCTATCTAAAAACCTCACCTGGCTGTCCCCAACTACCACGACCTTACCTGTGGGCAGGGTTTGTGCAACTGCCCTTTCCTCTCCTTGCTCCATACCATCCTGCCTCTTCTCTTCCTCGCCAGCTTCCTGCAGCATCTGGTAGGGGTTACTACACTCCACACCCTGGTCAGCTTTCCTGAGTCTGACCCTAGTCCCCTTGGAGACAACCACTCTCCACGCCTGCTCCTCCTTCGCAGGTGTCCTGCTAGGCAGGACACCTACCTGAAGGAGTTCAGTCCTGAGGGCTTCATTTTCCCCCTTTAGAGTGTCAACCTCACTCCTCAACTGCCCCAGCTGCCTTAACAGAGTGGTAAGGAGGTCGTCTTTCCCCACACTCCCCTCCTCTTCCCCCAAGACACAACGATCCAAGGCGGCCATTTTCCTTGGTCACTAACGGGAGCACTTGCGGGCACGACCTTCTCCAAGCTGGGTCAGGTAGCAACTGAGCTGGGTCAGGTAGCATCGGGACCTGGCGACTTTTTAGGCTTTAGTTTGTCTATTTGCTTACTAACGTTACTAGTCACTACTACCTCGCTTAATCTATTTTCTTCACTCTCTCTGTATAGAGTCGGTGCCTCGGGTATCATGTTTAAATTTTCGGTGGTGAAAACTGTTGAAAAATATTTATTCAGATTATTGCTCATTTCTCCGTCATTATCAGTTAGCTCACCGGTCTCTGACTGTATTGGTCCAATCTTTTCTCTTGTTTTAGTTTGATACATTTGAAAGAATCCCTTGGGGTTTGACTTCGCCTTCCTTGCTCCCTTCAGTTCATTATTCCTCTTTGCTTTTCTTATCTCTTTCTTAACCTTACTGCCAAATACCTTGTAATAATCTCGGAGGTAAACTTCACCACGATTTATTCTCCTTCCTATAGCCTTCCTGTGTCCATTAATATTCTTTAAATAATTATTTATCCATTTAGGGTCATTGTTGCTTGACCTGAGTTTTCTGAATGGTATGTTCTGCCTTTGTGCATTAAGTAACTCATTATTAAATTGTTGTGGAACTCGTCAACCTCAGATCTCGTGATCAGGTCATCCTCAACTGTCATATTTTGTGAGGATATCGTTGTTAGGTCTCCAGGTAAAGTGAGGTCGCCCTCTGTGGGTACATTGTGTGAGGTCACCTCACGCGAGGTCATGTAATCCATCCCCAAATGTGATACCCCTTTTCTCAGCTGCCTGTTCAGCCTATCAAAGTTTGCCCTTGTGAAATCTGGGACTTAAATGGAATTTTCCTTGCGACTGCCATTAAATTTTAGTTGAAATCGTATTTCCTTGTGATCGCTGTTGGCAAGTTCGTTCCCTACCTCGACAGATGTGGAGGCTGTAGGTATTCTCAGGTAAGCTTGTACAGTAACTCACCTGCCCAGCCAGACTCACACTGGACGATTACCCAGTGGACGTATCCCCCCTAGACACACCCCACTGTTTAAATCCCCCCAGACAATGGTCTAGTGGTCATAACCCTTTCAGACTTCTTCTTCCTCAACAACTTCCTCCTCGACAACTTCCTCCTCAAAAACTTCCTCCTCAAAAACTTCCTCCTCGACAACTTCCTCCTCAACCACTTCCTCCTCAACAACTTCCTCCTCAACAACTTCCTCTTCGACAAGTTCCTCCTCAACAACTTCCTCCACAACAACTTCCTCCTCAACAACTTCCTCCTCAACAACTTCCTCCTCAACAACTTCCTTCTCGACAACTTCCTCCTCAAAAACTTCCTCCTCAACAACTTCCTCTTCGACAACTTCCTCCTCAATAACTTCTTCCTCAACAACTTCCTCCTCAACAACTTCCTCCTCAACAACTTCCTTCTCGACAACTTCCTCCTCAAAAACTTCCTCCTCAACAACTTCCTCTTCGATAACTTCCTCCTCAACAACTTCCTCCTCGACAACTTCCTCCTCAACAACTTCCTCCTCGACAACTTCCTCCTCAAAAACTTCCTCCTCAACAACTTCCTTCTCGACAACTTCCTCCTCAACAACTTCCTCTTCGACAACTTCCTCCTCAACAACTTCCTCCTCGACAACTTCCTCCTCAAAAACTTCCTCCTCAACAACTTCCTCTTCGATAACTTCCTCCTCAACAACTTCATCTTCGACAACTTCCTCCTCAACAACTTCCTCCTCGACAACTTCCTCCTCAAAAACTTCCTCCTCAACAACTTCCTCCTCAACAACTTCCTCCTCGACAACTTCCTCCTCAATAACTTCCTCCTCAACAACTTCCTCCTCGACAACTTCCTCGTCAACAACTTCCTCCTCGACAACTTCCTCCTCGACAACTTCCTCCTCGACAACTTCCTCCTCAACAACTTCCTCTTCGACAACTTCCTCCTCAACAACTTCCTCCTCGACAACTTCCTCCTCAACAACTTCCTCCACGACAACTTCCTCCTCGACAACTTCCTCTTCGACAGCTTCCTCCTCAAAAACTTCCTCCTCGACAACTTCCTCCTCGACAACTTCCTCCTCAACAACTTCCTCCTCGACAACTTCCTCCTCAACAACTTCCTCCTCAACAACTTCCTCCTCGACAACTTCCTCCTCAACAACTTCCTCCTCGACAACTTCCTCCTCAAAAACTTCCTCCTCAACAACTTCCTCCTCAACAACTTCCTCCTCAACAACTTCCTCCTCAACAACTTCCTCTTCAACAACTTCCTCCTCAACAACTTCCTCCTCAACAACTTCCTCCTCAACAACTTCCTCCTCAAAAACTTCCTCCTCAAAAACTTCCTCCTCAACAACTTCCTCTTCGACAACTTCCTCCCAAGAAAATAATTTCCTAATGCCTTTTTTGGTTATGTAAGGTTAGATTAAGTTAGGTTAGCTGGATTAAATTATTTGAATTTAGGTACAATTTTCTAGTTTAAATGAGGTTTAATTTGTTTAGGTTAGGGTAATAAGATAATTCTGGTGAGGTGGTTAGTTTAGTTTATTAGGTGAGCTAACTTAGATGAAATGAGCTTAGATTAGGTGAGGTTAGGTGGGTTAACTTAGATGTGGGTAGGTAGGGTTAGGTGAGGTGAGGTTAGGTTAGATAACTTAGATAAGATGAGTTTAGATTAGGTGAGGTTAGGTTAGGTAAGGTGAGGTTGGGTGAATTAAGTTAGATGAGATGGGGTTAGGTTAGGTTAGATGAGATGAGCTTGGGTTAGCTTAGATGAGTTTAAGTTCGGTGTGGTTAATTTAGATGCGTTAACTTAGATGAGGTTAGGTGAGGTGAGGTAGAAAACTGTCCTGCAATTTTCTCCGGCACGTGACCACATGATTTGCGTCGAGAAAGGCATGAAACTGCCTGTGTCTTGCATTTCTTTCCAGGTTTGTCTTTGTAATGATTCTAGAAGTGTGTGTGCAGGCTAGAAGTTGTGTATGCTTGTGGCCTTGTGTATTTGTGCTATGAACCAAGGAGAGCAAGTGTACATAAAAGGTATACTTGTTTAGGGTAGGTCTGTGTGATGTGTCGGAGTGAATGGTAAACATGCCTTTTGTAACACCGTGCATTATTGTTTGTCTACTGAGGGGGTAAGGAGAACAAAATATGTGTAGCATGGTGTAATCTAGTGTAGTTGCTCTGCTGCCCAATTGCTTGCTTCATATTTTGTGTACAAAGATAAATTTAGCTAATGCTGATGACGATGATAGTGATTCTGAAGACTGAGTTTGTAAGGTCACTCAGAACGATGTAAGTACTTGAAATTTTTTTGACTGGTGGAGTGTTACTTAAGGTGTTTGATGGTGCCATATATCCTGGCATGTGTGATGATTTCTGTGCTTCATGGTAATGTGTTTTATCAATAATGACTCAGATTATCATGTGCGTCCCATGCTTTGAACAATACGCGCTATTTGTATAGATGAACGTTCTGATAGCCAGATGAATATTGCCTATGTTGTAAATACTTAATTAATATTGAACTTGTGATAATATTATTCATTTATATAAATGCCTTGACCTTAGAAACCTCGGGTTTGAGCCAAAAATTTTGGCTCACCCGGCAGATTTGAATTCAGCACCCCTAAATTATACAAAAGCAATCACAAAATTTTGCGACTACGCAAAAACACACTTTGCCAAGGATCCCTCGGACTACGTGGTGTAATACATAGCGCGCCAGTGGTTCTCATACGCGGGGTTGCGAGATGCATGGGGTCGCGGGGTCACCTAGGTCTTGCAGGGGTCACATGTGATTTTTTATAGTCCAGGTATCAAGAAGTGAAGGACGTGGCCGGTAGGTGCTCTCTCGTTAAGTCGGGACCATAAAATATAATCAAGGGATTAACGCAGTTACTCTACTTGTGTCAGGTCAGATCAGGCTTGCCCTGGTGACACGTTTATTAGCAGAAGTTCTACACTCCTCCATTGAACTGTTCTCATCTCAGTTCACTCTCTACTTCACACGGATGCGGATACAAAATTTAAATGATAGATTCTTTGAGTTAAGAACATAAGAATGGAGGAAACTGCAGCGGGCCAATTGGTCCATACTAGGCAGCCCCGTTTACACCCAACCCCTATCGCTCATATATCTATCCAGCCCAGATTTGAAGCTACCCAGAGTGCTCGAGTGAATGATGAAATTCGGTAACTTGTACCAGTCATCCACTACTCTATTTCCAAACCGATGTTTACCTATCTCGCGCCTATATCTCAATTTGCCTTATTTAAAACCATTGCTGCGAGCTCGCTCCTGGTTGGATAGTTTGAGTATCTTTGTTATATCATCTTTGTTTAACCTTGACTTCCACTTTTACACCTCGATAATATCGCTCCTCACTCTACGTCTCTTGAGGGAGTGCAAATTAGATGCTTTAATCTGTCTCTGTACTCAAGGTTCCCAATGCCCGGGATTAGTCTTGTTTGTTATTGCAAGCTCAAACTTCGCTCGTCTTTTAACTAACATTCCTTTGTATGAACCCAAGTACTTTGTTATCCTTGTTTCAAGTACTTTTTTTCAGTCTCTTTAAGACAGATAGTGTGGCTCTTTTGCGCCCTAAATTTCGGAATTACAGGTAAATTTTGACGTCTAGATGACATAACAAAGTTTTGGATTACTTTATCAAAGAGGCATTCAGCGGTTATAAATTGAGCTAACAAGGTTCTGGTACAATTTGGAAGCACGTATGTCTGCGAGGCAGCATTCTCGTTAACGGTTTTTATAAAAAAAATTAGTGCCGTACCCGTATTTCAAACTTCAACTTTGAAAATTGTTCGCTATGTTGCTTAACCTCATAATACCACCAGGTATATAAAATTAATCAAATGATTACGTACACATGTCAGATATGAAATATGACACAGTTGTAGCGTTCAGCACTATGACAGAATTGTAACTTAGAAAATTGTATGTTAAGTTGCTTAACCACGTTATTATACCCCCAGGTGTACAACATTAAATGTTGACATAAACATGTCACAAATTAAACATGACAGAATTGTAATCTGTTTCTAGTGTTTACTTTTAGACTCCTCAATCATGTAATATATTTTTTTTCTTTTTTTTTTGCAGTTAAATACATATGAAAATATGTCAGTATTTACATGAATTCTAAAAGTCCTCATACGATTGAATTGTTACACTGAACACAAAATGCAACGCATATATATACTTCTCAAATACACATTATACAAGGAAAAACCAATATTATTACAAAACGTAATGTTTGGCAGCGATCTGAGGTAGTTGCCAGACATCACTTACTCTCAAAGGCATAAACCATGAAGGGTATAATAATAACTATGAATGGTATAATAATATATAAACAGTAATTATTTATGTATTTATTTATTAATTAATTTATTTTATTTATTAACTTACTTCATTATACTTATATTCATATTAAAGCCAAGAAAATTTAGTAACGAAAAAATAAAAATAGCTCTGTATTCCAAAATCCAAATATTTACCGGCTGCCCGCGGTCACCAGCTGCTGCCTCGCCACTCTTGCAGGAAGGTCAACATCTCCCTTCTTCTTCTCTGATTTTTACATTTACAACTGTTTGAGGTAAGAAATATAAACTATTTAACCTTAGAGAGTTAATCAGCCTTCGCCAAGTTATGTATCTTAGTTATTATGTCTTTAAACAGGTGGAGGAAGTCCATGCTGGTACGCTCAACTTAAACTTTTATCATCTTCGCCACTGATGGGCTAGTTAGCTGCTTGGGGGTCGGTCATGTGTCAAGAGACGTTTGCACATCTCAGTGTTATAGCAACAACCTTGAGGGGAAAAATAAAAAACTTTGTGGACAAACGTTTATTTTTAACGACTTCGTACACGAAGACGTTCAATATAACGAGTGGGAAGGATACTGACAGAAGTACTGATGCAGTGATATTGTCATTAAGTATAAACAGTGTGGCGTCTTGATTCACTAACGGGTTACGAACATCATAAGTGCTTTAGAGTTCATAATCTGCGGTGGTGATTCACTGAAGACTTAAGAATTACACAACTCGATATAAAATGGCTTACTTTCATTCGTAACGTACGGTGACGCTGGAGGGCTTCTGCAAGGCGGGAATAACGCCATTTTCACTACTATACAACCTGTACTTAAACACACAGAGTTGCTAGACGTACTTAAAGCGTAATTGGTGAATATGTAATTAATGATTGGGTAATACTGGTATATATATATATATATATATATATATATATATATATATATATATATATATATATATATATATACACAGTATATATATATATATATATATATATATATATATATATATATATATATATATATATATATATATATACTTCATTTTTAGTCCATTTAACACGCGAACTTTGAACATATATATATATATATATATATATATATATATATATATATATATATATATATATATATATACACACACACATATATATACATATATATATATATATATATATATATATATACATATATATATATATACATATATATATATATATATATATATATATATATATATATATACATATATATATATATATATATATATATATATATACATATATATATATATTTATATATATATATATATATAATATATACATATATACAAATATATACATATATATATATATATATATATATATATATATATGTATATATTTGTATATATGTATATATATATATATATATATATATATATAATATATATATATACATACATATATATATATATATATATATATATATATATACATACATATATACAAATATATACATATATATATATATATATATATATATATATATATATATATACATACATATATATATATATATCTTGATAAAATCACACGGGAAAATGGAAACAACGGAGCACCCCAGCCCTCGTCTTTATTCAAGACATCTTCAGTTGCCTCTGAAGATGTCTTGAATAAAGACGAAAGCCAAGGCACTCCGCTGCTTCCACCCTCCCATGTGATTTCATCAAGATTTATCTTATCCACGTTTTCATTGTGGATTTACATGAAATATATACACACAGTTTCATACCAGCTGGATTCGGTAAAATGCTACTGACACCACATACGAGGCACGGGCAGTTTCCCAATGAGGTTCACGGCGCCATCAGCTCGATGAACAGGCTTTGTGTGAAATATAACAGAGTCTAGAACTGCTTTTAGTGTCCTTGTGGGCTAGCCGGTAAGCGTTCCCTAGGGCCACCCAGTAGGTCGAGGGTTCGATTTCTTGCGCGTGATCTAGGTATATGCTGATAACCACAAGGAAAGAAGAAAACACGAAGTTCCCAAGCGCTTTCGTGTAAATCACATCTTCATGGGTGAGTACAGACTAGTCTGTACTCACCCCTGAAGATGTGAATTACACGAAAGCGCTTGGGAACTTCGTGTTTTCTTCTTTCCTTGTGGTTATCAGCATATATATATATATATATATATATATATAATTTTTTTTTTACGGGAATTAGCCCACCCGGGCACAGGTCAAACGACCCACAACGGAGCCTGGGGGGCGAAAAAAAAAAGGACCGAAAGAAATTGTAAATATAGAAAAAAAAGGTTATACTGTATTGATCTACACCACGAAGATGCCGGAAAACCAGCTTTTTAAAGTGAGACAGATTGTAAGAGCATGGAAACACAGAAGAACACACGGCCTTGCCGGCGGTACACAGGATGCCAAATCCACCGAACATTGCCCGTTAAAGTACCTGTAAAAGAGAGAGAGTGCAGCAACATTGCGGCGAAGAGAAAGGGAAGAGAGATTGTCGACTAAAGGAGGAGAGTTAATAAGACGAATTGCTTTTAATTCCACCCTATCTAATAGTTGGACAGAAGAGCCACCCCAGATATGAGAGCAGTACTCCAAGTTAGGACGAATGAATCCCTTATATACTTGGAGCAACTGCTCATGAGTGAAGTAGCTGCGGCATCTGTACAGCATTCCCAACTTTCGGGAGGCAGCTTTAGTTATACTAAGGATGTGTGATTTCCAGGACATATTGGAGGAAATGGTGAGGCCTAACATATTTATTTCAGAATTTGGAAGGATGATAGCGTCCTGAAATGTAATTGGTGGGAGATCGTCTAATTTACAAAGTGTAATTGGTAAATATTGAGTTTTATTACTATGGAACTTAACCAAGTTTGTACCTCCCCATTCAGAGATGCTGCACAGATCCGCGTTGATAGAAGTAATGATATCAGTTCTAGAAACAGACCTAGTTTGAGAGTTAGGAGGAAGGGGAAAATGTGAGGAAGAGTGAAGAGTAGAATCATCAGCGTAAGAATGGATAGAATTAGTTGTAGTGTGAAGTAAATCATTGATAAAAAGAAGGAAGAGAGTTGGTGAAAGAAAAGAACCCTGTGGGACGCCACTACTGGAAGAGAAAGAGCGAGAAATCGATCCCTCGACAACAACTGTCATGGATCGGTTCTCAAGGAAGCTAGAGATGAGAAAACAAAGTGGGGGAGAGAAACCAAAAGAGGGAAGCTTAGATAGCAAAGACTTGTGCCATACCATGTCAAATGCTTTGGAGATGTCGAGGGCCACGACAAAAGTTTCCCCATAATCCCTAAGAGAGGATATATATATATATATATATATATATATATATATATATATATATATATATATATATATATATATATATATATATATATATATATATATATATATCCACTTTTTTACCGCAAGATAAGTGAAATGAATCAACCTAACGTTACCTAACCTAACCTAACCTAACCTAACCTTACCTTACCTAACCTAAACTTATCTAACCTTACTTTACCTAACCTAACCTTACTTTACTTTACCTAACCTTACCTTACCGTACCTAACCTTACCTTACCGTACCTAACCTTACCTTACCGTACCTAACCTTACCTTACCGTACCTAACCTTACATTACTTTTTTATAATATATTTGCAGAGATAATCAAAGGTTGAAGGGCATAATAGTGGTATTGCGAGTTTCGTTTATACATCATCTACAGATTTAGATATGTTGAAGAAATGAAAGTAAAGTGTCTTGAGTTATTCAAATAGTACTGTCTGATTTTAGGGGAGATGGTGTGGCAATTATCCAAATGTATACCATTATTTATTAATGTGGAGGCTGTGTGACTTTTATGCGTATATGCGGTATACCACAATTTTGCTATGTACTACCCGGACTCCAATACCCGTTATTGTAATTGGCTGGGATTTTTTCTGGGTAAACTCTCTCCATTCCTGGTCTCTGAGCTAGTTTCCGAGGTTCTGAGGTTGACAAGTTGAGATGCATAACAGTGGTATTGTTAGTTATGCTTATATAACATCAGCAGATTTATAAATATGTTGGGGAAATTGTTAAAAAAAATTATGATCACAAATGGTATTAAAAAAAATATGCCATTGAAATTGTTCTGGAGAACTTAATTGTTTGTCATGTGCAGTGTGGCTTTCTGTGTGGAGTGGAGGCCTGATATTCCAACAATAATCTGTTTTGAGCATGTTGCTGAGTGACGACTGAAATTAAGTATTATAAATGTGTGGCTTATTGACCCATACTGGGCAGTGCCGTTTACACCTACTACTACTACTTTGCTGTCACTCGGAATCGAGTATGACGATCATCCAGCTATGATACAATGATATGAGTTATTAAAGATGTCACCTACATTGGTGAATTCTGAGGTGACTAAAGAGGCCAATACAGGACCGGCGGGGTCATTCACAGATGTTGCACATGTGGAAGGCTACATCTAGTGCGGGAGGGGCGGCGGCAGCGTCTTACCGGCGTTAGCGCTCGTTTGCCTCGGTTTGTATTTGGGTTAACTCGAAAGTATTGACACCTTCTTGTGTGGTGCTCCTCCAAGTGTTAGGGTGTGGAGTAATCGTCTCCCAGGTGAGGGGGTCACTTTAGCTCTTTTTCAGCTTTGTCTTAAAACTATTCTTATACGTTTTCACTTGCCTGCCAGCGTTACGTTTACTATTCGTTAGCTGACTGTAAAGTAGCTGCTTTGGCAGTCTACTGTCGTCCATGTGGGTAAAATAGCCAGTCCAACGTAGTTGTTAATGGATAATGATAGCCTCGAAGCTCATGCTGTTGGTGTCAGCAAGAATACTGGCATTTGTTCTCTTGTCTTCCCAGTGAACTCGGAGGATGGAACGTAGACTACGTTGGTGAAAGTTTTCAAGTGCCTTGAGGTGCCTCCTGTATGTGACCCATGTCTCTCTGCCATATAGCAGGGTGGGGAGGACCACTGCTCAATATACGTGCAACTTTGCAGATAATTTTAGCTCCCTACAACTGAAGACACGGGTACGGAGTTTGCCAAAGGCTTGAGATGCACATATGATCCGATGTTGAATCTTCTCATTGATGTCTGCGGTTGTGGACAGGTGGGGGCTGAGATATCGAAAGTGGGTAACAGAGTGGGTAGTACCATTAAGCTGGATGGATGGTAGAGGTGTGGCTGGCTGAAGCAGGGGCAGGCTGAAAGAGAAACTGAGTCTTACATACATTCACCTCAAGGCTGAAGTGTGCATACACATCTGCGTAGGTGTTAAGGATCTCTGTAGGTTGCGTTCAGCATGAGCGACAATGGTGGTGATGTCTGCATACTGAAGTTCAGCAATGGAAGCTGCCGACGCCTTTGTTCCTGCCTGGAGTCGTTTTATGTAGAAAAGACCCTTCATCCGGTACTCGATGTCCACCATGCCAGCTAAATTAGCACTGGCACGAGTAAGGAAGACAGCCAAGAAAATGGAAAAGAGAGTTGGTGTCAGTTTAACCTCCGATTGGATGGGAAGAACTCAGACTGGGTGCCATTCTGCAGGACACTGCCATTCATGCCATCGTGGAGTTGCCTCACAATAGGATGAATGTTGGCGGGCAGCCAAAACGGCTGAGGATCCGCCAGAGGGCTTCCCTGTTGACGGGGTCGAAAGCCATGGTTAGGTCGATGAAGGCCATGTACAGGTCACGACGCTGTTCTCTGCACCTTTTCTGTACCTGGCGGGCACCAAAGATCATGTCAGTGGTGCCACGTGATGGTCTAAAGCCACATGGAGATTCTGGGATGAAGTTTTCCGCCTCAGGAAGAAGTCTGTTTCGGAGGACTCGAGCGATAATCTTGCCAGCTATGGACAGCAGCGAGATTCGCGGTAGTTGCCACAGTCTGACTGGTCTCCCTATTGCTCATACTGTATATCCGTCCAACCTATATTTGAAGCTACCCAGTGTGTTAGAGTTAATGATGATGGTTGGTAACTTGTTTCACCTATCCACTACTCTATTTCCACTCCAGTGTTTACCTATCTCTCGCCTAAATCTAAATTTGTCTAATTTCAAACCATTGCTATGAGTTTGCTCCTGGCTGGATAATTTAAGTACCTTTGTTATATCACCTTTTTTTAATCATGTATTCCATTTATACTCCTCGATCATATCGCTCCTCACTCTAGTTCTCTCGAGGGAGTGAAAATTCAGATGGTTGAATCTGTTTCTATACTCCAGGTTCCTAATGCCCTGGATTAGTCTTGTTATCCTACTATGTATGCTTTCTAGGGATTCGATATTTCTTCTGTAGAAGGTGACCAAAACTGAACTGCATAATCCAAGTGAGGTCTCGCAAGAGCAAGATATAGTGAGTATTAAAGTGAGGCAAAATTGAGTATCCTAAACAGTTTATAAGGATTTTTTGTGATTTCAATGCAAATTGAATATTATGTTTGAGCCAATGAGCTGCTTGTATTTTAATATTTTTTATCATAGGAAAATTAGCCCCCTAAAGATTGAACCACCCTAACGCTAACCTAACGTAATCCAGCCTAGCATAATCTAACCAAACCTAACTTAACATAACTTAAACTAGTTAGCACTAGGGTGTTTAATCATCAACTAAATTGAATTGGGAGCCTACTTTTCATGTGATCCTTTATTATGGCATTATGGCAGGAGTTGTGGCGAGTCAGGTGTGTGGTAGACTGAACGTCGTCTTGGGATGGTCACCAGGCCCCGGGCAGCAGCTACACTTGTCTCAGGGAATTAGCAAGGTGGATACATCGACCCAAAATTCTTGCTACACCCTCTACACCCCCCCCCCCCCCCACCCTCTGCATGTTGCTGTTCATTCTCCCTGTTCTGTCTTTTCTCATCTTTACCAATATTATTCTTCCTTCCACTGTCTCTTTTTCTTGTTCAGCTAGTGGATACCAGCTTTACTGGAACATGGTCCCCTTTTCTTTCTCTTTTGCGTTTTTGTTGTTTATTCTTGCCATCAGCTTTACTAGAATTATCCCCGCTCTTCCTAGGGCTCACTGCTGTTTGTTTTCCCTGGTGTGTCGGACACGGTGGTCAAATATGTTAATAAATAAATAAATAAGTAAATAATTAAATAAATCTTCCTCAACATGGCACCGCCCCCATCCCCTTCCACCTGGGCCTTGTTGGGTCGTAGAACTTCTTAAAGCGCAGTTCAAACCTTTACAGAGTAGAGAGAGAAAGACGTTTGGCTTTGTGTCTGAGTTTATTATACTTATTGTGGCTCGCTCAGTCTTAAGAAAAGTCTCACCCCCCCCCCACCCTCCCGTCCCATCACTTCCTACTACTTGGATCCTGTAAGATGATGATCACTCTGACGGTGGGGTATACCTAACCTAACCAGGACCTTGTAATTAACGACTATCACGGGGATCTCTCTCTCTCTCTCTCTCTCTCTCTCTCTCTCTCTCTCTCTCTCTCTCAGTTGTGTAGGGTAGGAGTATCCTGGCTGGACACTTATAAACTCCCTTGTGACACGTACTCGGCCACGTGCTGGAGGTCGCCTGGGAACTTCTTCAAGAGGACGTGTCATGCCACGGACCCCGGAATCCTCGCGCTCCCTGTCTCTTCCTTGCCGTCCCTCATGTTCCACCTTGTGCTGTCATCTATCATGTCACTCCCTGTCATGTCGTGCGCTGATTGGTTAGTTTCTTCGCCATTTGACTTTTATTGGAAATACTAATACTGTACAGAATTTCTCATTAGAAACTTTCAAGTACTTTGCAACATCTTTGACCGATTTCATTGAGAATTCATCATATGTGCAGTACTGTCAACAAAAGAGGTACCGTTATTTTTTTTGTTTAAACGTTTTGAAAGGCTGGATGACATGCTTTAATTTATTCTCCATATATATACACAATAGATATATTAATTAAATACATGCATGAATAAAACTTAAATTGCCTGTCATTCTGAAACTGTGGAGTTCTCTGCACCAAAGTGTTACCAGATAATTTGAACCACACAGATAATGGTGTATACCAGTACCTGTGGTCGACGGTGCCAATCATTCCGAAATTAATGGACTAACACTTGCTCACAAGACCACGAACCACATCGACCCCCTGGGTAAAGTACTTTTTTAGGGGACTACAATCGCGGATAAAATACCCTGACCACTTGGCAAAATCTGGCATCTACTGTACTTCTGGGTCACGTTTATGATGGCTTTATAACTAATAACGTTGTCTTTTATCACATATTATGTTAAAACCTCAAAATGGGAGAAAACATCTCTCAATTCAAAGAAAAATCTGATAACTTATTTTAAATATCTAATCCCTTCACCCAATGACCCTCTAGTACTTACATGCCATATACTGCCAATTGTCCAGGGAATTTTGTCCTCAACTGCACAATAAAATACAATATGGGTATGAATAACACTTACAAGCAAACACTTATATAATATAATATACATGTAATAAAACTCCAAGGATAACACAGAAAGCCACAAGATTTATTATGTTCCTGTACTGTTACTTAGTGCTGTAACATCTTCAGGCAATAAACTGTGTTAACTTGAACACTGTAACATTTAGCAAACTTGTTTAGCATGACAGTAAAAACCGTTTTAGTACCAGCATGGCATCACGAGTCTGACAAATCTATTATCATTTTTTTTTCAACTGTTTCCGAATCAATGGACGACGGACACGATTATGATGTGGTATACCTCGACTTTAGCAAAGCCTTCGACAGGGTCCCTCACGAAAGACTAATACGTAAAGTGGAGGCTCATGGAATAGGAGATGTTCTAAACTGGATTAGGGCATGGTTATAGTACAGGAAACAGCAAGTAAGCATTAATGACACTAAATCCAACTGGGGTGACGTCACTAGTGGAGTACCATAAGGCTCAGTACTTGGACCATTACTAAATATTATATACATAAATGACATCGATATATAATGGTTGCCCCTCGTGTAACGAGGATGGCCGGCCCAAGGGCCACCTAGGCGTGAATTTGTTTAAGGTGTAGAAGTTGTCGCCAACACAACAACGACACCTTGAGTTAACGAGTTGCATGACCCAGTGTCAAGGAATAGTCCGAAAAGACAGGGCAACTCGCCAACTGCACTAGCTAACCATTACCTCGGAATACGATCTGCAAATCGATTAAAATCCTGGGCCCAGTTACTGCTGGATAGACAAAGGTAATTGGCGTAAAGAAATTTGCCCTTAGTTTCACCCTGCCTGGGGTTCGAACAAAGCTAATAAAGTACTTGGGTTCATACAAAGGAGTGTTAGTTACAAGACTAGCGAGGTCATCTTAAAACTATATCTTGTGCTTGTGAGACCTCACTTGGATTATGCTGTTCAATTTTGGCCACCGTACTACAGAATGGATATAGAATCCCTAGAAAGCATACAGAGGAGGATGACAAGACTAATCCCGGGCATTAGGAACCTTGAGTAGAGACAGATTTAAAGCATCTGAATTTGCACTCCCTCGAAAGACGTCGAGTGGGGTGGGGGGGGGGGGCGATATGAATGAGGTGATAAATGGAAGTCAGGCCTAAACAAAGGTATTTAAATGATCCAACCAGGAACAAACTCGTAGCAATGGTTTTAGATGAGACAAAATTAGATTTAGGTACGATAAAAGTAAACACTGGCTTGTAAATAGAATAGTGGGTAGCGTCAAATGTAGGTTGGGTGGATATATGAGCATTTGGGGTTGGGTGTAAACGGAACTGCCCACCCAGTATGGGCCAATAGGCCGGCTGCAGTTTCTTCCATTCTTGTGTTCTTATGTTCTTAGATGATTAATATTATAGTGTGAGAAACATATATTTAAAACTGTTACAATTTATCACGGAGGTGTTATAGATAAAATTACTTGAGTGTCATGTTAAACATCGACGGAATAGTTGTTCTACCTTTCTATTGTAGATCACTGTTTTTCTAAAGCATTTTGGTGTATGTGTTCATGCATGTATGAATGTAATAATAATAATAATAAACGGTTTATTGCAGCCGGTGCCTGAAAATATACAAACTTACATGTGATTTAGACATAATGATATGCGTTCAATACATTTACAGGGCTGTACAGTACATAAATCAGGAGGTGTTTATTATTTTAACAATAGATGGGATGGTGCTATTCTTATATCTATCAGTGCGGGCTCTTCTGGGCTGAATTTTGTTGTAGTGGCTGCCTGCGTGAGGTGGGCGGGGGACTGCTAGTGCTTGGTGGTGGAGGTCACTGAGGTATGGCATTTCCAGGGTGGAGAGAGCGTTGTAGCCGGAGTAGTCTGCACCAAGCATGATTATGCAGGCCCTTTTCTGTACCTTCTCTAGCTGACGTTGTTGGGTAGAGTTGAGAGAAGACGACCACGCTGGTGACGCATACGTTAATTTGGGGAGAATAAAGGCGTTGTAGATAGTCCTCAGCTCTGGCATGGGTGCCTCAAGTGATCTGAGTCGCCATAGCATGTAGAGTCGGTACGAGGCTGCCTTGATTGTGTTGTTTACATGGGCCTTCCAGTCCAGTTTGTGGTCTATGGTAACACCCAGGAGTTTAGCAGACTGCACCAGCTGGAGAGGATGGGCACCCACTGTGACTGCTGGGGCTTGCACTGGAGTGGTGGCGGTATTGATGTGCATGACAACGGTTTTGGTGTGGTTGATGGTGACCTTGTTCTCCGTAGTCCATGCCTGTAGCCTGTCCAGGGTGCCTTGTGTGTGTGTGTGTGTGTGTGCGCAAAATTTCAGATGTCAAAGCTGGCACGAAACTTGGTCTTTGCTCCCATAGACACAATATAAACGTTGTCTTTACATAGTCTTAATATACAAGTTCCGTCAACATTACCGCGTCCAATTTAAGACCCTGAAGTCCCCAGAACACAATTTTCAACAAACTCATGTCTATTGATTGTTGTACGTTAATGTACCGGTTATCTGTCTCATCTGATGTACAGTCGCTCAAAAAATATCTAAAAAGTGGTGTCCGTTGGCTGTCAAAACGAACAATACAGCCCCTGTTACCTGGGCACTTGCCTCGGTAAGGTTGGTAAACGTGAGTAGGCGCAGGTGCCGCAACTGCTTATAACCAGGGTAGTTTATTTTATAATTACAAATATCCATCGATATGTAAACAGTAAACATTGCATTATAAATCATACCTGCATGAAAGCAGTATAATCACCATACATAGCCTTTTTACTTCCTCCCTGACGACAGCCCCATTCACACCTGTCGGGCTGTTAAGTCTTGGTTTGAGCAACACCCGGAAATCACAGTGTTGCCACACCTACCCAAATCCCCTGACCTGAACCCTATCGAACATGTCTGGGCTGCTATGAATAAAGACTTCCCACACAACTGCCATCGTAGTCGCGCTACGGTCATCAGTAGCGCCTTGCAGGCATGGCGTAGCCCGGAGGGACAACAGTTGGCGAAACTACAGTATGCCTCGACGCTTGAACAGTGTTCTCGACGCGGGAGGTGGTTACACCAAATATTGATTCAATAAACGTGAGATGCCATTAGTGTTAAACTTTTCCCATTAATATAACATACCCCGATATCTAGTACACATATACATACCAAATGCTACGTATGGATAAAGTCAACATGTGCAATTTGTTGTTGCGCAGAGGAAATTTAAGTATTACTACGTACATATTGTTTACTGTATGTGTCTAACATGGATAATGTCTTTTTAGACTGTCATTCCTTGTTAATATAACCATATTGATTATATTTATATAAAACACGTTAATGACAAACGGCAGGAAACGTCTTATATATTACATGGCAACCATGGTGGCATGGAGGACTACCACCTTTACTTCTGGTCTTCTACCATTTCCCCAAAACATAAGTCTGATGTGTCATATTGTCATGAGCAATATTTTTCTGATACTTTTTTGAGTGACTGTACTGTACAGTTTGTGGAATAAAGTCGGTAAAGGTGGTGGGAGTGTTGGTGAGTGGGTGGACAAGTGCAGCGGAAGGGCGGGAAAATTCCTGGGATTGTTCGCGTGGTGTCTCACAGGATAAGTGATCAACACCTAACCTAACCTTACCTTACTTAACCTATCTTAATTTATCTTAACCTATTCTAACTTAATATTAATCCAATTCAAACTTAACCCAACCTTAATAATCCTGGTTTGCATAGAAATGATCTTTAGAAACAAAATACAGTATTAGGAATTTTACGGCCTTGTTCAAGCTCACCAATTAACGTTCAGACATCATGGCCTAATAATAACACAGAGTAGATACCTTGTGGGGGGGGGGGGATTGAGTAAAGTCTGTCTGTCAGGTGACTAGACAGGAACACATTGTTTTAATATTGTCCCCGAGAACTGTTGAATTGTAGTGTGGTCATTAATAAACAGAGGGGTGAATTGTGCAAAATATTTTCTTTGTCTATATTAAGGTGAAAGCTAAGTAACATTGTAACGAGCCTTAGTAAAAAAAAATGATATGTCCCTATAAACTACTTTAATTTAAAATGAAAGTCAAGTGATACACTTTTAACTGCTGTCGTTATTAAAAGATTCAGAAGTAACATGATGGTTCATTAATATTTTAAACAATGCTGTATTATATATGTTTATTGTTATTATTATTCACTAACATTGAGAAAAATGTATTTATTTTAAGTGGGGATTGTGAGAAAATTTGTATGACGTTTCATATGAATGAACATAAGAATGGAGGAAACTGCAGCGGGCATATTGGCCCATACTGGGCAGTCCCATTTACACCCAACCCCTATTGCTCATATAAACATCCAACCTATGTTTGAAGCTATCCAGCGTATTCGAGTTAATGATGATATTTGGTAACTTGTTCCATTCATCCACTACTCTGTTTCCAAACCAATGTTTACCTATTTCGCGCCTAAATCTAAATTTGTCTAATTTAAAACCATTGTTACTAGTTCTCTCCTGTTTGGATAGTTTGAGTACCTTTGAAATGTCCCCTTTGTTTCCCCCTGACTTACATTTATACACCTCTATCATGTCGCCCCTCGCTCTACGTCTCTCGAGGGAGTGCAAATTAAGATGCTTTAACCTGTCTCTGTACTCAAGGTTCCTAATACCCGGAATTAGTCTTGTCATTCTCCTCTGGATTTTTTCCAAGGATTCTATGTCCATTATGTAATACTGTGACCAGAACTGAACTGCGTAAGCCAGGTGAGGTCTCACTAGCTCAAGATATAATCTTAAGATGACCTCGCTAGTCTTGTAACTAACACTCCTTTGTATGAACCCAAGTACTTTATTAGCCTTGTTACGAGCAAAAACACATTGTTTACTTGGCTTAAGATTCCTACTTATCATTACTCCTAAATCTCTCTCGCAGTCGGATTTCTCAATGGCATCATTGTTCATCTGGTAACTGGTTTCCCTGTTTGCATCTCCTATACTGAGTACTTTACATTTGTCCACATTGAATTTCATCTGCCATTTTTCAGACCATTCGAAAAATTTGTTTAGATCTTCCTGTAGTTTTGCTGAGTCCTCTTCAGATTTAATTACATGTCCTATTTTAGTGTCATCAGCAAATTTACTTTTGTTGCTGTCTATGCCGATATCTATGTCGTTTATGTATATAATAAATAATAATAGTCCAAGTACTGAGCCTTGGGGAACTCCACTAGTGACGTTGCTCCAATGGGATTTAGTGCCGTTAATGCTCACTCGCTGTTTCCTGTTCTGTAATCACGCCCTAATCCATTTTAGAATATTATCTTTAATGCCATGTGCTTCTACCTTTCTTATTAGTCTTTCGTGGGGGACTGTGTCGAAGGCTTTGCTAAAGTCGAGATATACCACATCATAATTGTGCCCCTCGTCCACCGATTCGAAAACTGATGAAAAGAATGTTAATAGATTAGTTAGACATGAACGCCCGCGTGAGAAGCCATGCTGGGAATCATTGATCAATTTGTGCTTCTCCAGGTGGTTTCGAATAGAGTTTGAAATGATTGCTTCCAGTAATTTGCCTACAATTGATGTTAGACTGATTGGACGGTAGTTAGAGGATAGTGATCTGTCCCCCTTCTTGAAAATCGGTATTACATTCGCTATCCTCCAGGATTCTGGTACTACACCTGTTACACCTGGTACTACATGTTAAACAATTTTGCTAAGAGCATACTAAGCTCTTCTTTACATTCCTTTAATACTCTGGCAAATATTTCATCTGGACCAAGTGATTTATTAGGCTTTAGTTTGTCTATTTGCTTACTAACATCTTTACTAGTCACTACTATCTCGTTTAATTTTTTATTCATTTAGGGTCATTGTTGTTTGATCTGAGTTTTTTGTATGGTAAGTTCTGCCTTTGTGCATTAAGTAATTCATTATTTAAATTGTCGTGGAACTCGGCAACCTCAGATCTCGTTATCAGGTCTGTTTCAACAGTCCCGTCCAAGTAGTTCACCCCCAAGTGTGATACCCCTTCTCTCAACTGCCTCGTCAAACTATCAAAATTTGCCCTTCTGATATCTGGGACTTTTGTGGAATTTTCCTTACGGCTGCCCTGAATGTCTAACTGGAATCTAATTTCTTTGTGATTGCTGTTTGCAAGTTCGTTCCCTGACTCTACATTACTAATGAGGTTTTCTCTGTTCGACAGAACTAAATCGAGTATATTATTACCCCTGGTGGGTTCGGTTATATGTTGACTTAGGAAACATTCCTGGATCGTTTCAAGAAAATCCTCTGATTCTGAGTTACCTATTAAGGTCAATCCAACCTATTTGGCCAAAGTTAAAGTCGCCTACTATACAGACTTTGCTGTGTGTGAAAGCCCTGCGCATTTCATCCCAGCTAAGTCGCTCATTAACTCTATCAAGATTGGGAGGTCTATATATTACTCCTGTGATTAATTTTTCCCTACCGTCGATTAATTATATCCAAATTGCATCTGTATTCTGCTCAGTTTTTATGTCCTTATTTATTTCACACTTCAGATTATCCCTGACATAGATTGCTACTGCGCCTCATTTCCTAATCTGCCTATCGGTATGGAATAATTTGTAACCTGCAATTTGATATTCGACAGGTAACTCACGTGAGTCTATGTTGATCCATGTTTCAGTGAATGCTATTATATAGATTTTTTCGGTACATGCCAATGCCCCTGATTTCATCCATTTTATTTCTCATACTTCTACTGTTTGCATAGTAGACATTTAAGTTAGTCGTGTTCTGAGTCCTCCCTTTACCGCGTTTAGATTTTAGCTCGCTGTCTAATTTCGTTTTTCGTCATTCCTAACACTATTTCCCTGTAACCTTTCACTTTGTTTACCCGCTCCCACTGCAGTCTCCTCCACCCCCGTGCTCACATGTTCCCCTAGCAGTTTAAAGACTTCGATATCTTTTGGACTGCCCTTTCGAGAGTCCCAGCCAGGGTAGCCACTCCATCCCTAGACAGATGCACCCCATCCCTAGAATAAAGGTCCCTTCTGCTGTAGAAGTTGTCCCAGTTGTCAATGAATGGGACTGATATTGACTTGCAATATCTGTCAAGACGGCCTTTGACACCAACTGCCCCTCACAACCATTCATTGCCAACTCTCCTTCTAAGCAGGACACCACATATGATAGGGATCCCTCCCCTAGACCTAACACATTCTATAGTTGTCTTGAACTTATCAAGAAGCTCCTCACTCCTACACCTGCCAATATCATTGCCTCCTGCACTGAGGCAGATAATGGGTTTGTTCCCATTACCAGACAAGATATTGTCCATCCTGTGAACTATATCCCCCACCCCAGCTCCTGGCAAACACACCCTCATCCCATTTTTATCTTTACCGCAAAAAGCTCTGTCCATGTACCGTACCTGTGAGTCGCCAACAATTAAGATTTTCTTACCTTCCTTGTCAGCCTTGTCCCTGACTATACTTAAGTCCAATTCATTTATCAAGGGACTGAAAGAGTTGGCACACTTAGCTGGTGTTGTCGTTGTTATCGTATCTTTGGTGTGTTTTTTCACCACCAGTTTGGTTGTCCCTCTACTCACAACCTTCCATTCGCCTGAGTTTTCGTCATTCATCTGCTTTCCTTGTCTCGTTTCTTCCTTCATCCTTGCTATCTCTTCTTTTAATTTCAAGATATCTTCCTTGGCCCTCTCCAACTCGGCCCTCAGAAGGGCACAGCCCTGTTCACAAGTCGCACTAGCCATTTCTTATGGTAATTAACCAATACTCAATAAATTTGAGGGAAAATACGAAATTTTTCTATTGGTATTGTAAGAAAAATGTCTGTTGTCACATTAAGTTATAAGCTTGTGTGTTGAATCCTCTATAATCAACCAAAGTCAAATGGTCCGTTTACTGTCATATATAGGACGGCTGCCAGAATGATCAGATATCTAATTAGATATATGATTTTGTTTACATACTGTATATGTTGATATAGTTTTGCATGTGTCAAGTACAGCAGGTCTATTGTTACCTCTGGGAGCTGCTTCATGTTCGCTCGCTCGCTCCGTATACAATACAGTACTGTGCAGTACATTATACACCAAATGTTCACAACTTGGGTAACCTTTTTCGTTTGAGTCTACTAAATATTAGGCGAACTTAATGGTACAGTATATATAATAATCAATGATGGCCGTACAGTGCAAAGTAGCCTTCAAGACTACTTCAGTAATATCATCAAGGCCATGATCTGGAACGTATTTAAGTAGAGAAGTAAAGGCTTGTGTTTCTCCAATGATTTAATTGTTCAGTTATGAAATTCTGCTCAGAAGTGTTGAAAGAAAAGTGAAAGTGGGTACCATCCGCGTGACTGCCCTTTTGGGACAGTTTGGATACAGTCCACTGTATACGAGGCCTTCGATACTCAAGGAGTCAGCATGGCCGGGACTTCACTCAGCCACATTCACTTCTCGAAGTTGTAACCCATTTACAACTGGCGAAATGGGAGCACCTGAGGATTGAAACACCGAATCCAGGAAAAAAAGTCATAAGAGAAAAAGTCACAGAAAAAATGTTCAGAAAAAACCTAACCTAAAACTTACATGCAATGCTATCATATATATATATATGCTGATAACCACCAGGAAAGAAGAAAACACGAAGTTCCCAAGCGCTTTCGTGTAATTCACATCT
Organism: Homarus gammarus; assembly: GCA_958450375.1. Classification (NCBI taxonomy): domain Eukaryota; kingdom Metazoa; phylum Arthropoda; class Malacostraca; order Decapoda; family Nephropidae; genus Homarus; species Homarus gammarus. Next base: position 832,984 of record CAUDMG010004029.1, on the reverse strand, counting down.
TCAGGGGTGAGTACAGACTAGATAGAGTAATGCAGAACAAGATGAATATATACAGAGGAGGGTGAGACCAGGTCCACAATGGTCAGGTAATGACCCTACTAATCTTTAAATGGCACACAACGGTTGGTGGTTGGGTCAGATGGGACAGTGACCCGCCCTCTCACCTGATCACAAATCTTCTTAATTACAAAGTTGTCCAGCTTGTACAAGCCGTTACTCAAATTCATGTTGAATGCTTCGGTATGTTTAATAAGACTAGATTCTATGATGTTCCTACTATCAATTGAATTACATGGTAATATTGAGGAGGCATTATCCCAGTCAATGCAATGCTTGTTATCCCTCAAATGAACAAACAGAGCATTGGATTCCTGGCCTGTCCTGACACTGTATTTGTGTTGTTTAATTCTAGTTACAAGATCTTTACCTGTCTGGCCTAAGTAAAACATATTACATTCCTTGCAAGGAACTTTATAAATGCAACCAATTGTGTTGTTGGGGGAGTTCTTGATTAACATTTGTTTAACAGTGCATGAGTTTTTAAATGCCACATTGACGTTCCAAGATTTTAGCTGTGCCGGAATGTGTGAGAAATTTTTGTGAAATGGTAATATTAAGATATTCTTATGGTCATGGGTGGGCTTGGGATCAGTTCTATAAAAAGTTTTCTTAGTAATGTTTAAGCATTTGTCTATGAAAGATCTAGGGTATTTAAGGTTTGAGCCAATATTATATATATATTTGTATTCCTCATCGATGAATTCCGGACTGCAAATTCTCAAGGCACGTAAAAACATTGTTGTAAATACTGACTGTTTGACTTTATTATGGTGGGCAGAATAATAATGAATGTATGAACACACATTGGTTGGTTTTCTATAAATACTGAACTTGAAAGTGTTACCCATTCTGTGTATCAGACAGTCTAGGAATGGCAATTTACAGTCTTGCTCTAATTCCACAGTGAATTTGATCGAGGGGGCTAAGTTGTTAAGTTGTGGTAGGAAAACTTTTAGGTCCTCATTACATGGCCAGAGACATAATACATCATCAACATATCTAAACCAGACTGCTGAGGGTGGTAAAATATTACTTAATAGTTTCTTTTCAAAGAATTCCATATATAGGTTGCTTAATACAGGTGAGAGTGGATTACCCATTGCCATACCAAATTTTTGAGCATAATATTCCCCATTGAATTCGAATTTGCAATCCTTAATACATAGTTTGATGAGTTCGATGAAGTCATCTTTCGAGACGGGCAGTGAAATGTTATCCAGGGAATCTATGAGGAACTCTAGTAAATCATCAACTGGGACCTTTGTAAAAAGTGACGTTACATCAAAGCTGACCAGTTTAAAATCATGATTAATGTGCAAGTTATTGAGTTTATCAACCAGATCCATATTATTCTTGATATTGGAGTTAGAAATGTTGCCAACTAGGGGGTTTAGTAAGGAAACTAACCATTTCGATAGTTTATAAGAGATTGACCCAACAGAGCTAATGATGGGTCTTGCTGGGTTATTGGGCTTGTGGGTCTTGATTAAACCGTACATGTAAGGCAGTGGAGGGGACGTCGAAGTAAGATGTTTAATGAGAGTAGCTTTGCCTCTCAATAGGGACTTAAGTTTTTTGTTGAACTGGGTGTTGACAGTGTTGAGAGGATTATTTATGAGTTTAGAATATGTTGTAGTGTCACATAAAAGGTCATTCATTTTTGAGATATAGTCATCTTTGTTTAAAATCACTACTGTGTTGGCTTTATCTGCTTTAGTGACATGTAGATCCTTATTTTTCTTAAGGGCTTGGAGTGCTTTGGTGAATCTTTCTGGACAGTTTGAAACACAAGGCGCTTGGGAACTTCGTGTTTTCTTCTTTCCTGGTGGTTATCAGCATATACCTAGATCACGCGCACCTACAGTGATTAACTTGCATATATATATATATATATATATATATATATATATATATATATATATATATATATATATATATATATATATATATATATATATATATATATATATATATTTCATTAGCCAAATAAAGCACGCGGACTTCTACATACCATCAACACCTCAACCCGCCAGCATTCGAATCCACGGCCCACAAGCCCATGACTGTGACCGGAGAACGCTACCTTTGGACCACCAGGATACTAAACGCAGTCCTAGACTGTTATATTTCGCACAAAGCCTGTTCAACGAGCTTATGGCGTCGTGAACCTCTAATGGGGACTACCCGTATCACGTAGGTGGTCAGAGTAACGTTTTACCAAACCCGGCTTCGAAACACGAGGATCCATATATATTTCATTAGCCCACTACGTCATTCTTGTGGTGTGTTATTTACACCCACTACGTCATTCTTCTGGTGTGTTATTTACACCCACTACGTCATTCTTGTGGTGTGTTATTTACACCCACTACGTCATTCTTGTGGTGTGTTATTTACACCCACTACGTCATTCTTCTGGTGTGTTATTTACACCCACTACGTCATTCTTCTGGTGTGTTATTTACACCCACTACGTCATTCTTCTGATGTGTTATTTACACCACTACGTCATTCTTCTGATGTGTTATTTACACCACAACGTCATTCGTCTGGTGTGTTATTTACACCACTACGTCATTCGTCTGGTGTGTTATTTACACCCACTACGTCATTCGTCTGGTGTGTTATTTACACCTACGTCATTTTTCTGATGTGTTATTTACACCCACTACGTCATTCGTCTGGTGTGTTATTTACACCCACTACGTCAGTCTTCTGATGTGTGAATTACACCCACTACGTCATTCTTTTGGTGTGTTATTTACACCCTCTACGTCATTCTTCTGCTGTGTTATTTACCACTACGTCATTCTTTTGGTGTGTTATTTACACCCTCTACGTCATTCTTCTGCTGTGTTATTTACCACTACGTCATTCTTTTGGTGTGTTATTTACACCCTCTATGTCATTCTTCTGCTGTGTTATTTACACCACTACGTCATTCTTTTGGTGTGTTATTTACACCCACTATGTCAGTCTTCTGATGTGTGATTTACACCCACTACGTCATTCTTCTCGTGTGTTATTTACACCCTCTACGTCATTCTTGTGGTGTATTATTTACACCCTCTACATCATTCTTGTGGTGTATTATTTACACCCTCTACGTCATTCTTGTGGTGTATTATTTACACCCTCTACATCATTCTTGTGGTGTGTTATTTACACCCACTACGTCATTCTTGTGGTGTATTATTTACACCCTCTACGTCATTCTTGTGGTGTATTATTTACACCCTCTACGTCATTCTTGTGGTGTGATATTTACACCACTACGTCATTCTTGTGGTGTGTTATTTACACCCTCTACGTCATTCTTGTGGTGTATTATTTACACCCTCTACGTCATTCTTGTGGTGTATTATTTACACCGTCTACGTCATTCTTGTGGTGTGTTATTTACACCCTCTACGTCATTCTTGTGGTGTATTATTTACACCCTCTACGTCATTCTTGTGGTGTGTTATTTACACCCTCTACGTCATTCTTGTGGTGTGTTATTTACACCCACTACATCATTCTTGTGGTGTGTTATTTACACCCACTACGTCATTCTTGTGGTGTGTTATTTACACCCACTACGTCATTCTTGTGGTGTGTTATTTACACCCTCTACGTCATTCTTGTGGTGTGTTATTTACACCCACTACATCATTCTTGTGGTGTGTTATTTACACCCACTACGTCATTCTTGTGGTGTGTTATTTACACCCTCTACATCATTCTTCTGGTGTGTTATTTACACCCACTACATCATTCTTGTGGTGTGTTATTTACACCCACTACGTCATTCTTCTGGTGTGTTATTTACACCCACTACGTCATTCTTGTGGTGTGTTATTTACACCCTCTACGTCATTCTTGTGGTGTGTTATTTACACCCACTACATCATTCTTGTGGTGTGTTATTTACACCCACTACCTCATTCTTGTGGTGTGTTATTTACACCCACTACGTCATTCTTGTGGTGTGTTATTTACACCCACTACATCATTCTTGTGGTGTGTTATTTACACCCACTACGTCATTCTTGTGGTGTGTTATTTACACCCACTACGTCATTCTTGTGGTGTGTTATTTACACCCACTACGTCATTCTTGTGGTGTGTTATTTACACCCACTACGTCATTCTTGTGGTGTGTTATTTACACCCACTACGTCATTCTTGTGGTGTGTTATTTACACCCACTACGTCATTCTTGTGGTGTGTTATTTACACCCACTACATCATTCTTGTGGTGTGTTATTTACACCCACTACGTCATTCTTGTGGTGTGTTATTTACACCCACTACGTCATTCTTGTGGTGTGTTATTTACACCCACTACGTCATTCTTGTGGTGTGTTATTTACACCCACTACGTCATTCTTGTGGTGTGTTATTTACACCCACTACGTCATTCTTGTGGTGTGTTATTTACACCCACTACATCATTCTTGTGGTGTGTTATTTACACCCACTACGTCATTCTTGTGGTGTGTTATTTACACCACTACGTCATTCTTGTGGTGTATTACACCCTACGTCTTGTGGTGTGTTATTTACACCCACTACGTCATTCTTGTGGTGTGTTATTTACACCACTACGTCATTCTTGTGGTGTGTTATTTACACCCACTACGTCATTCTTGTGGTGTGTTATTTACACCCACTACATCATTCTTGTGGTGTGTTATTTACACCCACTACGTCATTCTTGTGGTGTGTTATTTACACCCACTACGTCATTCTTGTGGTGTGTTATTTACACCCACTACGTCATTCTTGTGGTGTGTTATTTACACCCACTACGTCATTCTTGTGGTGTGTTATTTACACCCACTACGTCATTCTTGTGGTGTGTTATTTACACCACTACGTCATCTTTGGTGTGTTATTTACACCCACTACGTCATTCTTGTGGTGTGTTATTTACACCCACTACGTCATTCTTGTGGTGTGTTATTTACACCCACTACATCATTCTTGTGGTGTGTTATTTACACCCACTACGTCATTCTGTGGTGTGTTATTACACCCACTACGTTATTCTTGTGGTGTGTTATTTACACCCACTACGTCATTCTTGTGGTGTGTTATTTACACCCTCTACGTCATTCTTCTGGTGTGTTATTTACACCCACTACGTCATTCTTGTGGTGTGTTATTTACACCACTACGTCATTCTTGTGGTGTGTTATTTACACCCACTACGTCATTCTTGTGGTGTGTTATTTACACCCACTACATCATTCTTGTGGTGTGTTATTTACACCCACTACGTCATTCTTTTGGTGTGTTATTTACACCCACTACGTCATTCTTGTGGTGTGTTATTTACACCCACTACGTCATTCTTTTGGTGTGTTTTTTACACCCTCTACGTCATTCTTTTGGTGTGTTATTTACACCCACTACGTCATTCTTTTGGTGTGTTATTTACACCCACTACGTCATTCTTGTGGTGTGTTATTTACACCCACTACATCATTCTTGTGGTGTGTTATTTACACCACTACGTCATTCTTGTGGTGTGTTATTTACACCCACTACGTCATTCTTGTGGTGTGTTATTTACACCACTTCGTCAAGCACTAAGCACTTTTCTATATCCACTCATTACATCTACTCTTAAACAGCCACTCCGTTTACAGCTGTACTTTTTACACCTTTCTCCGTTTACAGCTATTTCATATCCCCACTCCGTTTACAGCTATTTCATATCCCCACTCCGTTTACAGCTATTTCATATCCCCACTCCATTTACAGCTATTTTATACTCCCATTTCGTTTACAGCTATTTGATATCCCCACTCCGTTTACAGCTATTTCATATCCCCACTCCATTTACAGCTATTTTTTACTCCCATTCCGTTTACAGCTATTTCATATCCCCACTCCCTTTACAGCTTTTTCATACACCCACTCCGTTTACAGCTATTTCATATCCCCACTCCGTTTACAGCTATTTCATATCCCCACTCCATCTACAGCTATTTCATATCCCAACTCCGTTTACAGCTATTTCATATTCCCACTCCATTTACAGCAATTTTTTACTCCCACTCCGTTTACAGCTGTACTTTTTACACCTTTCTCCGTTTACAGCTATTTCATATCCCCACTCCGTTTACAGCTATTTCATATTCCCACTCCATTTACAGCTATTTTTTACTCCCACTCCGTTTACAGCTGTACTTTTTACACCTTTCTCCGTTTACAGCTATTTCATATCCCTACTCCGTTTACAGCTATTTCATATTCCCACTCCATTTACAGCTATTTTTTACTCCCATTCCGTTTACAGCTATTTCATATCCCCACTCTGTTTACAGCTATTCCATATCTCCATTCCGTGTACAGCTATTTCATATCCCTACTATTTATAGCTATTCCATATCTCCACTCCGTTTACAGCTATTTCATATCCCCACTCCCTTTACAGCTTTTTCATACACCCACTCCGTTTACAGCTATTTCATATCCCCACTCCGTTTACAGCTATTTCATATCCCCATTCCGTTTACAGCTATTTCATATCCCCATTCCGTTTACAGCTATTTCATATCCCCACTCCGTTTACAGCTATTTCATATCCCCACTCCGTTTACAAACACACTGATTAAAACTGTGTAGGCTGGGCCAACTGCTTCTTCCTTTTTCAGTAGGTGTAAAGTTGTCCTCTGGGAAAGGGCGGAACACTTTTTCTCCTTTGGTAATATCAACACCAGTTTTATTTATATTTTCAGTGTTATTTTTGGTACCTTTCAGAAAAAAAAAGAAGTAATCGTAGTATTGTTTTACCGTTAAAGCCGTCACCAACGGTACTACTTCAAAGGCCTACTATACCCTTTCCATACAAATCTGGCCCATAGGTCCCGCCCCTCTTCAATACTAATTCGTTGTTGTTTGCTTCATAGAAAATTCAAACTACTGTAAATGTGTTCACAATGGACGAGTTGTCGGTCGGAATTTTTTTGTAAGATGGCAGGTCAGTGGGTAAAGAAAACGCTTAAATTCACTATGGTAATGATATTTTTAAATAAATTGGGCCAAAAAGTGTAAAAAAAAATAAGGGTTAAAGTTGCCTAAAAGTCACGTGACTGCGAAACGCACTGTGATTGGTTGTGACGTCACAGGTTGGCTCGAGCCGCCGAGAGGGAGCCTGGAGGCAGCCAGCTGTGGTTTACGTGTTGTTACCAGCAGAAAGACAAGACTTGTGGCCATATACAATGTTGATGTACACAGGCATACCTTATTTTTAGGTTAAAATAAATTACTGCTTGGAGATGTTCGGGGTACTTGGTTCTAACTACAGGGGCGAACATAAACACCTGTAGAGTTCTGTAGGTTCTTATTAACGTAAATATACAGGAGTGCGCTTACAAGCGCAGGTAGTCCTTACACTCCTATAGGGTCAACTGACCTCACTCTGACCTCTCAGGCGACATGTGGTAAGTGGTATACTAGCAGCTTCCAGATGTCGCCAGGCACGTTTATCTAAGCGTGTGGTGACATGAATCAGGGGCATTGCCACATGCTACTGACTAGAGAAATAATGTGTATACACATGTATAGAGTACATACATGGTATACATACAACATACATAGTATACATACACTGCTCAAGTATCGTCGTGTGCATTTACTTGTTGGGTGCCAAAATGATGCAAATGATCGATAACTCCAACATGGAGGTTTTCATCACTGTTCTTATTTCATGTCTGGAAAATGTAAGTTTTCTTCACGATGTCTATATTTAATGTGGACGGCCTAGGGACGACCATGGCCAGGGGATGGGCTTGGGATGATCAGAGGACAGATGTAATTTAACGTGCTTCATTGCTGGATGGCCGAGCTCTTGATAATACTCTACAATCACAAAGACATCTACTTTTGGTAAATTTCTTTCATCAATCTCGGAGTAGCAGTGGGTCCCAGAAGGATGGCACACAGGCTCACTGGCATGTGGACACGTCCTGGCACCTACCAACCACCGCCCCGCTGCCTTGCGGATTAACCTTGGCAAGTATAAGGCTACGGGAGTAAAACCCGAACGAAAAATATGCATTGGAGCCCTGCATCAAGCAGACATGCTTACAGAGCTCCAAGAAGACCCCAACGGCGGTGTAGGGGGAAGAGGTGACCACCATAGAAACTCAACGATTACTCCAGCAGACGAAGGCAATGCCTGATGGACAGGCTACTAAGGCAACTCTCCCTCACCCCAGTCGTTGCAACACTTGCAGCACTGGAGCAGGAAAAGGGAGAGCCAAGATGTGTGGTTGCAGCCTGCGCTCCTGCCTCACCACATAAATCAACTCACGTGCAGCCATCACCCAGCTCTTCATAACCACTAATCATCACCAAACCCCTTATACCCCCCAAAAGTCCTATGGCGACGGACGAGTGGCGACGGGGACAGGCAGAGATGACTGCCGGGAGTCTCCAGTCACAACTCTGAACATGGGCTGCACAGGTAAGATGATTGTCTATGCACTGGGATCTAGGCAGCAGTGCAATCCAGTCCTGTCTGTGCGACTGAGCACAGGAGCTACTCTGCTCACCCACACTGGGAGGGGGCTAAAAAAGGTGCCTTAAACATAGCCTGCCTAAAAACCCAACCTGACTGGGCAACTACACCCAGTATTGTCATCCTTATGCGGTCGAAAACACAATAAAAATCACAGATCCAAACAAAAACAAACCATACAACCTCTTATGGTCACTACATGGAATGTCAGGACCCTTCTGGATACTGGCACAAATGCACGTACTGAAAGTAGAACTGCCCTTGTGGCAAAAGAGCTGGCTAGGTATAACATCGACATAGCAGCCATCAGTGAGTCTCGGCTCCCAGATGAGGGCCAAGTCACAGAACGGAGGTCTGGCTATACCTTCCGGAAGGATAAGCCTGCTGCAGAGAGGAACCGCATTAATGGAGTTGGCTTTGCCATCCGGCAATGCATCCTACACAGGCTAACTGAAATGCCTATTGGGGTCAACGAGCACCTCATGATGCTTCGAGTCCCACCGAATCACTCACGTCATGCCTTCTTCATCAGTGCATACGCCCCAACACTGGATGCAGAGTATGACATCAAGGAGGCCTTTTATGCCGACCTCGACAGTGCTAACCTCTATCCCCAGAGAAGACAAGGTTGTGCTCCTTGGCAACTTCAATGCCAGAGTTGGCAGAGATGCTAACATTTGTCTGGGAACCATAGAGAGAAATGGACTAGGCAAGTGTAAATCCAATGGCCTACTCCTTCTCAGCAAGTGTGCTGCTCACAACCTCACTATCACCAATACCTTGTTTAGGCAGGCCGACAAGTTCAAGGGATCATGGCAACAACCACGATCCAAACACTGGCATCTCATTGACTACATCATTGTCAGAGAAAGAGATCGCCGAGATGTCCTCATCACCCATGCCATGCGTGGCTCAGACCACTGTGACACTGATCATCAACTTGTCAGCTCCAAGCTCTCATTTCATGTTGCCCCAAAACGGCAAAGGCAGCAAGCCTCCAGAAGAGGTTTTAATACTAAGCATCTGGAGGATCCAGGGGTAGCACATGCTTTCATAGAGCAGCTCGAACATGGGCTTATAAACAACCCAACAGCAAACAACGTGAATCCCAGTGCCGAATGGGATACTCTTAATACTGTTATGACAAAGATCTGCAGAGAGACCCTCGGCCAGTTCAAAAGAATACACCAGGACTGGTTTGATGAAAATGACGCGGAAATCAAAGAACACATCGACGATAAACGTGCTGCTTTTACTGACTGGCAGAACAACCCTCAGTCTCGGACCAAAGCTGATACCTTCAGCAAGAAGAAAGCGGGAGCCCAGCGGGAACCTCGCAATCTAAAGAACGACTGGCTTAAAAATAAAGCAAGTGAAGCAAAAAACTTACAGATCAGCACCCGATGCGCAAATTTTTAATTTCCACTAAAACATTTTATGGGCCAGTCACTCGTGGCACAGTCCCTCTTCGCTCATCTGACGGTAACCACATAATTAAAGACGATAAAGGCCTCCTTCAGCGCTGGTAAGAGCACTACCATTCATTGCTCAACCGAAACACCGATGTGGATGTCCTGACTACCCAGCAGGTCCCTCAGCATCCAGAGCTGTCCCACCTCAGCTATCCTCCATCCCTGGATGAGGTACCTACTGCCATCAAACAGATGAAAAATAAAAAAGCCTCAGGGCCTGATGGAATCCCAGCCGAGGTATATAAAGCAGGAGGACCTCTACTTACCAGCCGTCTCCACTCTCTCCTGGAGAACATATGGGGAAAGGAGGAAATTCCCCAATCTCTTAAAGATGCCTCCATTGTCAATATTTATAAGAACAAGGGGGACCGGTCAGACTCTGGCATCTACCGTGGGATCTCGCTGCTCTCTGTAGCTGGCAAGATTATCGCCCGAGTCCTCCTAAGCAGACTTCTTGAGGCGGAAAAATTCCCCCCAGAATCTCAATGTGGTTTTAGACCATCACATGGCACCACTGACATGATCTTTGCTGCCCGCCAGATACAGGTAAAGTGTATTGAACAGCATCGTGACCTGTACATGGCTTTCATCGACCTAACCAAGGCCTTCGACTCGGTCAACAGGGATGCCATCTGGTGGGCCCTCAGCCGTTTTGGCTGCCCACCAAAATTCATCGCCATTTTGAGGCAACTCCTTGATGGTATGAACGGCAGTGTCCTGCACAACGGCACCCAGTCAGAGTTCTTCCCCATCCAAATAGGGGTTAAACAAAGGTGTGTACTGGTACCAACTCTCTTTTCTCTCTTCTTGGCTGCCTTCCTTACTCGTGCCGGTGACAATTTAGCCAGCCTGCTGAACATCGAATACTCGGTGAAGGGGGGGGGGGTCTTTTCAATATAAGTCGACTCCAGGCAAGAACAAAGGTGTCGGCAGCTTCCATTGCTGAACTTCAGTATGCAGACGACCTCACCCTTGTTGCTCACACTGAACACGCCCTACAACAGATCCTGAACATCTACGTAGACGCATATGCACACATCGGTCTTGAGGTGAATGTACTTAAGACTCAGATTCTCTTTCAACCTGCCCCTGGTTCAGACACACCTCCACCATCCATCCAGCTTAACGGTGCTACCCTCTTTAATGTTGTTCGCTTTCGGTATCTCGGCTCCCACCTGTCCTCCACCGCAGACATCAATGAAGAGATTCAGCATCGGATCATATGTGTATCTCTAGCCCTTGGCAGATTCCGAAATCGTGTCTTCAACTATAGGGAGCTGAAATTATCTACAAAGCTGTACGTATATCGAGCAGTGGTCCTCCCCACCCTGCTATATGGCTGTGAGTCATGGTTCACATACAGGAGGCACCTCAAGGCACTTGAAAACTTTCACCAAAGTAGTCTGCGTTCCATCCTCCGAGTCCACTGGGAAGACAAGAGAACAAATGCCTGTATTCTTGACGCCAACTGTAGGAGCATCGAGGCTACCATTATCCATGAACAACTACGTTTTATTGGCCATGTTACCTGCATGTACGACAGTAGACTGCCAAAGCAGCTACTTTACAGTCACTTTATGAATAGTAAACGTAATGCCGGCGGGCAATTGAAAAGGTATAAGGATAGTCTTAAGACAAACTTGAAAAAGTGCCAAATCGACACCCTTCACCTGGGAGTCGATTACTCCACATCGTAATGCTTGGGTGAGCACCACACGAGAAGATGTCAATACGTTCAAGTTAGCCCGACTGCAAACTGAGGCAGACAAGCGCCAATGCCGGAAAGACGCTGCCACCGCTCCTCCCGCAAAAATTGGACCCCTCCACATGTGCAACGAATGTGAACGACGCTGCGGGTCCCGTATCGGGCTCTGTGGTCACCTGAAAACTCACTAACCTAGGTAACATCCCTAATACCTCAGATCATTGTATCAGAGCTGGATGATCGTCATACTCGATTCAATGTGACAGCAAAGTAGTAGTAGTATGTGTGTGTGTGTGTTTCATGAAGAATAGCGTCGGGTAACTGCACAAATCACAGTCACACACCCGACGCTTTAAGAATAAAATAAATGGATATAGTGTCACAGTTCGAGTCACGGATGGCTGCAGATCTGAGAGGGAGAGAATGGCTCTAGTTGTGTATGTGGTGGGCTGTGGTTCAGGAAAGCCGGTGCCTCAGCCCAGCACTTGCATGTTGAGTGAGTGTGAAAAAAAGGGGAGGCTGTGGAAGGGTGATTCGGCAGCCTCGGGTAAGTGTGGGTGGAACAAAGAACTGTGAAAGTGAGCACGTCAAGAGCATGGCACTGGCAACACTATTTTTTTTGTGTTATCTCACGTAGTAGTATTTCACCTGAATAGAAGGAGCCAAACCAACTCTGTAACTACTTAATAATAATAATAATAATAATAATTAACGGTTTATTGAAAGAGCTTGGCAGCCAGAAGGCTGAAAATATACAGTTACATATTTGGGGAATGGGTTTCGAATTACAAATAATATACAAGTAACATAAGTGACACAAATAAGACATATAATAACTAGATGGGGAAAAGCTCAAACTACAGTTCATTTCAACATAGTGACAGTGCAAGGAGTAGTGTTTACTGGGAGTGAATACACTGGTTTATTACAAGTTATTGATAATTTTTACAATGGTTGGGACTGGGCTGTTCTTATAGCGATCAGTTCGTGCACGTATGGGCTGGATGCGGTTGTGGTGTCGAACAGCAATTCTCGGACTAGGGATCTCAGGTGGTAGTAGTAGCCGGTGTCGAGGATGGTGTAGAAGTTTCTTACCAAATTTGCAGATGAGGTCGTGGTGATGGTCAGTGAGAGTCGAAAGGGTCAGTGTGTTGAGCGCTTCTTGATATGTGGAGTAGGAAGGGGAGAGAATAATCTTGCATGCCCTCTTTTGCACTTTTTCTAGGTGTTTACGTTGTGTGGCATTTAGGGAGGAAGACCAGGTGGGGGAGGCATAGGTGAGCTTGGGAAGTATGAATGTTGTGTAAAACTGAGGAGCTCGTGTGCAGGAACTCCGAGGGACTTGAGTCGGCGGAGGAGGTGGAGACGGAAACTGGAGGATTTGACAACTTCACTGACGTGTGGTTTCCAATTTAGTTTGTTGTCTATGGTGACGCCAAGGAGCTTCGTGGAATCTACAACCTGGAGTGTGTTCGGACCTAGAGTAATGGAAGGAGGTGGGACAATGTCGGAGGAGAGGTTGATGTGCATAACCATGGTCTTGGTATGGTTGATGGTGACATGGTTGTTGGTGGCCCAGTTTTGGAGACTGTTCAATAAATCCTGAAGGGCGGTATAGTTGGGAGCAGAATTGTTAACGCTGGTCCCAATGGTGGAGTCGTCGACATATTTCCAGCGAGCAGGGGTTTCTCTTAGGGCATCATTGATGAGCATAATGAAGCAGAGTGGTCCCATCTTGGTGCCTTGGGGGACGCCACAGGTGAGTGACTGAAAGGTGGAGACAGCCCCTCGGAAGCGTACAGCTTGGCGTCGGTCACTGAGGAAGTCTGTAAGCCATGGTATAAGACTTCTCCGAAGCCCGAGGTCAATAGCTTTGTTGATGATTATATTGTGGTCGACTAGGTCGAACGCTTTAGTGAAATCAATGAAGGCGACAGCTGCAGACGTTTTTCGTTTCTCGAGATGGCGGTATATGTAATCGAGAAAGCTGACAAGACAGTGAGTGGTGGAGGAAGTTTTCATGTTGCCAAATTGCTGAGGGTCTACGACTCCTGCAATATCAGCATAAGCCCAGTCGAACACAAAACTTTCACAGATTAGGCTGGGTATTGGGGTGATTGCAATAGGTCGTGGGCTGGTTGACTTGGGCACTGGTGATACATAGGAGGTCTTCCAGTCAGCTGGGCATCTGGCTTGACTGAGAGAAGCATTGATGATGGAGCATAGGGGTTTAGCAAGCTCCGGGGAGAACTCCTTGAAGAGTTTCATTGGTAAGTCAATGGGGGTGTGTGTATGTGTCTGTATGTGTCTTTAAAGTGTGGCCGTATATATTTGCTTGTGTGTGTGTGAGAGAGAGGGTGTGTGTGCGTTAATGCCCCCTGTCAGCTCAAGAATCCGAAAAGAAATATGTTTTATGAACCGTAACTTATAAATATGTATGAATGTGCAGCTTCTGGTTACTGTACCGTGTGCTTACTCGAATTATATCAAAAGAGATTATGAATGTATCGCTGCTACATTTATTTTATATTTCATAAATATTGGCCAAAGATAATGAGAATATTTTGTGCTGTGAATACCGATGTTGTTCATCGTTTGTGTGTACTTTTAGAAGGTTGTTTCAGCGTTGGATTTATGAGGAAACCAATGTATAATACCTGGGATTGATTCATGGTAGTACCCTCCCTCTTCCACACCACCCCCATCTTCCACACCCTTCCTGTTCCACACCCTACCCTTTCCACACCATAGCTCTTCCACACCCCCATCTTCAACACCCTCCCTCTTCCACACCCGACCTCTTCCACACACCCCACCTTCCACACCCTCCCTCTTCCACACCCTACCTCTTCCACACCCCCCATCTTCCACACCCTCCCTCTTTCACACCCTCCCTCTTCCACACCCTACCTCTTCCACACCCCCATCTTCCACACCCTCCCTGTTCCACACCCTTCTCACACCCTCTCCTCTCACACCCTCCATCTTCCACACCCTCCCTCTTTCACACCCTCCCTCTTCCACACCCTACCTCTTCCACACCCTCCCTCTTCCACACCCATTTCCACACCCCCCATCTTCCACACCCTCCCTGTTCCACACCCTTCTCACACCCTTTCCTCTCACACCTTCCATCTTCCACACCCTCCCTCTTTCACACCCTCCCTCTTCCACACCCTACCTCTTCCACACCCCATCTTCCACACCCTCCCTCTTCCACACCCTCTTCCACACCCCCATCTACCACACCCTCCCTGTTCCACACACTTCTCACACCCTCCATCTTCCACACCCCCCATCTTTCACACCCTTCCTCTTCCACACCCTACCTCTTCCACAACCCCATCTTCCACACCCTACCTCTTCCACACCCCCATCTTCCACACCCCCCACCTTTCACACCCTTTCTCTTCCACGCTCCACCTCTTCCACACCTCCCCATCTTCCACACCCTCCCGGTTCCACACCCTCCTCACACCCTTTCCTATCACACCCTCCATCTTCCACACCCCCATCTTCAACACCCTGTTCCACACCCTACCTCTTCCACACACCCCCATCTTCCACACCCCCCATCTTCCACACCCTCATCTCACACCCTCCCTATCACACCTTCCCATCTTCCACACCCTCCATCTTCCACACCCTCTATCTGTCACACCCTCCATCTGTCACACTCCATCTGTCACACCCCTCTCTTCCACAACCCTCCCTCTTCCACACCCTCCCTCTTTCACACCCTCCATCTGTCACAACCTACGTCTTCCACACCCTCCTTTCACACCATCCTCCTTCCACATCCCCCATAATCAACACCCTCCATCTTCCTCACCCTCCATCTTCCACACTCTCCTTCCATACCCTCCCTCTTCCACACCCTTCATCTTCCATACCCTCCATCTTCCACACCCTCCATCTTCCACACCCTCCATCTTCCACACCCTTCCTCTCACACACTCAATCTTTCACACCCTCCACCTTCCACACCCTCCATCATCCACACCCTCCATCTTCCACACCCTTCCTCTCACACCCTCCATCTTTCACACCCTCCACCTTCCACACCCTCCATCTTTCACATCCATCATCTTCCACACACTCCTTCCATACCCTCCATCTTTCACACCCTACACCTTCCACACCCTCCATCTTCCACACCCTCCATCTTCCACACCCTTCCTCTCACACACTCAATCTTTCACACCCTCCACCTTCCACACCCTCCATTTTCCACACCCTCCATCTTCCACACCCTTCCTCTCACACCCTCCATCTTTCACACCCTCCACCTTCCACACCCTCCATCTTTCACATCCACCATCTTCCACACACACCTTCCATACCCTCCATCTTTCACACCCTCCACCTTCCACACCCTCCATCTTCCACACCCTCCATCTTCCACACCCTTCCTCTCACACACTCAATCTTTCACACCCTCCACCTTCCACACCCTCCATCTTTCACACCCTCCACCTTCCACACCCTCCATCTTTCACACCCTCCACCTTCCACACCCTCCATCTTTCACACCCTCCTTCTTCCACACCCTCCATCTTTCACACCCTCCACCTTCCACACACACCTTCCACACCCTCCACCTTCCACACCCTCCATCTTTCACATCCACCATCTTCCACACACACCTTCCATACCCTCCATCTTTCACACCCTCCATCTTCCACACCCTCCATCTTTCACACCCTCCTTCGTCCACACACACCTTCCACACCCTCCATCTTTCACACCATCCACCTTCCACACCTTCCATCTTTCACACCCTCCTTCCACACACACCTTCCACACCCTCCATCTTTCACACCCTCCTTCCACACCCTCTACCTTCCACACACTCCATCTTTCACACCCTCCACCTTCCACACCCTCCACATTTCACACCATCCTTCTTCCACACCCTCCTTCCACACCCTCCACCTTCCACACCCTCCATCTTTCACATCCACCATCTTCCACACACACCTTCCACACCCTCCATCTTTCACACCCTCCTTCGTCCACACACACCTTCCACACCATCCACCTTCCACACCCTCCATCTTTCACATCCTCCACCTTCCACACCCTCCACCTTCCACACCCTCCATCTTTCACACCATCCACCTTCCACACCCTCCATCTTTCACATCCTCCACCTTCCACACCCTCCACCTTCCACACCCTCCATCTTTCACACCCTCCATCTTCCACACCCTCCATCTTTCACATCCTCCACCTTCCACACCCTCCATCTTCCACACCCTCCATCTTCCACACCCTCCATCTTTCACACCCTCCATCTTTCACACCATCCACCTTCCACACCCTCCATCTTCCACACCCTCCATCTTTCACATCCTCCACTTTCCACACCCTCCTCCTTCCACACCCTCCATCTTTCACACCCTCCATCTTCCGCACCCTCCATCTTCCACACCCTCCATCTTCCACACCCTCCACCTTCCACACCCTCCACCTTCCACACCCTCCATCTTCCACACCCTCCATCTTCCACACCCTCCACCTTCCACATCCATCTTCTACACCCTCCATCTTCCACACCCTTCCTCTCACACCCTCCACCTTCCACACCCTCCATCTTCCACACCCTTCCTCTCACACCCTCCACCTTCCACACCCTCCATCTTTCACACCCTCCTTCTTCCACACACACCTTCCACATCCTCCACCTTCCACACCCTCCATCTTCCACACCCACCATCTTTCACACACTCCATCTTTCACATTCATCATCTTCCACACACACCTTCCACATCCTCCACCTTCCACACCCTCCATCTTCCACACCCTCCATCTTTCACATTCATCATCTTCCACACACACCTTCCACACCCTCCATCTTTCACACCCTCCACCTTCCACACCCTCCACCTTCCACACCCTCCACCTTCACACCCTCCTTCCACACACACCTTCCACTCCCTCCATCTTTCACACCCTCCACCTTCCACACCCTCCATCTTTCACACCCTCCTTCTTCCACACACACCTTCCACACCCTCCATCTTCCACCCCCTCCATCTTCCACACCCTCCTTCCACACCCTCCTCTTTCCACACCTTCCATCTTCCACACCCTCCATCTTCCACACCCTCCTTCCACACCCTCCATCTTTCACACCCTCCACCTTCCTCACCCTCCATCTTTCACATCCACCATCTTCCACACCCTCCATCTTCCACACCCATCTTGCACACCCTCCCACACCCTCCACCTTCCACACCCTCCATCTTCCACACCCTCCATCTTCCACACCCTCCATCTTCCACACCCTCCTTCCACACCCTCCATCTTTCATACCCTCCTTCCACACCCTCCACCTTCCACACCCATCATCTTCCACACCCTCCATCTTCCACACCCTCCACCTTACACACCTTCCATCTTCCACACCCTCCATCTTCCACACCCTCCATCTTCCACACCCTCCTTCCACACACTCCACCTTTCACACCCTCCATCTTCCACACCCTCCATCTTCCACACCCTCCATCTTCCACACCCTCAATCTTCCACACCCTCCATCTTCCACACCCTCCATCTACCACACCCTCCACCTTCCACAACCTCCTCTTCCACCCTCCATCTTCCACACCTCACCTTCCACACCTCCACCTTCCACACCCTCCTCTTCCACACCTCCATCTTCCACACCCTCCTCCACACCTCCACCTTCCACACCCTCATCTTCACACCTTCCTCCACACCTCCCTCTTCACACCCTCCATCTTCCACACCCTCCATCTTCCACACCCTCCACCTTCCACACCATCCACCTTCCACACCCTCCATCTTCCACACCCTCCATCTTTCACATTCATCATCTTCCACACACACCTTCCACAACCTCCATCTTTCACACCCTCTACCTTCCACACCCTCCATCTTTCACACCCTCCTTCTTCCACACCCTCCATCTTCCACACCCTTCCTCTCACACACTCCATCTTTCACACCCTCCACCTTCCACACACTCCATCTTTCACACCCTCCTTCTTCCACACCCTTCCTCTCACACACTCCATCTTTCACACCCTCCTTCTTCCACACACTCCATCTTTCACACCCTCTGCCTTCCACACCCTCCATCTTTCACACCCTCCTTCTTCCACACACACCTTCCACACCCTCCATCTTCCACACCCTCCACCTTCCACACCCGCCAACTTCCATACCCTTATTCCACATCCACCATAATCAACACCCTCCATCTTTCACACCCTCCATCTTCCACACCCTCCATTTCCACACCCTCCATCTTTCACGCCCTCCATCTCCCACACACACTATATTCCACACCCATATTCCCCCCCCTACCACAATATCTCTCTTTCACACCGTCCTTCCACACCCTCCATCTTCAACTCCCCCATCTTTCACACCCTCCATATTCCACACACCCCTCCTTCCACACCTTCCATCTTCCATACTCACCATCTTCCACACCCTCCATCTTCCACATCCTTTATTTTCCACACCCTCCTTCTTTCACACCCTCCACCTTCCACACCCTCTATCTTCCACACCCTTCCTCTCACACACTCCATCTTTCACACCCTCCACCTTCCACACCCTCCACATTTCACACCCTCCTTCTTCCACACACTCCTTCCACACCCTCCACCTTCCACACCCTCCACCTTCCACACCCTCCATCTTCCACACCCTCCACCTTCCACACCCTCCATCTTTCGCACCCTCCTTCTTCCACACCCTCCTTTCATACCGTCCATCTTCCACACCCTCCATCTTCCACACCCTCCTTTCATACCCTCCATCTTCCACACCCTCCATCTTCCACACCCTCCATCTTCCACACCCTCCTTTCATACCCTCCATTTCCACACCCTTCACCTTCCACACCCTCCTTTCATACCCTCCATTTTCCACACCCTCTCTCTTCCACACCTTCCTTCCACACCCTCCTTTCATACCCTCCATTTTCCACTCCCTCCATCTTCCACACCCTCCTTTCATACCCTCCATTTTCCACACCCTCTCTCTTCCACACCTTCCTTCCACACCCTCCATTTTCCACACCCTCCCTCTCGCACACCCTCATCTTCCACACACCCGTCTTTTACACCTCCAACTTCCACACACCCGTCTTTCACACCTCCATCTTTCACACACCCGTCTTTCACACCTCCATCTTCTACACACCCGTCTTTCACACCTCCAACTTCCACACACCCGTCTTTCACACCTCCATCTTCCACACACCCGTCTTTCACACCTCCATCTTCTACACACCCGTCTTTCACACCTCCAACTTCCACACACCCGTCTTTCACACCTCCATCTTCCACACAGCTGTCTTTCACACCTCCATCTTCCACACACTCTTCTTTCACCCGCCCATCTTCCACACACCCGTCTTTCACACCACCATTTTCCACACACCCGTCTTTTACACCCGTATCTTCCACACACCCGTCTTTCACACCTCCATCTTCCACACACTCTTCTTTCACATGCCCATCTTCCACACACCCGTCTTTCACACCTCCATCTTCCACACACCCGTCTTTCACACCTCCATCTTCCACACACCTGTCTTTTACACCCCTATCTTCCACACACCTGTCTTTCACACCTCCACCTTCTACACACTCTTCTTTCACACCTCCATCTTCCACACACCCGTCTCTCACACCTCCATCTTCCACACACCCGTCTTTCACACCTCCATCTTCCACACACCCGTCTTTCACACCCCTATCTTCCACACACCTGTCTTTCACACCTCCATCTTCCACACACTCTTCTTTCACACCTCCATCTTCCACACACCCGTCTTTCACACCTCCATCTTCCACACACCCGTCTTTCACACCTCCATCTTCCACACACTCTTCTTTCACACCTCCATCTTCCACACACCGTCTTTCACACCTCCATCTTCCACACACTCTTCTTTCACACCTCCATCTTCCACACACCTGTCTTTCACACCTCCATCTCCCACACACTCTTCTTTCACACCTCCATCTTCCACACACCCGTCTTTCACACCTCTATCTTCCACACACCCGTCTTTCACACCTCCATCTTCCACACACCGTCTTTCACACCTCCATCTTCCACACACCCGTCTTTCACACATCCATCTTCCACACACCGTCTTTCACACCTCCATCTTCCACACACCCGTCTTTCACACCTCTATCTTCCACACACTCTTCTTTCACACCTCCATCTTCCACACACTCTTCTTTCACACCTCTATCTTCCACACACCCGTCTTTCACACCTCCATCTTCCACACACCGTCTTTCACACCTCCATCTTCCACACACCCGTCTTTCACACCTCTATCTTCCACACACCCGTCTTTCACACCTCCATCTTCCACACACCCGTCTTTCACACCTCCATCTTCCACACACCCGTCTATCACACCTCCATCTTCCACACACCCGTCTTTCACACCTGCTTCTTCCACACACCCGTCTTTCACACCTCCATCTTCCACACACCCGTCTCTCACACCTCCATCTTCCACACACCTGTCTTTCACACCTCTATCTTCCACACACCCGTCTTTCACACCTCCATCTTCCACACACCGTCTTTCACACCTCCATCTTCCAAACACCGGTCTTTTACACCTCCATCTTCCACACACTCTTCTTTCACACCTCCATCTTCCACATACCCGTCTTTCACACCTCCATCTTCCACACACCCGTCTATCACACCTTCATCTTCCACCCGTCCGTCGTCCACACACCCGTCTGTCACACCTCCATCTTCCACACACCCGTCTTTCACACCTCCATCTTCCACACACCCGTCTTTCACACCTCCATCTTCCACACACCCGTCTTTCACACCTCCATCTTCCACACACCCGTCTGTCACACCTCCATCTTCCACACACCGTCTTTCACACCTCCATTTTCCACACACCCGTCTTTCACACCTCCATCTTCCACACACCGTCTTTCACACCTCCATCTTCCACACACCCGTCTTTCACACCTCTATCTTCCACACACCATCTTTCACACCTCCATCTTCCACACACCCGTCTTTCACACCTCTATCTTCCACACACCCGTCTTTCACACCTCTATCTTCCACACACCATCTTTCACACCTCCATCTTCCACACACCCGTCTTTCACACCTCTTTCTTCCACACACTCCTCTTTCACACCTCCATCTTCCACACACCCGTCTTTCACACCTCCATCTTCCACACACCCGTCTTTCACACCTCCATCTTCCACACACCCGTCTTTCACACCTCCATCTTCCACACACCCGTCTTTCACACCTCCATCTTCCACACACCCGTCTTTCACACCTCTATCTTCCACACACCATCTTTCACACCTCCATCTTCCACACACCCGTCTTTCACACCTCTATCTTCCACACACCCGTCTTTCACACCTCCATCTTCCACACACCATCTTTCACACCTCCATCTTCCACACACCCGTCTTTCACACCTCCATCTTCCACACACCCGTCTTTCACACCTGCTTCTTCCACACACCCGTCTTTCACACCTCCATCTTCCACACACCCGTCTTTCACACCTCCATCTTCCACACACCTGTCTTTACACCCCTATCTTCCACACACCTGTCTTTCACACCTCAATCTTCCACACACTCTTCTTTCACACCTCCATCTTCCACACACCCGTCTTTCACACCTCCATCTTCCACACACCCGTCTTTCACACCTCCATCTTCCACACACCCGTCTTTCACACCCCATCTTCCACACACCTGTCTTCCACACCTCCATCTTCCACACACTCTTCTTTCACACCTCCATCTTCCACACACCCGTCTTTCACACCTCCATCTTCCACACACCCGTCTTTCACACCTCCATCTTCCACACACCCGTCTTTCACACCTCTATCTTCCACACACCCGTCTTTCACACCTCCATCTTCCACACACCCGTCTTTCACACCTCCATCTTCCACACACTCTTCTTTCACACCTCCATCTTCCACACACCCGTCTTTCACACCTCCATCTTCCACACACCCTTCTTTCACACCTCCATCTTCCACACACTCGTCTTTCACACCTCCATCTTCCACACACCCGTCTGTCACACCTCCATCTTCCACACACCCGTCTTTCACACCTCTATCTTCCACACACCCGTCTTTCACACCTCTATCTTCCACACACCTGTCTTTCACACCTCCATCTTCCACACACCCGTCTTTCACACCTCTATCTTCCACACACCCGTCTTTCACACCTCCATCTTCCACACACTCTTCTTTCACATGCCCATCTTCCACACACCCGTCTTTCACGCCTCCATCTTCCACACACCCGTCTTTCACACCTCCATCTTCCACACACCTGTCTTTTACACCCCTATCTTCCACACACCTGTCTTTCACACCTCCACCTTCTACACACTCTTCTTTCACACCTCCATCTTCCACACACCCGTCTTTCACACCTCCATCTTCCACACACCCGTCTTTCACACCTCCATCTTCCACACACCCGTCTTTCACACCCCTATCTTCCACACACCTGTCTTTCACACCTCCATCTTCCACACACTCTTCTTTCACACCTCCATCTTCCACACACCCGTCTTTCACACCTCCATCTTCCACACACCCGTCTTTCACACCTTCATCTTCCACACACTCTTCTTTCACACCTCCATCTTCCACACACTCTTCTTTCACACCTCCATCTTCCACACACCCGTCTTTCACACCTCCATTTTCCACACACCCGTCTTTTACACCTGTATCTTGCACACACCCGTCTTTCACACCTCCATCTTCCACACACTCTTCTTTCACATGCCCATCTTCCACACACCCGTCTTTCACGCCTCCATCTTCCACACACCCGTCTTTCACACCTCCATCTTCCACACACCTGTCTTTTACACCCTATCTTCCACACACCTGTCTTTCACACCTCCACATTCTACACATTCTTCTTTCACACCTCCATCTTCCACACACCCGTCTTTCACACCTCCATCTTCCACACACCCGTCTTTCACACCTCCATCTTCCACACACCCGTCTTTCACACCCCTATCTTCCACACACCTGTCTTTCACACCTCCATCTTCCACACACTCTTCTTTCACACCTCCATCTTCCACACACCGTCTTTCACACCTCCATCTTCCACACACCGTCTTTCACACCTCCATCTTCCACACACCCGTCTTTCACACCTCCATCTTCCACACACCTGTCTTTCACACCCTATCTTCCACACACCTGTCTTTCACACCTCCACATTCTACACATTCTTCTTTCACACCTCCATCTTCCACACACCCGTCTTTCACACCTCCATCTTCCACACACCCGTCTTTCACACCTCCATCTTCCACACACCCGTCTTTCACACCCCTATCTTCCACACACCTGTCTTTCACACCTCCATCTTCCACACACTCTTCTTTCACACCTCCATCTTCCACACACCCGTCTTTCACACCTCCATCTTCCACACACCCGTCTTTCACACCTCCATCTTCCACACACTCTTCTTTCACACCTCCATCTTCCACACACCGTCTTTCACACCTCCATCTTCCACACACTCTTCTTTCACACCTCCATCTTCCACACACTCTTCTTTCACACCTCCATCTTCCACACACCGTCTTTCACACCTCCATCTTCCACACACCCGTCTTTCACACCTCCATCTTCCACACACCCGTCTTTCACACCTCCATCTTCCACACACCCGTCTTTCACACCTCATCTTCCACACACCCGTCTTTCACACCTCCATCTTCCACACACTCTTCTTTCACAAGCCCATCTTCCACACACCCGTCTTTCACGCCTCCATCTTCCACACACCCGTCTTTCACACCTCCATCTTCCACACACCTGTCTTTTACACCCCTATCTTCCACACACCTGTCTTTCACACCTCCATCTTCCACACACTCTTCTTTCACACCTCCATCTTCCACACACCCGTCTTTCACACCTCCATCTTCCACACACCCGTCTTTCACACCTCCATCTTCCACACACCCGTCTTTCACACCCCTATCTTCCACACACCTGTCTTTCACACCTCCATCTTCCACACACTCTTCTTTCACACCTCCATCTTCCACACACCCGTCTTTCACACCTCCATCTTCCACACACCCGTCTTTCACACCTCCATCTTCCACACACTCTTCTTTCACACCTCCATCTTCCACACACTCTTCTTTCACACCTCCATCTTCCACACACCCGTCTTTCACACCTCCATCTTCCACACACCCGTCTTTCACACCCGTATCTTCCACACACCCGTCTTTCACACCTCCATCTTCCACACACTCTTCTTTCACATGCCCATCTTCCACACACCCGTCTTTCACGCCTCCATCTTCCACACACCCGTCTTTCACACCTCCATCTTCCACACACCTGTCTTTTACACCCTATCTTCCACACACCTGTCTTTCACACCTCCACATTCTACACATTCTTCTTTCACACCTCCATCTTCCACACACCCGTCTTTCACACCTCCATCTTCCACACACCCGTCTTTCACACCTCCATCTTCCACACACCCGTCTTTCACACCCCTATCTTCCACACACCTGTCTTTCACACCTCCATCTTCCACACACTCTTCTTTCACACCTCCATCTTCCACACACCCGTCTTTCACACCTCCATCTTCCACACACCCGTCTTTCACACCTCCATCTTCCACACACTCTTCTTTCACACCTCCATCTTCCACACACCGTCTTTCACACCTCCATCTTCCACACACTCTTCTTTCACACCTCCATCTTCCACACACTCTTCTTTCACACCTCCATCTTCCACACACCCGTCTTTCACACCTCCATCTTCCACACAGTGGTCTTTCACACCTCCATCTTCCACACACCCGTCTTTTACACCCCTATCTTCCACACACCTGTCTTTCACACCTCCATCTTCCACACACCGTCTTTCACACCCCTATCTTCCACACACCTGTCTTTCACACCTCCATCTTCCACACACCCGTCTTTCACACCTCCATCTTCCACACACACGTCTTTTACACCCCTATCTTCCACACACCTGTCTTTCACACCTCCATCTTCAACACACTCTTCTTTCACACCTCCATCTTCCACACACCCGTCTTTCACACCTCCATCTTCCACACACCCGTCTTTCACACCTCCATCTTCCACACACCCGTCTTTCACACCCCATCTTCCACACACCTGTCTTTCACACCTCCATCTTCCACACACTCTTCTTTCACACCTCCATCTTCCACACACCCGTCTTTCACACCTCCATCTTCCACACACCCGTCTTTCACACCTCCATCTTCCACACACACTTCTTTCACACCTCCATCTTCCACACACCGTCTTTCACACCTCCATCTTCCACACACTCTTCTTTCACACCTCCATCTTCCACACACCCGTCTTTCACACCTCCATCTTCCACACAGTCGTCTTTCACACCTCCATCTTCCACACACCCGTCTTTCACACCTCTATCTTCCACACACCTGTCTTTCACACCTCCATCTTCCACACACTCTTCTTTCACACCTCCATCTTCCACACACCCGTCTTTCACACCTCTATCTTCCACACACCCGTCTTTCACACCTCCATCTTCCACACACCGTCTTTCACACCTCCATCTTCCACACACCCGTCTTTCACACCTCCATCTTCCACACACCGTCTTTCACACCTCCATCTTCCACACACCCGTCTTTCACACCTCTATCTTCCACACACTCTTCTTTCACACCTCCATCTTCCACACACTCTTCTTTCACACCTCTATCTTCCACACACCCGTCTTTCACACCTCCATCTTCCACACACCGTCTTTCACACCTCCATCTTCCACACACCCGTCTTTCACACCTCTATCTTCCACACACCCGTCTTTCACACCTCTATCTTCCACACACCCGTCTTTCACACCTCCATCTTCCACACACCCGTCTATCACACCTCCATCTTCCACACACCCGTCTTTCACACCTGCTTCTTCCACACACCAGTCTTTCACACCTCCATCTTCCACACACCCGTCTCTCACACCTCCATCTTCCACACACCTGTCTTTCACACCTCTATCTTCCACACACCCGTCTTTCACACCTCCATCTTCCACACACCGTCTTTCACACCTCCATCTTCCACACACCCGTCTTTCACACCTCCATCTTCCACACACTCGTCTTTCACACCTCCATCTTCCACACACCCGTCTATCACACCTCCATCTTCCACACACCGTCTTTCACACCTCCATCTTCCAACACCGTCTTTACACCTCCATCTTCCACACACCGTCTTTCACACCTCCATCTTCCACACACCCGTCTTTCACACCTCCATCTTCCACACACCCGTCTTTCACACCTCCATCTTCCACACACCCGTCTTTCACACCTCCATCTTCCACACACCCGTCTTTCACACCTCCATCTTCCACACACCCGTCTTTCACACCTCCATCTTCCACACACCCGTCTTTCACACCTCCATCTTCCACACACCCGTCTTTCACACCTCCATCTTCCACACACCCGTCTTTCACACCTCCATCTTCAACATAGTCGTCTTTCACACCTCTATCTTCCACACACCCGTCTTTCACACCTCTATCTTTCACACACCTGTCTTTCACACCTCCATCTTCCACACACCCGTCTTTTACACCTCTATCTTCCACACACCCGTCTTTCACACCTCCATCTTCCACACACTCTTCTTTCACACCTCTATCTTCCACACACCCGTCTTTCACACCTCCATCTTCCACACACCGTCTTTCACACCTCCATCTTCCACACACCCGTCTTTCACACCTCCATCTTCCACACACCCGTCTTTCACACCTCTATCTTCCACACACCCGTCTTTCACACCTCTATCTTCCACACACCCGTCTTTCACACCTCCATCTTCCACACACCCGTCTTTCACACCTCCATCTTCCACACACCCGTCTTTCACACCTGCTTCTTCCACACACCCGTCTTTCACACCTCCATCTTCCACACACCCGTCTCTCACACCTCTATCTTCCACACACCTGTCTTTCACACCTCTATCTTCCACACACCCGTCTTTCACACCTCCATCTTCCACACACCGTCTTTCACACCTCCATCTTCCAAACACCCATCTTTTACACCTCCATCTTCCACACACTCTTCTTTCACACCTCCATCTTCCACACACCCGTCTATCACACCTCCATCTTCCACACACCGTCTTTCACACCTCCATCTTCCAAACACCCGTCTTTTACACCTCCATCTTCCACACACCGTCTTTCACACCTCCATCTTCTACACACCCGTCTTTCACACCTCCAACTTCCACACACCTGTCTTTCACACCTCCATCTTCCACACACCCGTCTTTCACACCTCCATCTTCCACACACCCGTCTTTCACACCTCCATCTTCCACACACCCGTCTTTCACACCTCCATCTTCCACACACCCGTCTTTCACACCTCCATCTTCCACACACCTGTCTTTCACACCTCCATCTTCCACACACTCTTCTTTCACCCGCCCATCTTCCACACACCCGTCTTTCACACCTCCATCTTCCACACACCCGTCTTTCACACCTCCATCTTCCACACACCCGTCTTTCACACCTCCATCTTCCACACACCCGTCTTTCACACCTCCATTTTCCACACACCCGTCTTTTACACCCGTATCTTCCACACACCCGTCTTTCACACCTCCATCTTCCACACACTCTTCTTTCACATGCCCATCTTCCACACACCCGTCTTTCACGCCTCCATCTTCCACACACCCGTCTTTCACACCTCCATCTTCCACACACCTGTCTTTTACACCCCTATCTTCCACACACCTGTCTTTCACACCTCCACCTTCTACACACTCTTCTTTCACACCTCCATCTTCCACACACCCGTCTTTCACACCTCCATCTTCCACACACCCGTCTTTCACACCTCCATCTTCCACACACCCGTCTTTCACACCCCTATCTTCCACACACCTGTCTTTCACACCTCCATCTTCCACACACTCTTCTTTCACACCTCCATCTTCCACACACCCGTCTTTCACACCTCCATCTTCCACACACCCGTCTTTCACACCTCCATCTTCCACACACTCTTCTTTCACACCTCCATCTTCCACACACTCTTCTTTCACACCTCCATCTTCCACACACCCGTCTTTCACACCTCCATCTTCCACACACCCGTCTTTCACACCTCTATCTTCACACACCCGTCTTTCACACCTCCATCTTCCACACACTCTTCTTTCACAGCCCATCTTCCACACACCCGTCTTTCACGCCTCCATCTTCCACACACCCGTCTTTCACACCTCCATCTTCCACACACCTGTCTTTTACACCCCTATCTTCCACACACCTGTCTTTCACACCTCCACCTTCTACACACTCTTCTTTCACACCTCCATCTTCCACACACCCGTCTTTCACACCTCCATCTTCCACACACCCGTCTTTCACACCTCCATCTTCCACACACCCGTCTTTCACACCCCTATCTTCCACACACCTGTCTTTCACACCTCCATCTTCCACACACTCTTCTTTCACACCTCCATCTTCCACACACCCGTCTTTCACACCTCCATCTTCCACACACCCGTCTTTCACACCTCCATCTTCCACACACCATCTTTCACACCTCCATCTTCCACACACCGTCTTCACACCTCCATCTTCCACACACCTCTTTCACACCTCCATCTTCCACACACCCGTCTTTCACACCTCCATCTTCCACACACTCGTCTTTCACACCTCCATCTTCCACACACCCGTCTTTCACACCTCCATCTTCCACACACCTGTCTTTCACACCTCCATCTTCCACACACTCTTCTTTCACACCTCCATCTTCCACACACCCGTCTTTCACACCTCTATCTTCCACACACCCGTCTTTCACACCTCCATCTTCCACACACCGTCTTTCACACCTCCATCTTCCACACACCCGTCTTTCACACCTCCATCTTCCACACACCGTCTTTCACACCTCCATCTTCCACACACCCGTCTTTCACACCTCTATCTTCCACACACCATCTTTCACACCTCCATCTTCCACACACCCGTCTTTCACACCTCTATCTTCCACACACCCGTCTTTCACACCTCCATCTTCCACACACCGTCTTTCACACCTCCATCTTCCACACACCGTCTTTCACACCTCCATCTTCCACACACCCGTCTTTCACACCTCTATCTTCCACACACCCGTCTTTCACACCTCTATCTTCCACACACCCGTCTTTCACACCTCCATCTTCCACACACCCGTCTTTCACACCTCCATCTTCCACACACCCGTCTTACACACCTGCTTCTTCCACACACCGTCTTTCACACCTCCATCTTCCACACACCCGTCTTTCACACCTCTATCTTCCACACACCTGTCTTTCACACCTCTATCTTCCACACACCCGTCTTTCACACCTCCATCTTCCACACACCGTCTTTCACACCTCCATCTTCCACACACCCGTCTTTCACACCTCCATCTTCCACACACTCTTCTTTCACACCTCCATCTTCCACACACCCGTCTATCACACCTCCATCTTCCACACACCGTCTTTCACACCTCCATCTTCCAAACACCCGTCTTTTACACCTCCATCTTCCACACACCGTCTTTCACACCTCCATCTTCACACACCCGTCTTTCACACCTCCAACTTCCACACACCTGTCTTTCACACCTCCATCTTCCACACACCCGTCTTTCACACCTCCATCTTCTACACACCCGTCTTTCACACCTCCATCTTCCACACACCCGTCTTTCACACCTCCATCTTCCACACACCTGTCTTTCACACCTCCATCTTCCACACACTCTTCTTTCACACCTCCATCTTCCACACACCCGTCTTTCACACCTCCATCTTCCACACACCCGTCTTTCACACCTCCATCTTCCACACACCCGTCTTTCACACCTCCATCTTCCACACACCCGTCTTTCACACCTCCATTTTCCACACACCCGTCTTTTACACCCGTATCTTCCACACACCCGTCTTTCACACCTCCATCTTCCACACACTCTTCTTTCACATGCCATCTTCCACACACCCGTCTTTCACGCCTCCATCTTCCACACACCCGTCTTTCACACCTCCATCTTCCACACACCTGTCTTTTACACCCCTATCTTCCACACACCTGTCTTTCACACCTCCATCTTCCACACACTCGTCTTTCACACCTCCATCTTCCACACACCCGTCTTTCACACCCCATCTTCCACACACCGTCTTTCACACCTCCATCTTCCACACACCGTCTTTCACACCTCCATCTTCCACACACCCGTCTTTCACACCTCCATCTTCCACACACCCGTCTTTCACACCTCCATCTTCCACACACCCGTCTTTCACACCCTATCTTCCACACACCTGTCTTTCACACCTCCATCTTCCACACACTCGTCTTTCACACCTCCATCTTCCACACACCCGTCTTTCACACCTCCATCTTCCACACACCCGTCTTTCACACCTCCATCTTCCACACACCCGTCTTTCACACCTCCATCTTCCACACACCGTCTTTCACACCTCCATCTTCCACACACTCTTCTTTCACACCTCCATCTTCCACACACCCGTCTTTCACACCTCCATCTTCCACACACCGTCTTTCACACCTCCATCTTCCACACACCCGTCTTTCACACCTCCATCTTCCACACACCGTCTTTCACACCTCCATCTTCCACACACCCGTCTTTCACACCTCCATCTTCCACACACCCGTCTTTCACACCTCCATCTTCCACACACCCGTCTTTCACACCTCCATCTTCCACACACCCGTCTTTCACACCTCCATCTTCCACACACCCGTCTTTCACACCTCCATCTTCCACACACCGTCTTTCACACCTCCATCTTCCACACACCCGTCTTTCACACCTCTATCTTCCACACACTCTTCTTTCACACCTCCATCTTCCACACACTCTTCTTTCACACCTCCATCTTCCACACACCCGTCTTTCACACCTCCATCTTCCACACACCGTCTTTCACACCTCCATCTTCCACACACCGTCTTTCACACCTCCATCTTCCACACACCCGTCTTTCACACCTCTATCTTCCACACACCCGTCTTTCACACCTCTATCTTCCACACACCCGTCTTTCACACCTCCATCTTCCACACACCCGTCTATCACACCTCCATCTTCCACACACCCGTCTTTCACACCTGCTTCTTCCACACACCCGTCTTTCACACCTCCATCTTCCACACACCCGTCTTTCACACCTCCATCTTCCACACACCTGTCTTTCACACCTCCATCTTCCACACACCCGTCTTTCACACCTCCATCTTCCACACACCGTCTTTCACACCTCCATCTTCCACACACCCGTCTTTCACACCTCCATCTTCCACACACTCTTCTTTCACACCTCCATCTTCCACACACCCGTCTATCACACCTCCATCTTCCACACACCGTCTTTCACACCTCCATCTTCCAAACACCCGTCTTTTACACCTCCATCTTCCACACACCGTCTTTCACACCTCCATCTTCCACACACCCGTCTTTCACACCTCCACTTCCACACACCGTCTTTCACACCTCCATCTTCCACACACCCGTCTTTCACACCTCCATCTTCCACACACCCGTCTTTCACACCTCCATCTTCCACACACCCGTCTTTCACACCTCCATCTTCCACACACCTGTCTTTCACACCTCCATCTTCCACACACCTGTCTTTCACACCTCCATCTTCCACACACCCGTCTTTCACACCTCCATCTTCCACACACCCGTCTTTCACACCTCCATCTTCCACACACCCGTCTTTCACACCTCCATCTTCCACACACCGTCTTTCACACCTCATTTTCCACACACCGTCTTTCACACCTCCATCTTCCACACACCGTCTTTCACACCTCCATCTTCCACACACCCGTCTTTCACACCTCCATCTTCCACACACCCGTCTTTCACACCTCCATCTTCCACACACCGTCTTTCACACCTCCATCTTCCACACACCGTCTTTCACACCTCCATCTTCCACACACCCGTCTTTCACACCTCCATCTTCCACACACCCGTCTTTCACACCTCCATCTTCCACACACCCGTCTTTCACACCTCCATCTTCCACACACTCTTCTTTCACACCTCCATCTTCCACACACCCGTCTTTCACACCTCCATCTTCCACACACCCGTCTTTCACACCTCCATCTTCCACACACCCGTCTTTCACACCTCCATCTTCCACACACCGTCTTTCACACCTCCATCTTCCACACACTCTTCTTTCACACCTCCATCTTCCACACACCCGTCTTTCACACCTCCATCTTCCACACACCCGTCTTTCACACCTCCATCTTCCACACACCCGTCTTTCACACCCCATCTTCCACACACCTGTCTTTCACACCTCCATCTTCCACACACCGTCTTTCACACCTCCATCTTCCACACACCCGTCTTTCACACCTCCATCTTCCACACACCCGTCTTTCACACCTCCATCTTCCACACACCCGTCTTTCACACCTCCATCTTCCACACACCGTCTTTCACACCTCCATCTTCCACACACCTGTCTTTCACACCTCCATCTTCCACACACCCGTCTTTCACACCTCCATCTTCCACACACCCGTCTTTCACACCTCCATCTTCCACACACCCGTCTTTCACACCTCCATCTTCCACACACCGTCTTTCACACCTCCATCTTCCACACACCGTCTTTCACACCTCCATCTTCCACACACTCTTCTTTCACACCTCCATCTTCCACACACCCGTCTTTCACACCTCCATCTTCCACACACCCGTCTTTCACACCTCCATCTTCCACACACCCGTCTTTCACACCTCTATCTTCCACACACCGTCTTTCACACCTCCATCTTCCACACACTCTTCTTTCACACCTCCATCTTCCACACACCCGTCTTTCACACCTCCATCTTCCACACACCCGTCTTTCACACCTCCATCTTCCACACACCGTCTTTCACACCTCCATCTTCCACACACCCGTCTTTCACACCTCCATCTTCCACACACCGTCTTTCACACCTCCATCTTCCACACACCCGTCTTTCACACCTCTATCTTCCACACACTCTTCTTTCACACCTCCATCTTCCACACACCGTCTTTCACACCTCCATCTTCCACACACCGTCTTTCACACCTCCATCTTCCACACACCCGTCTTTCACACCTCCATCTTCCACACACCCGTCTTTCACACCTCTATCTTCCACACACCCGTCTTTCACACCTCCATCTTCCACACACCCGTCTATCACACCTCCATCTTCCACACACCCGTCTCTCACACCTGCTTCTTCCACACACCAGTCTTTCACTCCTCCATCTTCCACACACCCGTCTTTCACACCTCTATCTTCCACACACCTGTCTATCACACCTCCATCTTCCACACACCGTCTTTCACACCGCCATCTTCCAAACACCCATCTTTTACACCTCCATCTTCCACACACTCTTCTTTCACACCTCCATCTTCCACACACCCGTCTATCACACCTCCATCTTCCACACACCGTCTTTCACACCTCCATCTTCCAAACACCCGTCTTTTACACCTCCATCTTCCACACACCGTCTTTCACACCTCCATCTTCTACACACCTGTGTTTCACACCTCCAACTTCCACACACCCGTCTTTCACACCTCCATCTTCCACACACCTGTGTTTCACACCTCCGTTTTCCACACACTCTTCTTTCACCCGCCCATCTTCCACACACCCGTCTTTCACACCACCATTTTCGACACACCCGTCTTTCACACCTCCATCTTCCACACACCCGTCTTTCACACCTCCATCTTCTACACACCCGTCTTTCACACCTCCATTTTCCACACACCCGTATTTTACACCCGTATCTTCCACATACCCGTCTTTCACACCCCTATCTTCCACACACCTGTCTTTCACACCTCCATCTTCCACACACTCTTCTTTCACACCTCCATCTTCCACGCACCCGTCTTTCACACCTCCATCTTCCACACACCCGTCTTTCACACCTCCATCTTCCACACACTCTTCTTTCACACCTCCATCTTCCACACACTCTTCTTTCACACCTCCATCTTCCACACACCCGTCTTTCACACCTCCATTTTCCACACACCCGTCTTTTGCACCCGTATCTTGCACACACCCGTATTTCACACCTCCATCTTCCACACACTCTTCTTTCACATGCCCATCTTCCACACACCCGTCTTTCACGCCTCCATCTTCCACACACCCGTCTTTCACACCTCCATCTTCCACACACCTGTCTTTTACACCCCTATCTTCCACACACCTGTCTTTCACACCTCCACCTTCTACACACTCTTCTTTCACACCTCCATCTTCCACACACCCGTCTTTCACACCTCCATCTTCCACACACCCGTCTTTCACACCTCCATCTTCCACACACCCGTCTTTCACACCCCTATCTTCCACACACCTGTCTTTCACACCTCCTTCTTCCACACACTCTTCTTTCACACCTCCATCTTCCACACACCCGTCTTTCACACCTCCATCTTCCACACACCCGTCTTTCACACCTCCATCTTCCACGCACTCTTCTTTCACACCTCCATCTTCCACACACCGTCTTTCACACCTCCATCTTCCACACACTCTTCTTTCACACCTCCATCTTCCACACACCCGTCTTTCACACCTCCATCTTCCACACAGTCGTCTTTCACACCTCCATCTTCCACACACCCGTCTTTCACACCTCCATCTTCCACACACCTGTCTTTCACACCTCCATCTTCCACACACTCCTCTTTCACATTCCCCTCTTCCACACACCTGTCTTTCACGCCTCCATCTTCCACACACCCGTCTTTCACACCTCCATCTTCCACACACCTGTCTTTTACACCCCTATCTTCCACACACCTGTCTTTCACACCTCCACCTTCTACACACTCTACTTTCACACCTCCTTCTTCCACACACCCGTCTTTCACACCTCCATCTTCCACACACCCGTCTTTCACACCTCCATCTTCCACACACCCGTCTTTCACACCCCTATCTTCCACACACCTGTCTTTCACACCTCCATCTTCCACACACTCTTCTTTCACACCTCCATCTTCCACACACCCGTCTTTCACACCTCCATCTTCCACACACCCGTCTTTCACACCCCTATCTTCCACACACCTGTCTTTCACACCTCCATCTTCCACACACTCTTCTTTCACACCTCCATCTTCCACACACCCGTCTTTCACACCTCCATCTTCCACACACTCCTCTTTCACATTCCCCTCTTCCACACACCTGTCTTTCACGCCTCCATCTTCCACACACCCGTCTTTCACACCTCCATCTTCCACACACCTGTCTTTTACACCCCTATCTTCCACACACCCGTCTTTCACACCTCTATCTTCCACATACCATCTTTCACACCTCCATCTTCCACACACCCGTCTTTCACACCTCTTTCATCCACACACTCCTCTTTCAGACCTCCATCTTCCACACACCCGTCTTTCACACCTCCATCTTCCACACACCCGTCTTTCATACCTCCATCTTCCACACACCCGTCTGTCACACCTCCATCTTCCACACACCCGTCTTTCACACTTCCATCTTCCACACACCCGTCTTTCACACCTCTATCTTCCACACACCATCTTTCACACCTGCATCTTCCACACACCCGTCTTTCACACCTCTATCTTCCACACACCCGTCTTTCACACCTCTATCTTCCACACACCATCTTTCTCACCTCCATCTTCCACACACCCGTCTTTCACACCTCTTTCTTCCACACACCCGTCTTTCACACCTCTTTCTTCCACAGACCCGTCTTTCACACTTCCATCTTCCACACACCCGTCTTTTACACCTCCATCTTCTACACACCCGTCTTTCACACCTCCATTTTCCACACACCCGTCTTTTACACCCGTATCTTCCACACACCCGTCTTTCACACCTCCATCTTCCACACACTCTTCTTTCACATGCCTATCTTCCACACACCCGTCTTTCACACCTCCATCTTCCACACACCTGTCTTTTACACCCCTATCTTCCACACACCTGTCTTTCACACCTTCACCTTCTACACACTCTTCTTTCACACCTCCATCTTCCACACACCCGTCTTTCACACCTCCATCTTCCACACACCCGTCTTTCACACCTCCATCTTCCACACACCCGTCTTTCACACCCCTATCTTCCACACACCTGTCTTTCACACCTCCATCTTCCACACACTCTTCTTTCACACCTCCATCTTCCACACACCCGTCTTTCACACCTCCATCTTCCACACACCCGTCTGTCACACCTTCATCTTTCACACACCCGTCTTTCACACCTCTATCTTCCACACACCCGTCTATCACACCTCCATCATCCACACACCCGTCTTTCACACCTCCATCCTCCACACACTCTTCTTTCACACCTCCATCTTCCACACACCCGTCTTTCACACCTCTATCTTCCTCACACCCTTCATTCACACCTCCATCTTCCACACACCCGTCTTTCACACCTCCATCTTCCACACACCCGTCTGTCACACCTCCATCTTCCACACACCCGTCTTTCACACCTCTATCTTCCACACACCCGTCTTTCACACCTCTATCTTCCACACACCCGTCTTTCACACCTCCATCTTCCACACACCCGTCTATCACACCTCCATCTTCCACACACCCGTCTTTCACACCTGCTTCTTCCACACACCCGTCTTTCACACCTCCATCTTCCACACACCCGTCTCTCACACCTCTATCTTCCACACACCTGTCTTTCACACCTTTATCTTCCACACACCCGTCTTTCACACCTCCATCTTCCACACACCGTCTTTCACACCTCCATCTTCCAAACACCCATCTTTTACACCTCCATCTTCCACACACTCTTCTTTCACACCTCCATCTTCCACACACCCGTCTATCACACCTCCATCTTCCACACACCGTCTTTCACACCTCCATCTTCCAAACACCCGTTTTTTACACCTCCATCTTCCACACACCGTCTTTCACACCTCCATCTTCTACACACCCGTCTTTCACACCTCCAACTTCCACACACCTGTCTTTCACACCTCCATCTTCCACACACCCGTCTTTCACACCTCCATCTTCTACACACCCGTCTTTCACACGTCCAACTTCCACACACCCGTCTTTCACACCTCCATCTTCCACACACCTGTCTTTCACACCTCCATCTTCCACACACCCGTCTTTCACACCTCCATCTTCCACACACCCGTCTTTCACACCTGCTTCGTCCACACACCCGTCTTTCACACCTCCATCTTCCACACACCCGTCTCTCACACCTCCATCTTCCACACACCTGTCTTTCACACCTGCTTCTTCCACACACCCGTCTTTCACACCTGCTTCTTCCACACACTCTTCTTTTACACCTCCATCTTCCACACACCCGTCTATCACACTTCCATCTTCCACACACCCGTCTATCACATCTCCATCTTCCACACACCCGTCTTTCACACCTGCTTCTTCCACACACTCTTCTTTTACACCTCCATCTTCCACACACTCTTCTTTCACACCTCCATCTTCCACACATCCGTCTGTCACACCTCCATCTTCCACACACCCGTCTTTCACACCTCCATCTTCCACACACCCGTCTATCACATCTCCATCTTCCACACACCCATCTTTCACACCTGCTTCTTCCACACACCCGTCTTTCACACCTCCATATTCCACACACCCATCTCCATCTTCCACACACCCGTCTTTCACACCTGCTTCTTCCACACACCCGTTTTTCACACCTCCATCTTCCACACACCCGTCTGTCACACCTCCATCTTCCACACACCTGTCTTTCACACCTCTATCTTCCACACACCCGTCTTTCACACCTCCATCTTCCACACACCCGTCTTTCACACCTCTATCTTCCTCACACCCGTCTTTCTCACCTCTATCTTCCACACACCCGTCTTTCACACCTCCATCTTCCACACAACCGTCTATCACACCTCCATCTTCCACTCACCCGTCTTTCAAACCTGCTTCTTCCACACACCCGTCTTTCACACCTCCATCTTCCACACACCCGTCTCTCACATCTCCATCTTCCACACACCTGTCTTTCACACCTCTATCTTCCACACACCCGTCTTTCACACCTCCATCTTCCACACACCGTCTTTCACACCTCCATCTTCCACACACCCGTCTTTTACACCTCCATCTTCCACACACTCTTCTTTTACACCTCCATCTTCCACACACCCATCTATCACACCTCCATCTTCCACACACCCGTCTATCACACCTCCATCTTCCACACACCCGTCTTTTACACCTCCATCTTCCACACACTCTTCTTTCACACCTCCATCTTCCACACACCCGTCTTTTACACCTCCATCTTCCACACACCCGTCTATCACACCTCCATCTTCCACATACCCGTCTTTCACACCTCCATCTTCCACACACCCGTCTATCACACCTCCATCTTCCACATACCCGTCTTTCACACCTCCATCTTCCACACACCCGTCTGTCACACCTCCATCTTCCACACACCCGTCTATCACACCTCCATCTTCCACACACCCGTCTATCACACCTCCATCTTCCATACACCCGTCTTTTACACCTCCATCTTCCACACACTCTTCTTTCACACCTCCATCTTCCACATACCCGTCTTTCACACCTCCATCTTCCACACACCCGTCTTTCACACCTGCTTCTTCCACACACCCGTCTTTCACACCTCCATCTTCCACACACCCGTCTATCACATCTCCATCTTCCACACACCCGTCTTTCACACCTGCTTCTTCCACACACTCTTCTCTTACACCTCCATCTTCCACACACCCGTCTATCACACCTCCATCTTCCACACACCCGTCTATCACATCTCCATCTTCCACACACCCGTCTTTCACACCTGTTTCTTCCACACACTCTTCTTTTACACCTCCATCTTCCACACACTCTTCTTTCACACCTCCATCTTCCACACATCCGTCTGTCACACCTCCATCTTCCACACACCCGTCTTTCACACCTCCATCTTCCACACACCGTCTTTCACACCTCCATCTTCCACACACCCGTCTTTCACACCTCTATCTTCCACACACTTCTTTCACACCTCCATCTTCCACACACTCTTCTTTCACACCTCTATCTTCCACACACCCGTCTTTCACACCTCCATCTTCCACACACCGTCTTTCACACCTCCATCTTCCACACACCCGTCTTTCACACCTCTATCTTCCACACACCCGTCTTTCACACCTCTATCTTCAACACACCCGTCTTTCACACCTCCATCTTCCACACACCCGTCTATCACACCTCCATCTTCCACACACCCGTCTCTCACACCTGCTTCTTCCACACACCAGTCTTTCACTCCTCCATCTTCCACACACCCGTCTTTCACACCTCTATCTTCCACACACCTGTCTATCACACCTCCATCTTCCACACACCGTCTTTCACACCGCCATCTTCCAAACACCCATCTTTTACACCTCCATCTTCCACACACTCTTCTTTCACACCTCCATCTTCCACACACCCGTCTATCACACCTCCATCTTCCACACACCGTCTTTCACACCTCCATCTTCCAAACACCCGTCTTTTACACCTCCATCTTCCACACACCGTCTTTCACACCTCCATCTTCTACACACCTGTGTTTCACACCTCCAACTTCCACACACCCGTCTTTCACACCTCCATCTTCCACACACCTGTGTTTCACACCTCCGTTTTCCACACACTCTTCTTTCACCCGCCCATCTTCCACACACCCGTCTTTCACACCACCATTTTCGACACACCCGTCTTTCACACCTCCATCTTCCACACACCCGTCTTTCACACCTCCATCTTCCACACACCCGTCTTTCACACCTCCATCTTCCACACACCCGTCTTTTACACCTCTATCTTCCACACACCCGTCTTTCACACCCCTATCTTCCACACACCCGTCTTTCACACCTCCATCTTCCACACACTCTTCTTTCACACCTCCATCTTCCACACACCCGTCTTTCACACCTCCATCTTCCACACACCCGTCTTTCACACCTCCATCTTCCACACACACGTCTTTCACACCTCCATCTTCCACACACCTTCTTTCACACCTCCATCTTCCACACACCCGTCTTTCACACCTCATTCTTCCACACACCCGTCTTTCACACCTCTATCTTCCACACACCCGTCTTTCACACCTCCATCTTCCACACACTCTTCTTTCACATGCCCATCTTCCACACACCCGTCTTTCACACCTCCATCTTCCACACACCCGTCTTTCACACCTCCATCTTCCACACACCTGTCTTTTACACCCTATCTTCCACACACCGTCTTTCACACCTCCATCTTCCACACACTCTTCTTTCACACCTCCATCTTCCACACACCCGTCTTTCACACCTCCATCTTCCACACACCCGTCTTTCACACCTCCATCTTCCACACACCCGTCTTTCACACCCCTATCTTCCACACACCTGTCTTTCACACCTCCATCTTCCACACACTCTTCTTTCACACCTCCATCTTCCACACACCCGTCTTTCACACCTCCATCTTCCACACACCCGTCTTTCACACCTCCATCTTCCACACACCCGTCTTTCACACCTCCATCTTCCACACACACACCGTCTTTCACACCTCCATCTTCCACACACTCTTCTTTCACACCTCCATCTTCCACTCACCCGTCTTTCACACCTCTATCTTCCACACACCCTTCTTTCACACCTCCATCTTCCACACACCCGTCTTTCACACCTCCATCTTCCACACACCCGTCTGTCACACCTCCATCTTCCACACACCCGTCTTTCACACCTCTATCTTCCACACACCCGTCTTTCACACCTCTATCTTCCACACACCCTTCTTTCACACCTCCATCTTCCACACACCCGTCTTTCACACCTCCATCTTCCACACACCCGTCTGTCACACCTCCATCTTCCACACACCCGTCTTTCACACCTCTATCTTCCACACACCCGTCTTTCACGCCTCCATCTTCCACACACTCTTCTTTCACACCTCCATCTTCCACACACCCGTCTCTCACACCTCTATCTTCCACACACCTGTGTTTCACACCTCTATCTTCCACACACCCGTCTTTCACACCTCCATCTTCCACACACCGTCTTTCACACCTCCATCTTCCAAACACCCGTCTTTTACACCTCCATCTTCCACACACTCTTCTTTCACACCTCCATCTTCCACACACCCGTCTATCACACCTCCATCTTCCACACACCGTCTTTCACACCTCCATCTTCCAAACACCCGTCTTTTACACCTCCATCTTCCACACACCGTCTTTCACACCTCCATCTTCTACACACCCGTCATTCACACCTCCAACTTCCACACAACCGTCTTTCACACCTCCATCTTCCACACACCCGTCTTTCATACCTCCATCTTCTACACACCTGTCTTTCACACCTCCAACTTCCACACACCCGTCTTTCACACCTCCATCTTCCACACACCTGTCTTTCACACCTCCATCTTCCACACACTCTTCTTTCACCCGCCCATCTTCCACACACCCGTCTTTCACACCACCATTTTCCACACACCCGTCTTTCACACCTCCATCTTCCACACACCCGTCTTTCACACCTCCATCTTCTACCCACCCGTCTTTCACACCTCCATTTTCCACACACCCCTCTTTTATACCCGTAAATTCCACACACCCGTCTTTCACACCTCCATCTTCCACACACTCTTCTTTCACATGCCCATATTCCACTCACCCGTCTTTCACGCCTCCATCTTCCACACACCCGTCTTTCACACCTCCATCTTCCACACACCTGTCTTTTACACCCCTATCTTCCACACACCTGTCTTTCACACCTCCACCTTCTACACACTCTTCTTTCACACCTCCATCTTCCACACACCCGTCTTTCACACCTCCATTTTCCACACACCCGTCTTTCACACCTCCATCTTCCACACACCCGTCTTTCACACCCCTATCTTCCACACACCTGTCTTTCACACCTCCATTTTCCACACACCCGTCTTTCACACCTCTATCTTCCACACACCATCTTTCACACCTCCATCTTTCACACACCCGTTTTTCACACCTCTATCTTCCACACACCGTCTTTCACACCTCTATCTTCCACACACCGTCTTTCACACCTCTATCTTCCACACACTCCTCTTTCACACCTCCATCCTCCATACACCCGTCTTTCATACCTCCATCTTCCACACACCCGTCTGTCAAACCTCCATCTTCCACACACCCGTCTTTCACACCTCCATCTTCCACACACCCGTCTATCACACCTCTATCTTCCACACACCCGTCTTTCACACCTCCATCTTCCACACACCCGTCTATCACATCTCCATCTTCCACACACCCGTCTTTCACACCTGCTTCTTCCACACACCCGTCTTTCACACCCCCAACTTACACTTTGTTTGAATTTTTGGTCTGCTTCCTTCCACATCCATCCACCGTAGGCCAATAAGGCCACATTGGTGGTGAAGCTCCTTTCCCCTCCACACACTTATATTTATTGGCAGTAATTTTCAGCCTTAAGTACAAGTTACTAATAAAATCTCCCTTTTCAGTTTGACTGTCAGTGTACGTAACTAATATGTCTCAGTGTACCTGCAAGTAGTTGATGTAACTTTGTGTTCGTAAATATTTAACAAATAACCCTTCATCTTTTTTTTCAGAATAAGCGTGTGTGTGAGTGAGAGAGAGGGGTGAGGGGCAGGACTGTGGTAGCAGCGTGCGCATGGTGTAGGGTTTCGTCTTCCTTGTGTACATCATCGTCAGCACCACCACCACGCCCCCACGTTGGTCACGCTGGTGGCCCGTCACAATGATTATGGACGCCAAGACCCACAATTCTAACCCCCCACCAGGTAGGTTCTACAATCTCCCCTCCTGCTGGTAGGTGCTACAGGCGTCCTCCTGCAGGTAGGTGTTACAGGCATTCTCTTGCAAGTAGGTTCTACACTCCCCCTCCTGCAGGTAGTTTCTGCAAACCCCCCCCCCTCCTGCAGGTAGGTGCTACAACCCCTCTCCTAGAGGTAGGTTCTACAACCCCCCTCCTGCAAATAGGTGCAACAACCCCCACCTGCAGGTAGGTTGTACAACCCCCCTCCTGCAGGTAGGTTACAACCCCCCCCCACTCCCTTGCAGGCAGGTGCTACCAAGGACTATAAACAGTAAGGACAAACCACGGTAATGTCATAAACCTTTGCTCTGCCGCGTTCAATGACATCATGCAAGTGACGCACGTCATCTGGTGAGTTGGGGGCAGTCACAAATGGTGATGGCCTTGCCTTGGTTGACATTTGATT
Source organism: Homarus gammarus (assembly GCA_958450375.1). Lineage (NCBI taxonomy): Eukaryota > Metazoa > Arthropoda > Malacostraca > Decapoda > Nephropidae > Homarus > Homarus gammarus. Next base: position 788,682 of record CAUDMG010004029.1, on the reverse strand, counting down.
GTTTCATTTTTTGAGAAGACTCATAAGGCTTAGGCTTTTCTGTGGCCAGGTATTTTACCTTCCGTTTACCTGTTGTAATCACTGATGAAGACCCCGTAGAATCAGAATTAAAGGTACTCTGGAAGTGAAATTCATAAAAGTTCATGGATTAAGTTTTCAAACCCAAATGGTCTTTTCTCTATTTATCAAGAAAATACAGTATTGCACAACAACTAGGATATCACCATAATTAATGCTTTGAGCTGTGAGCGTTAATACAGGATGAAGCGTATGTGTATTGAGCTTCATGAACACACGTTTGACGTGGGTGAGAGACTGGGACAGACTGGGTAGAAGCCGGGTACTTAATTGCTGACCCACGTAGTCAAGGCGACCAGTGGAATAACACTCTTACATGTATAGTTATGACTACTCTCTGGTCATAGGCTAGTTACGTGGTTGATGTAGTTATATAAACAAAATGTATGTAGACCACATTTATATACAGTAAGTATTACTGTCTATGTGACGGGCTATTACAGGTATAACAAATGAATTGCCTTGTGTTATGATATCCTCTAAAAAATAAGTCATATTACAAAAAAAAAAGCAAAATATTAAAATATTACAAGACGACAGGAGGGGGGGGGGGGGCGGTTCGCTGATGACATGGACGAAACAACTCATGTCTTGAGCTTATTAGCAATGTAAAGATTTTTCTTTTGCAAGTCGAGGCAAGGTGAATGTCTGAGGGTACTCTGGACAACTCGATGTTGCCTTACAATGTATAGTTAAGAAAACAGCAGGTTTCTCTAGATGTTAAGCATCACGACTGTCGCTGGTGAATTATATGATGTAACTGGTTTTTCTTGTATTTTGGGCAATATTATTGTTTTCTTTCGTCAGACGTGGAAAGAACAATGTCTCACGGTCTTCTGGATGACCCGATATTGACTGATATTGCAGAATTAAGAAACTACAAGAAATCTTCCCTCACGTCTTGAAACAAGCGCGGTGTTGACACCTGTAACCCACTTACCGCTGCACTTTCATTTTTTCAAAATTATTGAAAATGTTCAGAGTTCTTTTTGGCCACATATAACAAGATGAATGTTTCACCTTCCTGTAGATACCTAGATATCGACAGACATTCCAAAATTAAGGAGATACAAAAGAAATATGAACTCTCTTCAAACAAGTTCTCAGCTAGCCTAATGTGGTGTTTCATCAGAACGCTTGCATGCATTTATCTAATATCACAAGTTTTCTTATCTCTGGGAAATCTGTAATACTGCCTCTGTTTGGGATTTGAGCTTTGCTGTTGCACCTGTATATTGCACGCATAACCATAATTGTTAATACAATGGTCCGGGGACCAGACTCGGGCACACACGGAGCTCACCAGATGATGTGTTTACAAGAGTGACACAGAGCTGTCCATTGTGAGTAAAACAAGTGCTAGGTGAACTATCCTTACTTGTCTATGATCCTTGGATGCTACCACCCTCTCTTACTGTAGGTGAGTGTAATCTATGGTTGTCATTCAATTTTTTGAAAATAAATAATAAAAATACGAAGAAGAAGAGTTTGCTTACACCACAGCTAAATTTACCGACGGTACATGCCATTGTGCCAGCCATTTTCACTGGTTCGGCCACTCACTTAAAAAGAGGCGTTTAGAATATACAAAATCACAAGGGAACTTAAAATTGCATAAACTATCCAGCTCAGCATCCTGACGGTGAAACTCTGGAGGTATTAGTTTGCGAGTTTTAAATTAGGCTTTAGAATGAATAAGATTACCCTCAAAATTGGTGTACACTCTCAAAAAAGTATCTGCCTCTTTTCTCATACAGTGTGTCACAATGAACGAATATTTCGGATCAGTAATTGTAATTATGACAGCGAACAACTTCATATTTCCCGCATCTGCTAACGGCCGTGTAATATTTCAGTGTGATTATGATATTTAAAAAAATTAGTTTTTGCACAATGTAGCATTACTGATACGTAATTTGCCTCAGTATACCTTATTGTGGGTAAAAATAAGTATATATTAAATGCGTCCTCCGAAAGCGTGAATTTGCTACCAGAGTTTAACAATTAATTCGTGTATAAGATTTCTGATAAACTTCCTACGTGCTCCTGTTTGAAATAATGAATGTATGTATCTATATAATTTAGCTAAATATCTTTCTCGTCAGAAACGGTCATCCCAACGATTATGAATAAATTCATTTAGAAATACATCCTTACTTCAGGACGAAATCGGACAGATTTGCAACAGCCAATCAGCTGTAACTCTTGAGGAAGGGACGATGCATCTCTTCTCAGCCGAGATAAAACGCACTATAGTACCCGAGACTCATTGGAAAACACAGCTTGCACCTACAGACATCGTCTCATCGTGTGTATCAAATAATGTTCCGTTGCCAGAGCGAATCATGAGATGATACGTTATATTCAAAATTGTTACCCCATTGAGATAGAATTAATATTGATATGCAGTAAATCATCATGTCATTGTAATTGGTTATGGCATCATAAGACACCTGTAATTACTTTACAGGTATTTGCAAATTAATGTAATATCTGATCATTGTGTTTCATATTCCCGAAAGCTGGGAATGCTGTGCAGATGCCGTAGCTACTTCACTCCTGAGCAGTTGCTTCAAGTATATAAGGGAATCATTCGTCCTAACTCTGAGCAATGCTCTCATATCTGGGGTGGCATTTCTTCTTATTAACTCTACTCCTTTAGTTGATAATCTTTCTTCCTTTTCTCTTCGCCGCAATGTTGCTTCACTCTCCCTTTTACAGGTACTTCAACGGGCAACGTTCGGTGGATTTGGCATCCTGTGTACCGTCGGCAAGGCCGTGGGCTCGTAACACTCGTCTTGCCCGCGGTGCCCACCGTTTCTCTGTGGATGTCGGTCACACGAGAATAACTCGTTATAGTACAAGTACATCCTTCTTCCCTCACACAGCCAAACTGTGGAATGCTCTGCCTTCTTCTGTGTTTCCATACTCATGCAATCTGTCTCTCTTCAAAAAGCTGGTTTTCCTGTATCTTCGTGGTGTAGATTAATATAATATTTTTCTTTTCTATTTTTAATTTATTTTTACTGTTCTATTTTCTCCCTCTAGGCCCCGATGTGGGTCGATGACCTGTGCCCGGGTGGGCTATTCGCGTAAAAAAAAATGGCATCCCATCCTCTGGGGCTGAAATAGTATCTGGGGTGTATAAATCAGCGGGGTGTCTCAAGATAGTATTGGTTTTGCATATAGTATCACAATCCATCCTATTTCATTACATTATGTAGAGAATAGGTGGTATACTGCAGATATCATGGTGATTATCAGGTGCAAGAAGAAAGAACGAAAGGTGCAACTCACAATCAGAAATACCAACTGAACCTAGACTGCTGTGCACGTGTTATTGTGTTCATTTATAAATACTTTTATGGAAGACTGTATGTTTTCTTTAATGAAGAACTAAGAAGACTTGTGACTCTTTCTTTATGCCACTTCCATAATTAACGACACACACACACATACACACACACAGTGGGCACTTTATCGGTCACCTTTAAAGTGCCAGTGACAAAAACCACCGCGGTGTTTACATATATCGTGAAAACTGTGTCGGCGACCCCAAGCACCAGGGACAAAGACCCACGGTCTTTACGACTGACAAATATTAACAGATGTCTACCAGTGTCAGTGGCCCTCAAAGTGCCGCCAGTGACAAACACTTCCGTCCGCCCACAACAGATATCAACAGATGGCCACCAATCACTTACTCCCGACGCACTCTGTACCATCTAAAGCGTGGGAACGGTTATCCTGATGGCAGTGTTATCGCGCGACTCAAGTCACTGAACATATTCCACGCGCCTAGCCGTAGACAAGGCCGTCATACACATAAGCCCATTAGAACCGTAACCTCCACTAGGAAACCGGAGAAACCCACCCCTGACAGTCCGTACCACTACACTGAAGTTCCACGGATATGGTATGATCTCCCGTCTCTACTGCTATCCAACGTCACTTCCCGAGCTAACAAGTTCGACGAGCTGGCAACTACAGTCATGTCAGCCGCCGCGAGCGTCGTTGCCATATGTGAGGCTTGGCAAATTGTGCCTGAAACGTGTCATATTGAGGGATATCAACTCTTTCATCACCTTCGTTCACATAGACGCGGAGGGGGCGTTGCCCTCTTCTGTCAAGATGACCTACGCCCATCACGCCTGGATGTTCAAGTCCTAGCAGATGTGGAAGCATTATGGGTACGTGTTGTGCCACCAGCCCACCCGCCCCACACTGCTTCCATCATAATCTGTGTGGCATACCATCCGCCTCGCTCACCCACCAGAGACACTCTTATCAATCATCTCATTACCACCTCAGAGTTAGGTACCCATGTGCCAAGTTAGTATTATGTGGGGATTATAATGAAATTGACACCACCGATATCCAGGACCAGCTATCACTATCACAAGTTGTGACCTTCCCCACACACGGTCAAAATACCCTTGACCTTATCTTAACTGACTTAGCGGACCAGTACCAACCACCTCAACCAATGCCTCCTATCGGGTGTAGCACACACTTATCAGTGCTCTGGTCCCCAGCTGCCACTCCCACTCAAGTACAGAGACCCTACATCAAGACCTATAGGCCGATTACTGCCTCTGCAGTGCACCTCTTCGGGCAGTGGATAGTTCACCATCCCTGGACTGAAGTACTTAGCGTGAATGACGTGGAAACCAAATGGATAAATTATACCAACACCACCACGGATGCTCACCACCACGGAAGCTCACCACCACTTCTTCCCCGAGAAGTCCGTCAGATCTCACCCAGCTGACTTGCCCTGGATCACACCTCGGATCAAAAGACTTATGCAACAGAGAGACAGAGCCTTTCATCTCAATGACCACATCCGCTACAGGTCCCTTCGCAACCGAGTCATCCGCGAAATACGCACTGCAAAGAAGTCCCATTACCCAATCAAATCACAACACCTGAAGCAGACCAACATCAGTCAATGGTATGGTAAGCTTAAAGAACTCTGTGGACTAAACAATAAGACACACCCCCTCCCCTTCCTTAGCCATCTCACTAATGTTGACGCAGCTGAGCAAACAAATAACCATTTCGCTACTATATGCCAGACGCTCCCCCGGCTTGACACAACCACTCTCCCTGCTTGCCTACCAGCCCCCCTTCCCGCTGACTTAGCAGAAGAATTTGAAGTAGCAAAACGCCTGGACAAACTAAAATTAAAACGCTCTACCACCCCCATTGACTTACCAATGAAACTCTTCAAGGAGTTCTCCCTGGAGCTTGCTAAACCCCTATGCTCCGTCATCAATGCTTCTCTCAGTCAAGCCAGATGCCCAGTTGACTGGAAGACCTCTTATGTATCACCAGTGCCCAAGTCAACCAGCCCGCAATCCTTAAATCAGCTATGACCTATTGCAATCACCCCAATACCCAGCCTAATCTGTGAAAGTTTTGTGTTCGACTGGGTTTATGCTGATATTGCAGGAGTCGTAGACCCTCAGCAATTTGGCAACATGAAAACTTCCTCCACCACTCACTGTCTTGTCAGCTTTCTCGATTACATATACCGCCATCTCGAGAAACGAAAAACGTCTGTAGCTGTCGCCTTCATTGATTTCACTAAAGCATTCGACCTAGTCAACCACAATATAATCATCAACAAAGCTATTGACCTCGGGCTTCGGAGAAGTCTTATACCATGGCTTACAGACTTCCTCAGTGACCGACGCCAAGCTGTACGCTTCCGAGGGGCTGTCTCCACCTTTCAGTCACTCACCTGTGGCGTCCCCAAAGGCACCAAGATGGGACCACTCTGCTTCCTTATGCTCATCAATGATGCCCTAAGAGAAACCCCTGCTCGCTGGAAATATATCGACGACTCCACCATTGGGATCAGCGTCAACAATTCTGCTCCCAACTATACCGCCCTTCAGGATTTATTGAACAGTCTCCAAAACTGGGCCACCAACAACCATGTCACCATCAACCATACCAAGACCATGGTTATGCACATCAACCTCTCCTCCGACATTGTCCCACCTCCTTCCATTACTCTAGGTCCGAACACACTCCAGGTTGTAGATTCCACGAAGCTCTTCGGCGTCACCATAGACAACAAACTAAATTGGAAACCACACGTCAGTGAAGTTGTCAAATCCTCCAGTTTCCGTCTCCACCTCCTCCGCCGACTCAAGTCCCTTGGAGTTCCTGCACCCGAGCTCCTCAGTGTTTACATAACATTCATACTTCCCAAGCTCACCTATGCCTCCCCCACCTGGTCTTCTTCCCTAAATGCCACACAACGTAAACACCTAGAAAAAGTGCAAAAGAGGGCATGCAAGATTATTCTCTCCCCTTCCTACTCCACATATCAAGAAGCGCTCAACACACTGACACACTGACCCTTTCGACTCTCACTGCAAATTTGGTAAGAAGCTTCTACACCATTAGGGTGTGTCATAGGAGGGAAGATCAGCTAAAACTAATGGCCCATCACTTTTTTGGTAGATTTTAGTGTATATAAACAGAAAATAATTTCAGTTTCAATATTTTGCAACCTTTTGCTAGGTAAATTTTAGCGTGAAATTTATCGAAAATCTAACATACAGCTGCATTAGTGCATTACAATTAAATAGTGAACATTGTTTTCTGACTTCATTCTTTAACAACCCAACTAACAATATTTTTTTCTGTTTCAGATTCTGATGCATTTATAAGTTGATAATATTTGCGATGGCTGCTTGTGTCAGGACGAGGAACCAAAAATCCAGCCATCTCAGTCACTATCTTGGGTCTGGGAGAGAGCTCCTGAAGTCGGAGTTGCCTACATTGAGAGATGCTTTGAGATACGGTGTTTTAATCAGGCAAATCAGTGAAAAGAACCAAAGAACTTACACAAACAAAGACATTGCCAGTGATATGACCAAAGCTGTCTTGGCACAGTACACTCTGGCTAACGCTCAGTTCAAGCCTCCAGTCATAACAAGTCAGAAGAAGATTAGTGAGAGACTGCTAGCCAGTTGGGAAAAGGCAAGAGATATCTCTCTTGGGAGAGGAAAACTTGCAGTTAAGGACAGCTTTGCCAAGCAACTGGACCAGTTATTTGACATAATTACTTGCAAGTGCCCAATTGTTCTCTGTCCTGAGTTTGGATGCGATCGTGACTGTAAATCCGAGGCCCACATCTCCTGTATTTGCAAGCGTGAACTGAAGATTCCTGTGATCGAACTGGCATTTGTCAAAGCACAGAGAGAGAAGACTGGCAGTATAGGGGCTCTCATGATTTCTAGCCAAGATATTCCGGAGTCCAAGAGACAGGAGGCTGCCACAGAGAGACAGAAGAGGAGAAGAGTTGCCGAGGAAAAGAGACTTGAGAAGGCCCAGGGTGAGGTAAAAAAGGCCGATGATTGGAGTCAAGCTGATTCAGAGTTTAATGACTTCCCCATGGCTGATCCGAGTGCTGACCAGGAGAATGGTGACTTTGTCCCTAACCCAGAAAATAATGATCCCAAACCTTCCAGGCATAAGATTCGAAATAGGAAAGATATCCCGAGCATAGCTCTGGCCAGCATGCGACACCACACTGGTCTCAGAGAAACTGCAGAGATTGCAACAGCTGCCTGGGTTGACGGTGGTTTGATAACACCTGATGATGTTCACCTGGTGATAGATCATAACAAAGTAAGGAGAGCTCAGGAGAAACTTGTCAGTAACCTAGAAGAGGAGTTTGATAAGGGGATAAGAGAAAATGGAATCAATTGTTTGTTCTTTGATGGGAGAAGGGATGACACTAAAGTGTTCATGAAAGTTGGAGATTCTGACAAGTTGTTCCCTGCCATGGTGAAGGAGGAACACTACTCCTGCTGCAGTGAACCAGGAGGGAAGTATTTGTGGCATTTCACTCCAGAGAAAGATGACATCAGGAAACCAGCTGAGATAGTGGCAGATAACATTGTGAACTGGCTCAGAGAGAGGAACGTAGACCAGACCCTGCAGGCCATTGGAGGGGACAGCACCAACACGAACACAGGGTGGCAAGGGGGGGTCATACAGTGGATAGAGCGGAAGATTGGGAGGAAGCTGGTCTGGATTGTTTGTGACCTCCACACCAACGAGTTGCCACTCAGACATCTGATCCAGGAGCTGGATGGCAAGACTCTTTCAAACAACAGATGGTCTGGTCCTCTTGGCAAGATGCTGGACTCTGCCACTGAGTTAGAAATAAATCCGAGCTTTGAAAAAATCACAGTTGGCCCTCCACTCGTTGAGCTTGCACATACTGTCATAGACGACCTGAGTACTGACCAGTACTATGGTTACATGATTTGCAGTGCCATCAAAACTGGGGTCATGCCTGATAGACTTGCTTACCTGCAGATAGGTCCAGTCTCACATTCTAGGTGGCTCACAACGGCTCTCAGGTTCTGCAGAATTTGGGTCGCTCATCATAAACTGAAAGGGAACCAGCTTCACAACCTGAGACTTATTGTCCAATTCATCGTGAGTGTCTACTTGCCAAATTGGTTCAACACCAAGGTCAAGTCATCGTTCTCCGAAGGTCCGAGGCATGTTCTCTTCCAGCTTGAGCTCCTGAGGAGTCAGCCAAGGAAGGTTGTTCAGATTGTGGAGCAGACTGTGAGGAGATCTTCCTGGTATGCTCATCCCGAGGCAGTTCTGCAGACAATGCTCTGCAGTAAGGATGAGGAGGAGAGAAGAGTGGCAGTCAAAAAGATCTTGGATATGAGACTTATGAGAGGATCTGGGCATGACGAATAAGTTGGTGACGATTCCTTCAGGGTCAGGAAGACTCCTGAAGTCAATCTAGGTGCCAAGACCCTCACTGATCTCAAAGATCTGGATAACATCCAGGCTGGCAGTGAGCCCCCTCTTACCTGCAGCCTCACCAATGTTCAAGTCAGAGCTTTCCTGGACAACCCCATGCATGTCCCTGCCTGGCCCTTGCACACCCAGAGTATAGAGCGTTGTGTACAGCAAGTGAGCGAGGCCAGCAGTCACGTGTACAGCCAGGAGAGGAGGGAAGGCTACATCCGAGCTCAGGTGGTCAGCAGGGAGGTGATGAGTAGAAACAGAAGCAAGAAAGACATGTTCTCTATGGTGTGCAGCAACACCGGGTCGTAGTAGTAAAACCGGTTTTTGTATTTGATGATTTGGTTTTCTAAAGGAATATTAAATTTAATAAATGTGTCAAGATCATTCGTTTCACTATTCTGGATCATTTTCATCCTAATAAATTAACCTGATACATTTACTTTACTTTAAATAATTTATTTAGTGGTGTTGGTAAAAGGGTGGGAATACTGAATTTTCATAAGATTTCAAGTTAAAATTTACCTAGCAAAAAATGAAAACTTTTCAAATCTGAAGATATTACATGATTCTGCACATAGAACTACATCACTAATACCATGGGCCGATTTTTCAAACTCAAAAAAAAAAAAATCCGCCTCCGCATGACACACCCTACTACACCATCCTCGACACCGGCTCCTACTACCACCTGAGATCCCTAGCCCGAGAATTGCTGTTCGACACCACAACCGCATCCAGCCCATACGTGCACGAACTGATCGCTATAAGAACAGCCCAGTCCCAACCATTGTAAAAATTATCAATAACTTGTAATAAACCAGTGTATTCACTCCCAGTAAACACTACTCCTTGCACTGTCACTATGTTGAAATGAACTGTAGTTTGAGCTTTTCCCCATCTAGTTATTATATATCTTATTTGTATCACTTATGTTACTTGTATATTATTTGTAATTCGAATCCCATTCCCCAAATATGTAACTGTATATTTTCAGCCTTCTGGCTGCCAAGCTCTTTCAATAAACCGTTAATTGTTATTATTATTTTTATTATTATTATTATTATTATTATTATTATTATTATTATACTCACACACACACCTTCACCTTACACAAATAGTAGACTTTCCCACACATGGCAATGCCACCCTTGACCTCATTATGACAGATCTCGGTAACCAATACCTTCGCCCCCAGCCGCTGCCTCCCCTGGGACGCAGTCCACACCTGTCCCTGCTGTGGTCACCTACCCCCACCTTCTCACCACCACCAGTTGCCACCAGGACTTACCGACCCACCCCCGACTCTGCTATGCGGCATTTTGGACAATGGATAACCCGGTGTCCCTGGACTGAAGTGATCACGGTAGACGATGTGCAGAACAAGTGGGATAATTACCTGGACACAATCACCAAAGCCTACTTCTTTCCAGCCAAAACACTGAGGATCCACCCTGATGATGTCCCGTGGATTACGCCCCGCATAAAAAGACTAATTGAGCAGCGCAACAAGGCATACTACACCAACAACTGCCTGTACAAAAGTCTACGTAACCAGGTCATCAGGGAAATCAAGTCAGCCAAGAAGACTTATTATCCCAGGAAAGTGCACGGCCTCAAGGAAGTCGGCATCGGTCAGTGGTACTCCAAGGTAAAAGATCTCTGTGGTCTCAACCGTCAGTCTCTCACACTTCCTTTCATCTCACATTTCCCTAGTGAGGAGGCAGCTGAGATAATTAATAGCCATTTTGCTACCATATATCATACCTTACCCAGTCTTGACCTCACTCTCCTCCCAGCTTACTTACCTTCCCCCTCCCCCCCTCCCAGTGTCCAACCATATGAAATCGCCAACAAATCCTGAAATTTAAATCCAAACGCTCCACGACTCCAATTGACCTCCCAATCAAAATATACAAGGAGTTTGCAGTCGAACTTGCCACCTCCCTCTGTTCTATTATTTATGCATCCCTCAGACAAAGCAAATGCCCTAATGAATGGAAAACCGCATTTGTCACCCCCATCCCCAAGGTCACCACCCCACAGTCCCCTAACGACCTCAGGCCAGTTGCCATTACCCCCATACCCAGTCTACTTTGTGAGGACTTTGTTTTTGAGTGGGCATTTGCCAGTATCTATCAGTCAATTAATCCACAGCAATTTGGCAATATGAGGACTTCCTCTACATCACACTGCTTGGTGAGCTTTCTGGATTTTCTGCACAAAAACTCGCAGAAACGTAAGACATCACTGGCCGTTGCCCTTGTGGACTTCAGGAAGGCCTTTGACCTTGTTGATCACTGCGCTGTTATCAACAAGGCTATTGCACTAGGGCTGCCCACCAACCTGGTCTCATGGCTCACTGATTTCTTGAGTGGACGTCGCCAAGCAGTGAGATATCGGCTTGGTCTCCACATTCCAACACCTCACCTACGGTGTTCCCCAGGGGACCAAGATGGGACCACTGTGCTTCCTCATCCTGATCAACGACGCTCTATCAGACACTCCTCACAGGTGGAAGTACGTGGATAACTGCACTGTGGGGGTTTCAGTGGACAACACCGCACCAGACTACTCATCGCTACAAGGCACCCTGGACAGGCTACAGGCATGGACTACGGAGAATAAGGTCACCATCAACCACACCAAAACCGTAGTCATGCACACCAATACCGCCACCACTCCAGTGCAAGCCCCAGCAGTCACAGTGGATGCCCATCCTCTCCAGCTGGTGCAGTCTGCTAAACTCCTGGGTGTTACCATAGACCACAAACTGGGCTGGAAGGCCCATGTAAACAACACAATCAAGGCAGCCTCGTACCGACTCTACATGCTATGGCGACTCAGATCACTTGGGGCACCCATGCCAGAGCTGAGGACTATCTACAACGCCTTTATTCTCCCCAAACTAACGTATGCGTCACCAGCCTGGTAGTCTTCTCTCAACTCCACCCAACAACGTCAGCTAGAGAAGGTACAGAAAAGGGCCTGCAGAATCATGCTTGGCGCAGAATACTCCGGCTAAACCAACGCTCTCTCCACCCTGGAAATGCCATCCCTCAGTGACCACCACCAAGTACTGGAAAGGTTTGGCAGTGGACTACTGCACCACCCTCGCCATCGCCACCTCCTGCCACCTGCAGTCCGCCACTACAACAAAATTCAGCCCATAAGAGCCTGCACCGATAGATATAAGAACAGCACCATCCCATCTATTGTTAAAATAATAAACAACTCCTGATTTATGTACTGTACAGCCCTGTAAATGTATTCAATGCATATTATATCATTATGTCTAAATCAAATGTAAGTCTGTATATTTTCAGCCACTGGCTGCAACTCTATTAATAAACCGTTTATTATTATTATTATTATTATTATTACACACACACACACACAGCGTATGGGCGATTTAATTATGTTTGGTTAGCATTTGGTTGGTTAGATTATGTTAGGCATTTTGCTTATATTAGGTAAGCGTTAGGTTGGTTAATATTCACGTGGAACAAGATGGGTGATCCGGAGATTTTTTTCTGATGGTCGATGTTAAGCCAGCGTGTTAATGTTCGTATTTGTTGACTGTCTACAGGTGGGGGATGGGTGGAGTCGAGCGAGGAGGTGAGTGGAGTGAAGAAGGGAGGGGATGATGGCGCCTCCAGCAAGAAGAGTCCCCCGACCCGCCTTGTGAGGCCCGAGAGCCTGGTGCCTCCCGACGGTGGCTGGGGCTGGGTCATCATCGCCGCCAACTGCATCATCATGGTGAGTACAGTACCTTCTCTAATCTCTGCCTCATCGGTCACTCACTCACTGTCACAAATACTCTTTGTATCTTGATGAGTACGTTTACTGACTTCTACCTCACCACTCACTGCATCATCATGGTGATTAACTTGACTTTACCTCACCACTCACTCACAAGCTGTTAATAACCAATGACCACTTCCTCATACAGATTCGTAAGATGAATATTGCTCACTATTGAAGACAAAGGAATGTACACAAGTGTATTTTAAGTGGTGTTGAAGGTACAGAATCCTTTGGAATATTTTATGTACTGTTAAATGGTATTCAGTAAATGGATTTTGTTAAGGTAGACACTTATCAGTTTCAAAGCTCAATTTTGAATATTTGTTTAATTTATCCGTTTTGGAGCGTTCATAAGTCTTCAGTTGTTGTGTGAAACTTAGACAATGTGAACCAGTAGTGGTGTGTAGGTGTTAGCTCGCCCAAAGCTGTGTTGTGCTTGACAGTACTGGTCACCACAGTGCGTAGTCCGACACTCACTCTTGATGAGCTTGTTATACATGGGGCACACCCTCCAAGTTCTGTGTGTTAGTTTTAATTAGTTATGGGGAACACTGTAGCTTCGGATTCTCAAAAATTTCTAGGTTGAAATACTCTCTTAACCGGCGGTGGGGGGGGGGGGGGGGTATTTAAGTTATGGTAGAGGTTCAGTGTAGTTATGGAATGTGCAAGGCGGCCATCCTTTATCGTAGTGTAGAGACGACAGTTACACGAACACTCACATGTCCAGTCACGGGAATAATTTAAGCTGTGGAGTTGTAAAAATCTTGCTTGACACTTGCCAGAAGTGTTGAGTCACTTAGGTCAGTGTCTCTACAACAAACTCATCCCTTTGGCAGGAAAGTGCTGGAATTTATGCGAGACAAAGATATTAGATGATTACTATTACCTTGTTTTTTTTCTTTTTCCTGTGCGTTTAAAAATATATACTGTACCTGTAGTTCCGCCACATTGTGTATACTACAGTATCCCTTGTCGACTATCTTGCTTATATCTCTACGAAGTTCTGAGTTATCTTGTGTGTGTCTTATGGGTGGGAGGAGTTTGTATTGTAAATCTCTCTTTCACACACAGACACACACATTTCTTAAGAATTCTTACTCGTGGGTAGGAGAGATGCAGCACAGTGCAAATCTTACCTTTCCTGTTAACACAATACCTCACACCTCACCACTTGGACGGAGGAGGTGTTGAGGGAAATATATATACTGTATATAAAGAAATAATAGTTTACAGGCAGAAGCGGGGGAGTGATATCTTTAGAGGTGGTTTAGGTTAGGTTTAACATTGCGACAACAACACACCTCACTGCCAACAAATAGAAGTTTATTAGAGTTTTTTCAGTTAATGTTTTTTGAGATTGCTAATTTCCCGCGTTTTAAAAGTCAACTATGCGTTCATACGGATTTAATGCCTGTGGATATGATAGTTCTGATGTTAGAGTGATCCAGACCCTTCCATGTCATTCATTAAGTGTTGTGAGTCTATACAGTGAGTTCTGCTATAACGCGTGTTTTGATAACGCGAATTTGCTCTAACGCGATTTTTGAATTAGGAATGATATTTGTATAACGCGAACGCTTGTTTGCTATAACGCGATTTTTGCTTACTATTTCTCCAATTTTGTGGTATTAACTGTGAATATGGTAAAGAAGACTATCTCCAAGAAGCGTTCTGGTGATAGAATTCCCGGTGATGATCGTAAAAGAAAGGATATAACACTTGAAGAGAAGCTCGATTTTATCAACCTCAAAATCACCCTTCTCCCCCATCAAGTTACATTCATATTTTTTCAAGGTAAAGTGTTACATTTACTGTATGATTTCATTATTAGATATGAATGTAACATTTATTTAGACTGTGCTATCCTTTGTGTTAGGCTAACTACTAAATTTTTTCGATTTCGAGTAATCTGCACCTAACCCTATTTTCTCCATAAGCCCTGTTATTTCTATTACGCGATTTTCTATAACACGATATTTTACAAGAACACAATTATCGCGTTATAGCAGAACTACCTGTATTGTGTTATAACTGTTGTCTCACCACCATGTTGCCTCCTCCTGGTGGGGCACATGTTCTAACCTCCTCTACAGCTGATAACGTAAACAGTGGGTCGTTGTTTACAAATCTGTCAATCACTTGCTGGACAACAATTATTTCCAGTCCCAGAATAATCAGAGATACAATTTAAGGCACCAAGAGCTATTAAGACCACCCCCCATGCGCTCCTCTTAGTCCTAGACCTCCATAAAATATCCCGGTGTGAAGGTGTGGAACAACTTACCCCCACCCATTCGAGCAAAGACTACGCTCCCTTCCTTTAAAAGTTTAAATCATCTCTTAAAAATATTTATTGTCTAAGTATTAATATTTTTTGTAATGCCTACTTTATATACCTGCTTTTATGGTACCATCAAAATCGTTTTATCAGAAATTATCATGTGGATAGATAAGAATTTAACATTGCAAAAAATATATTTGCCAACTAGACATAATTCTGACAGCTCTTTCCTTTTGTTCAACCTTAATACAACCCAAGTTGTACTGCTTCCCTCCCTTATCATATTTATTTTTTTCAATATCCACTGTAAATTATGTATATACTTATAATATAAATGTAAAAAAATAATAATAAATAAATATCGAAGTGATAACCGTGGTAACATTCTGATATGTTTTTATTACCTCCATGATATGTGTACTATTCCAGATGATACTAAATGTTACATAATACTTCCTTGAGATAAATGTACAGTATATATCAGGTGCCTACAAGAGAACTCTGGCTCTCAACTGGCTCATCCATGTTAATATTAGGATTTTTAATCGACTCTGTGTCTGTGTTCTTTTGGCTAACTAAACTGTTTCAATATCAATATCAATATCAAATTAATCTCCACATAGTAATTGCCTTGCTTCTAGCTGCCTCGCTGTTTTAGTGCTGTAGTAGTTATTGATAAGGTAGGTCACTTGTCTGGCTCTCTTATTATAGTGTGGCACTGCCTGACTCTTACTTACTGTCGTTTAGCACTGTATGACTCTCTTACTGTCGTGTGGCACTGTCTGACTCTCTTACTGTCGTGTGGCACTGTCTGACTCTCTTACTGTCGTGTGGCACTGTCTGACTCTCTTACTGTAGCTGGGCACTGCTTGACTCCTAATTACTGTTGTGTAGCACCACCCGACTCTTACTTACTTTCGTGTGGCACTGTATGACTCTCTTACTGTCGTGTGGCACTGTCTGACTCTCTTACTGTCGTGTGGCACTGTCTGACTCTTACTGTGGAGTGGCACTGCCTTAGTCTTACTGTTGTGTGGCACTGTCTGACTTACTGTGGTGTGGCACTGTCTGACTCTGAGGCACTCTCGTGTGACACTGTCTAACTTATTGTCGTGTGGCACTGTCTAACTCTTGCTCACTGTCGTGTGGCACTGGCTGACATTAGTTACTGTCGTGTGGCACTGTCTGACTTACTTGTATACTGTCGTGTGACATTATCTGACACTTACTGCCTTGTGCCATTGTCTGACTTTTACTTACTGTCGTGTGGCACTGTCTGACACTTATTGCCTTGTGCCATTGTCTGACTTTTACTTACTGTCGTGTGGCACTGTCTGACTCTTACTGCCGTGTGGCACTGTCTGACTCTTACTGCCGTGTAGCACTCTCTGACTCTTACTGCCTTGTGCCATTGCCTGACTCTTAGGTACTGTCGTGTGATATTCTCTGACTTATTGTTGTGTGGCACTGTCTGATTCTGACTTAGTATCGTATGGCACTGTCTGACTCTGACTTAGTGTCATGTGACACTGTCTAAGTCTTAGGTACTGGCGTGTGGTATTCCTTGACTTATTGTTGTGTGGTACTATCTGAATCACTTAGTGTCATGTGGCACTGTCTGACTCTTACTTACTATGGTGTGGCACTGTCTGACTCTTTCTTATTGTGGTTTGGCATAGCTGACTTACTGTCCTGTGGCACTGTCTGACTCTTACTTATTGTGGTGTGCCATTATCTGACTTACTGTGGTGTGGCACTGTATTACTCTTACTTATTGTCGTGTGACACTGTCTGACTCTTACTGTCGTGCGGCATTATTTGACTTACTGTCGTGAGCCACTGTCTGGCTCTTGCTTACTGTCGTGTGGCACTGTCTGACTCTTACTTAATGTGGTGTAGCACTGTGTGGCTAACTTACAGTTGCGGGCACTGTCTGGCTCTTACTGTGGTGTGACACTGTTTGGCTTACTGGTGTGGCACTGTCTGGCTCTCATACTGCAATATGGCACTGTCTGGCTCTTGCTGTGGCGGATATTGTCTGGCTCAGTTACAGTGGTGTGGCACTGTCTGATTCTCTTACTTGCTTTTGTATGGCACTGTCTGGCTCTAACTGTTGTGAGGCACTGTTTGGCTCTCTTACAGTGGTGTGGCACAGTCTGGCTCACTTACTGTGGTGTGGTGCTGTCTGGCTTTACTGTGGTGTGGCACCGTCTGGCTCTTACTGTGGTGTGGCATTGTCTGACTCCTACTGTGTTGTGGCATTATCTGGCTCATTTTTGTGGTGTGGCACTGTCTGGCTCTTGTGGTGTGATTGTCTCTGGCTCTTACAGTGGTGTGGCATTGACTGGCTCACTTACTGTGGTGTGGTACTGTCTGGCTCACTTACTGTGGTGCGGCACCGTCTGGCTCTTACTATGGTGCGGCATTGTCTGGCTCACTTACTGTGGTGTGGCATTGTCTAGCTCTTACTGTGGTGTGGCATTGCCTGGCTCTCTTAATGTGGTGTGGCAATGTCTGGCTCTCTTACTGTGGTGTGGCACTGTCTGGCTCTTGTGGTGTGACGGTCTCTGGCTCTTACAGTGGTGTGGCACTGACTGGCTTACTTACTGTGGTGTGGCACTGTCTGGCTCACTTACTGTGGTGTGGCACTGTCTAGGCCTTACTGTGGTGTGGCACTGTCTGGCTCACTTACTGTGGTGTGCCATTGTCTAGCTCACTTACTGTGGTGTGGCACTGTCTGGATCTTTTGTGGTGTGGCATTGCCTGGTTCATTTACTGTGGAGTGGCTCTGTCTGGCTCTTAATGTGGTGTGGCACTGTCTGCCTCACTGTGGCTTGGCACTGGCTCTTACTGTGGTGTGGTACTGTCATGCTCAGTTACTGTGGTGTGTCGCTGTCTGGATCTTACTGTAGTGTGGCACTGTCTGGCTCACTTATTGTTGTGTGGCACTGACTGACTCTTACTGTAGTGTGGCACTGTCTGGCTCACTTTTTGTGGCACTGTCTGGCTCTTACTGTGGTGTGGCACTTTCTGACTCACTGTTGACTGGCGTTGTCTGGCTCACTTACTGTCGTGTGGCACTGACTGACTCTTACTGTGGTGTGGTACTGTCTGGCTCTTAGTGTGATGTGACATGATCTGGCTCATTTTTTGGTTGTGTGGCGCTCTCTGGCTCAATCTGGTGTGGCACTGTCTGGCTCTTATTGTGGTGTGGCGCTGTCTGGCTCTTATTGTGGTGTGGCGCTGTCTGGCTCGCTTACTATAACAAAGGGAGCCTGTTTGTTTACCTTTTATTTACCCTTTACTTATTTATATTCCTTATTCTTACTTCTTTCTTTTACTTATTCTTTTCTTTACTTCTTTTACTTACTCTTACTCTTTACTGAGCAACGGTGACAAGTGACGGCGTGTTCCCTACTGAGCAACGGTGACAGGTGATCCCGTGTTCCCTACTGAGCAGCTGTGACACATGAAATTCTGTAGTTTTATGAGTCATAATTTGTCGGTAGATATTACTAGTGAGATTACATATATACGAGGTCTGTCCAAAAAGAAACCAAACTTTTTAAAAAACAAATTTATTGCTTTACTTACAACTTAATCAGACTTGTCTCCTTCAAAGTACTCCCCTCCACTGTTGATACACCGCTCCCAACGTTTTTTCCAGTTCTGGAACGCGTCCTGGAACGCGATTTGAGTGATGGTGCGCAGGTCTTGTAATGAATTTTCTTCTATCTCTTCTATCGTCTGAAATCGGCGATCTTTCAGGGTGGATTTCAACTTTGGGAACAAAAAAAAAAAGTCCGCAGGGGCCAAATCCGGAGAGTAGGGTGGCTGGGGAACGATAGTCGTCTCGTGCTTCGCCAAAAAGTCACTGATAAGGGGTCGAACAATGGTATAAGGATGTGAAGACGGAGATAGACAACAACATCCCGACCACCAGTTACAGGACCATTCCCCATCCTCACACTAGTCACCAGCTGAGGCAGCTCAGTGTCCAGTACGCTCACTTGAGACAGCTAGTCAGTATCCACGGGTGGACGCAGGAGCTGAGAGACCGGTACCAAGAGCTACAGACGGACATCCAGCACGAGAGCAAACGTCTACATGAACAAAAGTGGGCCGCCTTGGTGTGGGAGGCAGCCAACAATTACCGCGATTCTGCTGCCTTCTGGAAAGGGATCAAGCGACTGATGGGTTCCACCTCTAGCACGGTCCCTTACCTGCTCGACCAAAACAACGTAAAAATATTCGAGGAAGAAAACCAAGAACAACTACATCGGCGATATTTACGAAAGATCTTTACCATTAGTGAACAGGAGAACGAGGGCTTCGACAGGAGTTTGAGGAGGACATTTTAGGTCAGTTGCAGGACCATCAGCACCTGCTCCAGCCGCTCCCACGGGCTGACTTCACTAGCCTGGTTGACGCAAGCTACCTGACGGAGCGCATAGTTCCTGCAGATGTGTCAGCCGTCATAAAAGGGTTTAAAAACAAATCACCTGGTCAAAGTCACATTAACAAGAAGATCCTGGCTCAACTCCCCGACAACATGATAGAGAGGCTTGCTCATATATGCAACGCCTGCCTCGCCTCTGGATACTTCCCTAAGATGTTCAAAATTGCCGTTATTCGCCTCATACCAAAAGCAGGGAAGCCTCCAAACAAAGTCGAAAACTTTCGACCAATATCGCTGCTAGAGGTACCTGCCAAAATCTTCGAAAAAATAGTGAACAAGCGATTGCGGATGTATCTGGAGGACGAAGACGTGCATAATCCCCGCCAGTTCGGCTTCCGCCAGTACAAAGGCACATCCACCGCCATAGCTCAGGCCTACGAGCAGATCGCCAATGCCATGACTGGCCGCCTGCAGTGCAATATAGTACTGAGGGACGTCAGCAAAGCGTTTGACAAAGTTTGGCACGCAGGGCTGCAGTATAAGATCATACAACTGGGGCTACCCGAAAATCTGACGCGCCTGCTGTGTAACTTCATTATGGACCGCAGAGCCAAAATCAAGATGCAAGAACATTTTGGAGAAGAATTCTCACTATCGAGCGGCGTGCCTCAGGGCTCTTGTCTCTCACCAACCCTTTACACACACTACACGGCTGACCTGCCACCCCCAATCGTCGGCAGCGAGTACGTCATGTATGCCGACGATGTAACACAGATCGTCACCTGCCCAGGAAGGTCCACAGCAAGGATGGCGCGACTCACTGCTCGGGCAATAGAGGAGATCTCGGAGTATGAAAATAAATGGAAAATAAAAACAAACAAAACGAAATTTGAGGTCATACCCATAGCCAAATTCAAGCCGGCCCCATTGATGATCGACGACGAAGAGATTGAGTACTCTAAACAAGGCAGGTTGCTCGGCCTCATCATTTCTCGGACGGGCATCATTCCTCACGTGAAGGACAGACTTAATAAAGCCAAAGTCGCCGCAGCCAAATTAAAACGTTTTAAATTGATGCTTGAGAAGATACAAGTTCACCTGTACAAGGCTCTGGTGAGGCTTGTGTTGGAGTACCCATCTATACTCGTCACACTCGGGAAGACTAGACTACAACAACTACAGAGCTTCCAAAACAAGTGTTTGAGGTCAGCCAGTGGCCAAGCGCCATCCTACCAGGAGACAGTGGAAACCATCCGCCTAAGAAATAAAACAGAGGCCCTCGACTTCAGGTTCCATCGCCTAGGGAAGAAGGTTTGGGACAAGCTCCTGGACGACCCTCACAGCCCAGACCACCTACGCGGGGAAGACATCAACGGAGGGAGACCCCACGCCTGGTGGCCCCGGAGTCTGCCCGCACTACAACAACCCAAACCCGCGACCCATCTATGTCCGCCACAGTGATCCACCTTAGATTAAAACTTAGATGATATAAATTCACATTTAACAAGTCACAATCAAGTGAGTTCATAACGTAATACAGTATAAGATGTTAATAAACTTGTAATTGTAAAATCAATCTAGTCATTGTCTACTAAAATAACCATTGTGCAACCTCATTCTAAATCCTAGGTTAGCTTAGTTAGCCAACAAACTCTGTAATATGTAAAACAAGGGGTGTCGTCCCCCTCTGTTTAACTCATTAAATTTCTTTTCCAACCTTTCCCCCCACGACTATATGTTGTGACTTCTCCATCCCTCATGTCTGGCTGTGCCTTGAGCCCCAGCATGCCTTCCATCCTTTCCCCACCTTAACCTAAAAAAAAAAAAAAAAAAAAAAAAAAAAAGTGACACATGAGCAGGTGCATTGTCATGGTGCAGCATCCAGGTCTTGTTTGTCCACGCCTCAGGCCTCTTCCTTCGCACTGCCTCCCTCAAACGCTTCAGGACCTCCAAGTAAAACTCTTTATTGACTGTCTGACCACGTGGAACAAACTCATGATGAACAACGCACTTCCAATCAAAAAAGACGATCAGCATCACCTCCACATTTGAGCGACTCTGACGTCCAGATTTGGGATCGTCTCCGGTGGATGTTCTTCCCTTATTGAAACGCTGGTACCACACGTGACATTGCGTACGGCTCAAATAATCCTCCCCATAAGCCTGTTGCAACATTTGAAAAGTCTCCTTAAAAGTTTTCCGAATTTGAAACAATTTCACGCAAACACGTTACTCTTCAAGATCCTTCATTGTTCAACTTGCAACAAATCGCCAAGTGCACTAAACACATGTTCACTCTACCGCGTGTAACTCGATGACTAATTGACGTGGCGTAACATGATGCGGCTAGTGTTAGATTAAGGATCAAGGTCACCACAACACGGCACTCCCTTAGGAAAGAACTTATTGATGAGTTTGACGCAAGTAGACAAGTGCAAACAGGCTTAGGAAAGAACTTATTGATGAGTTTGACGCAAGTAGACAAGTGCAAACAGGCACTAGTCGATCCATAGGTTACCATGATGAGATGTATCAAGTGAAACATGTATATGGAGCAAGTAACAAGATCACTTGATTACAAGATGTTGTAACCGCTAGGTTAAGGTTAGGATATAAGTACCTTTGGCAGTATGTTCCTCAAGCAGATGTAAACAAAACTAAATGTAAAGTGTGTGGCCATACATATGGCCACACACTTGAACACTACGTCCTCGACTGTGTGAAGATAGAACCTTTTAGGGACAGGTCCAAGCACACTGTGTGTGAAATGGCACAACACTTCATCTCTAATGGCAAGATAGCCGACATATTAAGATTGTATCCACTTTTTTGCACTTAGTAACTATATCAATTCTCATGTACAGAACCAAATACGCAATGTGCTTGAATACCTCCCACGTAAATGTGAATAACAAAGTGTGAGGCCAGACATACTGCCTCACACGCCTGTACTCACGCATTTGTGAATAAGTTACCCTTTATGTATAGAACTAAACAAATAATGTAAATGAAATACTGTGTAACTTTCAGTGCCATAATATCCTGACAACGGGGGTTAATTATTATGACCCTTTGTAAACCCTACTCTGTAATCCTTTTGCGCTACCGCTCACAGGATGAGTGTGGGGTGCACAATAAAGTAGCCGCTGCAAGCGGCAAAATCAAATCAAATCACCGTCGCGAGCATGTTGTGCAGGCTCGCTGGCGCGCTATTTAAAAAGTTCAGTTTCTTTTGGACAGACCCCCTCGTACTTCTGTGAAAGTGTTTTATCATACAATGTAAGTTATTGCTTATCAAAATTTTGGGTTAACTAAATGTGCTACGGAGGATTTATACTTTTGTTTGAAATTCTTTATGAGAAAATAATTATACAAATCACGACAATATATATATATATATATATATTAATATATATATATATATATATATATATATAATATAATATATATATATATATATATATAACTAAGAAGTAGGTCTGTGTGTTTGTTTGTTTGTGTGTGTCCGCACGAGAATCTCGGAAACTACTTTACCGATATGTAGTGATGATGGATGTTGTTATATATATATATATATATATATATATATATATATATATATATATATATATATATATATATATATATATATATATATATAAAAAACAAAGACGTCTGTCTGTCTGTTTGTTCACCTTTCTCTGGGATCAAACCCGGGTCTGCTTGCTGACGAGGCAAGCATGCTTACCATTGCACCCCAGGCCGCCAATAAAAGCTACACCATTTGACACAGCTGAAAGAGAAACTTCGACCGAACATGATTGACAACTGTATGTGAGCAGAGTTTCCTGATCCAGAAGAAGATCCATTTCTCTATGAGTTCATCAAGAAGCAAATGATTCATGGGCCATTTGGACCATTCAACAGACACTCTCCATGCATGAAAGATGGACGTTGCACCAAAAACTTCCCAAAAGACCTGATAAAGGATACTCAGAGTGGAGAAGATGGGTATCCTCAGTACAGGAGAAGAGCACCAGGCGATGGAGGTTTTACAGCAGTGTTGCGACCTGGAACAGACTGAAATAACAGTAGACAACAAATGGGTGGTCCCCTACAATCCTATTTTGAGTAAAGCATTCAATGCGCACATCAATGTGGAGTTCTGCAATTCAGTCAAGTCCATCAAGAAAGCGAACATCATCATCCCCATTAAGAAACTGTGAGAGATGTGATCCGTTAAGGGTACATGGAGTGGGATGCTCTGGAGTAAGAGTGGGATGCCGGGCATTAAAGTCGCCAAGAACAATAGTGGGAACTCCATCATGGAGGTCGTGAAGAACCTGGGGGTCCAGAGAATCACTCTTGAAATGAACATTGACTACAAGAAGGGTCCGGTCACCAAGAGTAAGGGAGACAGAAAGTAATTCAGACGGGGGTCCATGTGAGTCAGGTGAAGGGAAACGAACAGATGGAATGGTGTTACCCACAAGTGTGAGGAGGCCACGAGCCGGCCCACGGTACCGAGGCAGGGTGTAAACAGTATTGCCAGAGAGGCGGAGTGGAGTAACATCGTCTGTGATGGTTTCCTGAAGTAGAGCAACATCTACTTGATGGGAGAGCACAAACTGGGTGAGGTCTGTCCGGCGAGGTCTAAGTCCCTGGATGTTCCATTGTAAGAAGAGGAGGGAACCGCCTCCGGTGTGAGATGAGTCGGTGGGGCTAGACAAGGCTCCAGAGGAAATACCAAATTCTATTGAGGATAATGGAGAGGGGGAAGCAAGGGATGGATCCTCCATCTCGGGAGAAGGAAGGAGGCAGGTCAGCAGGGCTTGCAAAGTGCACTTCTGTTGGGTCAGGGTGTCCAGAATGAGTTGTTGTTGCCTCTGCAATGTCGCAATTGTTTTCACAAACAAGTCGAGTTGGGCTGAGAGAAGGTTGATTTGCTTGGAGTGGCGATCCAGACGGAGAGTGATTGTTTCCATAGAACCAACTTGGTGTACCTGTGCAGGAGCTGGAGGTTGGGTGAGGATTGCCGAGGGCCCGACTGTGCAGGTGGTGGTGGCAACGACCGAGAGGGACAGTGAGGGTTCAGGTGAGCAAGAGGTGGTGGTGCTGGTGAAGGACAGCTGGGGTCCAGGTGGGCAGGGGGTGGTGGTGACTGTGTGGCAGGGCCGGCAACGACCTTGTTCCAAGAACGGTAGGGAGAGGGAGGGAGGGGAGAAAGGATGGGAAGTAGGGGTGATAGAGGGGATGGTAGAGGAGCGGAGATCAATGGGAAATCCTTGGTGGATGGAAGAGGCGGTGGTGGATAGGAGTGAGGTTTGGTTGACAGGGGCTTCGTTAGAGACGAGGGCGGTGATACAAGGTAAGTTTTCCCTGCGCGAGTGCCAGGAAGCTGTGGGCAAGTGCCAGGACGCTGTGGGCAATTGGCATTCCAGGCGTGGTGACTGCCATGGCAATTGACACACCGTGGAATAACTGGGATTTTGTTCTGAATTTTTTATTTGCATTTCACTGTGTCGTGAGGACCTGCACAGAAACCGCAGGCGACCATCCTCATGCACTCCCAGGTGGGGTGTTTCTACGATTGGCAACGACCACAAATTTTCGGGGTTCCGATAAAACGGTGGAGAGGACAGTTGTGAATTGGTCCTACATTCACCTTCGGAGGGAGGGGGCCCACCCACCAGCCGATGAGTTCGTTGGATGGACGATTGGTGACCGGGTTGATGCGGCGCTCCATGTTGAGTAGTTGTGGGAGAAGAGGGCGAAAATCGTCGATAGGGATCTTCCAGGGTACGTGGCGAACCATACCTTGGTACGACGAGTTTCTGGGGGTGATGGTGGTGAACTTCAGCATCACCTTCCCCTGGGGAGCAGGAAAGCCCACCTGAGTGAGCAGGCGTACCGTCTCGTCCATTTGTGTGGTGACTATTACGGCTGTAGGACCTCGGCGGAGGCGAAGTGTTGAGTCCTGAAGTGGAGAGCAGTGACGGAAGAACCAGGTCTTCCGTGTGCTCAGAGGCAAGTCCCGAGGAAAGGCGAGACGACGAAGGCGCGACGGGGCAGGGAGACAAAGGGAATCCCCTATGTCCATCGTCGGCGGAGGGTCGGTCATTGAGCCACATGAAGTTCACTTGGGGACCCCGATGGCAGGAGGAGGCCACCCTCTACAGCCCCAGACGGGGTGCGAGAGGGAGCCGTAGCCCCTGCTGGAGACCCCGACGTCTGAGGTTTCTGCTTCTTTGACTTGTCTTCAAGATGAAAGTCGTCAGCAACACTGTCACCTACTGCCGCCGTCATCAACGAACGGGAGCGTTTAAAGGCGGGCATAGGGCACGTTGGCAACAC
This sequence comes from Homarus gammarus, assembly GCA_958450375.1. Lineage (NCBI taxonomy): Eukaryota > Metazoa > Arthropoda > Malacostraca > Decapoda > Nephropidae > Homarus > Homarus gammarus. The sequence goes on along the minus strand of CAUDMG010004029.1, from coordinate 762,988 downwards.
TGCAGTCAGGTGGAGTGGTAAAGACGTCACTGCTACGTCACACTTCACATTGCGCATGCGCAAACTTGAAAAACTTTGCCCAGAGGGTCCGGGTGGTAGGACCAGATGTTTTTATCCTAAAAATATGACAAAGTCCAAAAGTAAAAAAAAATAGATGCCACTGTGCGGATAACTGGGTCTTACTATAGTTGTCTGCACAGGCTGGGATTAGTAGACTCGCTGAATTCGTCAGAAATACGACTTTTAAGGAGCAGTCTCTTACAGCCTTTGTTGACACTACGGCACGCATGCGCGTTCTGGTTATGTCCATTTCTCATGATAAGCATATCAAGAAATGGAAGGGATCCATTTATCTCTCTTTCAATTTTGAATGTAATACTGGGGACAAGATAATTAAGCTTGTCTAAAAATTCCAGTGGGTCACTGTTTCTAGGCCAAGGACAAAGCAGATCATCTGCATATCTATACCATGGAGGAATAAAGTCTCCTATGTTGGGTAGTAATCTAACCTCAAAAAACTCCTTATAAATACAAGCTAAAGGAGCAGAAAGACAATTACCCATGCCCATGCCAAATATATGTTGTAAAACTTTCCATTTGCTCGAAAAACATTGTCAGTAACGCATAACTCTATCAATTTGAGAAATGTATAATGTTCAATAGTCAAATCTAACAGAGGCAACTTATCTTTAAGGGATGAAAGTAGGTCATACACTGGTACTCTAGTAAAAAGTGAACTTACATCAAAACTTATTAATTTACATGGTTCATTGTGTATCTTGAGTTTATCAATTAAACCACTGCTGTTGTGTATATGTGAATTAGATATCTGGCCTGTAAGCGTTTATAGCATCCTAACCAACCACTTGGATAATTTGTATGTAACAGAACCCACAGAACTCACGATGGGGCGTATTGGATTATTAAGTTTATGTGTTTTGATCAATCCATACATATAAGGTAAAGTGAGATTGATTTGAGAGATCTGTTTGAGATCTGGGTTCTTTTTCAATAACTCCCTCATTTGGGAGTTAGATAACTTATTAAAATATTCCAGGGGATCTCTTCTAAGCTCACAATAAGAGCTTTCATCACTCAGTAATGAATTCATCCTATCATTATAGTCGTTTTTATCCAAAATTACAAGGTGTACAGAAAGCCTACAGAGGTAGACAGTTTCATACATTTTGCTATCAAGTCACCATGAATCTACAAAAATGTCATTTATTTCTGCTATGTTTTTGAGATGTTTGCGTATTTGAATTTATTGATGAAGAACTGAAACACATTCAGTCCATTGCACAAAAACTTGGGTACCCTTCATTGTTTGTTGATCATTGTTTTAAAAGAGTTCAAAAATCCTTTCATTCTACTCAAACCAGGCAAATTCCTACATTTAAGAATATTTTGACTGCCTTATCGCAATGAATTTGTCCCGTTAGTTCAGTCCCTTAAATTATTAAATATTAATGTTGTTTTTAAGTATGACTCGACTATAACTAATGTATTAATCAAGAATAGCCCAACCTTGAATGTAAATGGAAGCGTTTACTACATTCCATGTAGCAACTGTAGTGTAAATTATGAAGGACAGACTGGGAAAGCATTACAACTCAGAATTAAACAGCACAAGTACAATATTAGAAGAGTGCACTGCTTTCAGAGAAGCAGTGCACTGTTCGTTCATGTTAGGAAACAATAATCATCCCATGGATTGGGAAAACAGCTTAGAAGTGTATAAATCATGTGTCACAGAAAGACTTCTGGTTCAAGCAAGTTTGATTAAGGAATTAGTGATGGTCAGTACAAAACTGATATGTTACACAAATTTATTTGTCAGTGGCCCAACGTTAAAAATGCTTTGAAAGCATTCGAGTTAGATGTAGGGTAGATGATAAGTGGATCCCATATTTTTTACCTGACTTAACATGACCAGTTACGTCGCCCTTTCTTTTAAGCTCCTTTGTGTGTGTGGTGGTGTTGGTGTGCCGATTAGTAGATGTCGTATTTATGACCTGCCTTCATGTTTAATAAGGTCACCCTGTGTACTTAAGCCTCTCTCTGTTCATGTAATTCAGTTGCCTCTTAATATGTCTGGAATAAAGACGAAAGCTAAGGTGCTCCATTGTTTCCCTTTTTCCTGTGTGATTTTATCAAGATTTATCTTACCCACGTTTTCATTGTGGATCTACATGAAATATATATATATATATATAAATATATATATATATATATATATATATATATATATATATATATATATATATATATATATATAAATAAATAAATATAATCAACACCTTACCCCGCCAGGATTCGAACCTTCGATCTTATGTTTATGACCAGGTAACGTTACCTCTGGGCCACCAGGACACTAAAAGCAGTCCTAGACTCTGTTATATTTCACAAAGCCTGTTCAACGGGCTTATGGCGCCGTGAACCTCTCATGGGGACTACCCGTGCCGCTTAGATGATCAGAGTAACGTTTTATCAAATCCGGTTTCGAAACACAAGGATCCATATATATTTCATTGGCCCAATAAAGCACGCGAACTTCTACATATAATCAACACCTCACCCCGCCAGGATTCGAACCCACGATCTTATGATTATGACCGGGGAACGTCACCTCTGGGCCACCAGGACACTAAAAGCAGTCCTAGACTCTGTTACATTTCACACAAAGCCTGTTCAACAGGTTTATGGCGCCGTGAACCTCTAATGGGGACTACCCGTGCCGCTTAAATTGATCAGAGTAACGTTTTACCAAATCCGGCTTCGAAACACGAGGATCCAAATATATTTCATTATCCCAATAAAGCACGCGGACTTCTACATATAACACTGGGCTGCATTTGAAAAAAAAATTCATGAGGTGCGGGGTTTCTTAGCTGATTCTTTATGTATTTTGCGTGCTGATTCCAAAAATGCCATTCATTTTGCCCAATCAGGTCAGATTTTTATGCTATGGGAATTAGGAAAAAATCGAAATTCTTAAATATGATGTCAAAATTTTTATGCAAAATATATCATAAGAAATGTAACCACAACACATAGGACCAAAATATGTCAACTACATAGATGCCTTTACAGTTAGACATGCATAAATGGCTGTCGCAGAGAATTTCTTTGGTGGTTGGTGTCTGGGGCGTCCCGTTTCAGACACCAACAGTAGTCGGCGAGCATGTTGATATCCCAGCGACCCTGGTACCGCTCCTCCATTACACGGATATCTTGATGGAAGCGTTCTCCTTGTTCCTCACTCACATCACCACAGTTCTCTGGAAAGTAGTCCAAGTGGGAGCTGAGGAAGTGCATCTTGATGGACATGCGTGCACCAAGAACTTTGTAGCTCAGAAGTAGGTCCTCAGCAACTCGTTCATACTCTGGACTTCTGTAGATGCCAAGAAAATTGGAGACAATAGACTTAAAGGCATGCCAGGCTTTCTTCTCATTTACATCCATGCTGCAATCAAACTTGGGATCTTTGAAAAGCTCTCTGATCTGAGGGCCATCAAAAATTCCTGCATTCAGCTTTGCCTCACTGACTTTTGGAAATTTTTCTTTCAGAAAATTGAAAGCCTGGCTTTTTTTGTCCAGTGCCTTTACAAAGTTTTTGAACAGACCGAGCTTGATGTGCAGTGGCGGAAGAAGAATGTTCTGCGGATTCACCAGAGCATGGGCAACAACAATGTGAGAACCTGGAGTAAGTCCACTTCTTGCAGGCCAGTCACGTTGCATGTAGTGCTGCTTGTCTGCTCGACTGTCCCACAGACAGAGGAAACATGCCATGTACCACCAAATGAAAAAGAAATTTAATTGTGAAAATATATATGTAAAAAAACACGGACATATACTCTTTTCCTTTGCGTCACGGCGGACATATAAATGGCCGGCGAGCACGTGGGTGTATTTAAATGCATGGTAAGGGCATTAAAACTGACCGAAATCTTTTCTGTGAGGCTTGCCAATGTCTCGGATGATTTTTTTAATGAACGAATATGAGGACCCCATTTTGAGCGAAAAATGCCAATATTTTACCTGAATCTCCGCTTAAAATGCTATAGCACAAAATTCTGACCTGATTGAACAAAATGGATAACATTTTTGAGATCAGCATGCAAAATACACCCAGAAAAGCTTAATAATACACAAACCTCAAAAACTATGCAGGGCAGTGTAATCAACACCTCACTCTGCCAGGATTCGGACAAAGAAGTATGTCTGTGTGTCTGTCCGCACGAGAATTTCGGAAACTACTTTATCGATCTGTAGTGATGATGGATGGTGTTATATGAAGTGATGATGGATGGTATTATATGTAGTATTGATGGATGATGTTATATGTAGTGATGATGGATGTTGTTATATGTAGTGATGATGGGTGGTGTTATATGTAGTGATGATGGATGGTGTTATATGTAGTGATGATGGATGATGTTATATGTAGTGATGATGGATGGTGTTATATGTAGTGATGATGGATGATGTTATATGTAGTGATGATGGATGGTGTTATATGTAGTGATGATGGATGGTGTTATATGTAGTGATGATGGATGGTGTTATATGTAGTGATGATGGATGGTGTTATATGTAGTGATGATGGATGGTGTTATATGTAGTGATGATGGATGATGTTATACGTAGAGATGATGGATGGTGTTATATGTAGTGATGATGGATGGTGTTATATGTAGTGATATATATATAACAAAGAAGTCTGTCTATCTGTTTGTTCACCTTTCTCTGGGATGCCATGACCTACGTCATGGCACTTTGAACATATAATCAAAGTCCGCGTGTTATATGGACTAAAAATGAAGTATATATATGGCCTAGCCGGTAAGCGTTCCCTAGTCACACCCAGTAGGTCGAGGGTTCGATTCCTTGCTTGTGAGGTCGTTGATTATATGTTCAAAGTCCACGTGTTATATGGACTAAAAATGAAGTATATATATGTACCTCGCGTTTCATACCAACTGGATTCGGTAAAATGCTACTGACACCACATAAGAGGCACGGGCAGTTTCCCATTGAGGTTCACGGCGCCATCAGCTCGATGAACACGCTTTGTGTGAAATATAACAGAGTCTAGAACTGCTTTTAGTGTCCTTGTGGCCTAGCCGGTAAGCGTTCCCTAGTCACACCCAGTAGGTCGAGGGTTCGATTCCTTGCTGGTGAGGTCGTTGATTATATATATATATATATATATATATATATATATGCTGATAACCACAAAGAAAACACGAAGTTCCCAAGCGCTTTCGTGTAATTCACAGCTTCAGGGGTGAGTACAAACTAAGTAGAAGTTCAGAACAAGTTATATATATATGTACAGAGGAGGGTGAGATCAAGTCCACAGAGGTCAAGTATAGGTAATGACCCTACTAATCTTCACAAAAGCACCGCAGCGGTCGGTAGTCAGGTCAGAGGGAGAAACTGACCCAACCTTCTCACCTGGTTACAAATCTTCTAAATTACAAAATTGTCCAATTTGTACATAACATTACTCAAATTCATGTGAACGGATTCGGTATGTTTAATGAGGCTAGATTGTATAATGTTCCTACTGTCAATTGAATTACAAGCTAATATTGAGGTGGCATTATCCCAGTCAATGCAATGTTTATTATCCCTCAGATGAACAAACAAAGCATTGGATTCCTGGCCTGTCCTAACACTATATTTGTGTTGTTAAGTCTAGTTACAAGATCTATACTTGTCTGGCCTAAGTAAAACATATTACAGGTAAACATATTACAGGTAAAGATACTTGACCTCTGTGGACTTGATCTCACTCTCCTCTGTACATATATATATATAACTTGTTCTGAACTTCTACTTAGTTTGTACTCACCCCTGAAGATGTGAATTACACGAAAGCGCTTGGGAACTTCGTGTTTTCTTTTTCCTTGTGGTTATCAGCATATACCTGGATCACGCGCACCTACAGTGATTTATTTGCATATATATATATATATATATATATATATATATATATATATATATATATATATATATATATATATATATATATATATATGGGTCATTTAAAGTACCCCCGGGGGCCCAGTTAATCGTTTTCTGTACGACTTATATCCGATTGGTCATTAAATCCGAGCGAGTGTGAACGTCACTCACTGCTGCAGGGGATGGGATTAAATCCGAGCGAGTGTGAACCCCACTCACTGCTGCAGGGGAAGCGTGGGGCCCGAGGGTCATGATAATACCAGCAGGAAACATTCTTGCACACCTGAATTGTAAGTTATTCCTTTACAAGTCTTTGCTATCTAAACTTCCCTCTTTTGGTTTCTCTCCCCCACTTTGTTTTCTCATCTCTAGCTTCCTTGAGAACCGATCCATGGCAGTTGTTGTCGAGGGATCGATTTCTCGCTCTTTCTCTACCAGTAGTGGCGTCCCACAGGGTTCAGTTCTTTCACCAACTCTCTTCCTTCTTTGTATCAATGATTTACTTCACACTACAACTAATTCTATCCATTCTTACGCTGATGATTCTACTCTTCACTCTTCCTGACATTTTCCCCTTTCTCCTAACTCTCAAACTAGATCTGTTTCTAGAACTGATATCATTACTTCTATCAACGCGGATCTGTGCAGCATCTCTGAATGGGGAGGTACAAACTTGGTTAAGTTCAATAGTAATAAAACTCAATATTTACCAATTACACTTTGTAATTTAGACGATCTCCCAGCAATTACATTTCAGGACGCTATCATCCTCCCAAATTCTGAAATAAATATGTTAGGCCTCACCATTTCCTTCAATATGTCCTGGAAATCACATCCTTAGTATAACTAAAGCTGCCTCCCGAAAGTTGGGAATGCTGTACAGATGCCGCAGCTACTTCACTCCTTAGCAGTTGCTCCAAGTATATAAGTGATTCATTCGTCCTAACTTGGAGTACTGCTCTCATATCTGGGGTGGCTCTTCTTCTGTCCAACTATTAGATAGGGTGGAATCAAAGGCATTTCGTCTTATTAACTCTCCTCCTTTAGTCGACAATCTCTCTTCCCTTTCTCTTCGCCGCAAAGTTTTTGCTTCACTCTGTCTCTTTTCCAGGTACTTTAACGGGCAATGTTCGGTGGATTTGGCATCCTGTGTACCGCCGGCAAGGCAGTGGGTTCGTAACACACGTCTTGCCCGTGGTGCCCAACGTTTCTCTGTGGATGTCGGTCACACGAGAATAACCCGTTATAAGAACATAAGAACATAAGAATGGAGGAAACTGCAGCGGGCCTATTGGCCCATACTGGGCAGTCCCGTTTACACACAACCCCTATTGCTCATATAAGCATCCAACCTATGTTTGAAGCTATTCAGCGTATTCGAGTTAATGATGATATTTGGTTACTTGTTCCATTCATCCACTACTCTGTTTCCAAACCAGTGTTTACCTATTTCACGCCTAAATCTAAATTTGTCTAATTTAAAACCATTGTTACGAGTTCGCTCCTGGTTGGATAGTTTGAGTACCTTTGTAATATCCCCTTTGTTTAGCCCTGACTTCCACTTATACACCTCTATCAGGTCGCCCCTCGCTCTACGTCTCTCGAGGGAGTGCAAATTAAGATGCTTTAACCTGTCTCTACACTCAAGGCTCCTAATGCCCGGGATTAGTCTTGTCATTCTCCTCTGAATTCTTTCCAATGTTTCTATATCCATTCTGTAATACGGTGACCAGAACTGAACTGCGTAATCCAGGTGTGGTCTCACAAGAGCAAGATACAGTTTTAGGATGACCTCGCTAGTCTTGTAACTAACACTCCTCTGTATGAACCCAAGTACTTTATTAGCCTTGTTACGAGCAAAAACTCATTGTTTACTTGGCTTAAGGTTCCTGCTTATCATTACTCCTAAATCTCTCTCGCAGTCGGATTTCTCTATGGCATCGTTGTTCATCTGGTATCTGGTTTCCCTGTTTACATCTCCTATACTGAGTACTTTACATTTCTCTTCAACGTTGAATTTCAACTGCCATTTTTCAGACCATTCGAAAAATTTGTTTAGATCTTCCTGTAGTTTTGCGGGGTCATCGTCAGATATAATAACATGTCCTATTTTGTGTCGTCAGCAAATTTACTCATGTTGCTGTCCATGCCGATTTCTATGTCGTTTATGTATATTATAAATAATAATGGTCCAAGTACTGAGCCTTGGGGAACTCCACTTGTGACGTTGCTCCAATGGGACTTAGTGCCGTTAATGCTCACTCGCTGTTTCCTGTCCTGTAACCACGCCCTAATCCATTTAAGGATGTTGCCTTTGATGCCATGTGCTTCTACCTTTCTAATAGTCTTTCGTGGGGGACTCTGTCGAAGGCTTTGCTAAAGTCTAGATATACCACATCATAATTGTGCCCCTCGTCCACCGATTCGAAAACTGATGAAAAGAATGTTAATAGATTAGTTAGACAAGAACGTCCGCTTGTGAAGCCATGCTGGGAATCATTGATCAATCTGTGCTTCTCCAGGTGATTTCGAATAGAGTTTGAAATGATTGATTCCAGTAATTTGCCTACTATTGATGTTAGACTGATTGGGCGGTAGCTAGAGGATAGTGATCTATGCCCCTTCTTGAAAATCGGTATTACATTCGCTATCCTGCAGGATTCTGGTACTACACCTGTTTTTAAGGACATGTTAAACAACTTTGCTAAGGGCATACTAAGCTCTTCCTTACATTCCTTTAATAATCTGGCAAATATCTCATCGGGACCAGGTGACTTATTAGGCTTTAGTTTGTCTATTTGCTTACTAACATCATTACTAGTCACTACTATCTCGCTTAATTTGATTTCTTCACTATCTCTGAATAGAGTCGGTGCCTCGGATATCATGTTTAAATTTTCGGTGGTGAATACTGTTGAAAAAGATTTATTCAGATTATTGCTCATTTCTCCGTCGTTATCAGTTAGCTCGCCGGTATCTGACCGTATTGGTCCAATCTTTTCTCCTGGTTTAGTTTGATGCATTTGGTAGAATCTTTTGGGGTTTGTCTTCGCCTCCCTTGCTATCCTTACCTCATTATTCCTCTTGGCTTTCCTTATCTCGGGTTTAAACCTACTCGCCAATATCCTGGAGGTAAATTTCGCCACGCTTTATCCTTCTACCTATAGCCTTCCTCTGGCCATTGATGTTCTTTAAATAATTATTTATCCACTTAGGGTCATTGTTGTCTGATCTGAGTTTTTTGTATGGTATGTTCTGCCTTTGTGCATTAAGTAACTCATTATTTAAATTGTCGTGGAACTCGGCAATCTCAGATCTCGTTATCAGGTCCGTGTCATCTGTCAGGTTCACGGCCAAGCGCGACACCCCCTCTCTCAGCTGCCTCTTTAAACTGTCAAAGTTTGCCCTTCTGAAATCTGGTACTTCAGTGGAATTTTCCTTATGTCTGCCCTGAAAATCTAACTGGAATCTAATTTCTTTGTGATCCCTGTTTGCAAGCTCGTTCCCTACCTCAACATTTCTAATGAGGTTTTTTCTGTTCCACAGAACTAAATCGAGTATATTATTACCCCATGTGGGTTCAGTTATATGTTGACTTGAAACAGTCTTGGATCGTCTTGAGAAAATCCTCTGATTCTGAGTTACCCGTAAGGTCAGTCCAATCTATTTGGCCAAGGTTAAAGTCGCCGACTATACAGACTTTGTTGTGAATGGAAGCCCTGCGCATTTCATCCCAGATAAGTCGCTCATTGACTCCTCTCAAGATTGGGAGGTCTATATATTACTCCTGTGATTAATTTTTCCCTACCGTCCCTTAATTCTATCCAAATTGTTTCTGTATTCCGCTCAGTTTTTATTTCCTTATTTATTTCACACTTCAGATTATCCCTAATATAGATAGCTACTCCACCTCCTTTCCTGGTCTGCCTATCTGTATGGAACAATTTGTAACCCGCAATTTGGTATTCGACCTGCAACTCACGTGAGTTTAGGTGAATGCTATTCTATCGATTTTTTCAGTACCTACCAAGGCCCTAATATCATCCATTTTGTTTCTCATACTTCTACTTTTCGCGTAGTAGACATTTAAGTTAGTCGTGTTCTGAGTCCTCCCTTTCCCGCGTTTAGTTTTAAACTCCCTATTTAATTTAGTTTTGTCATCATTCCTAACACTATTTCCCTGTAATCTTTTACTTTGTTTACCCGCTTTCACTGCAGTTTCCCCCACCCCCGTGCCCATATGTTCCCTAGCAGTTTAAAGACTTCCATATCCTTTGAACTGCCCCCTCTAGAGACCCAGCCAGGGTTGCCACCCCATCCCGAGACAGGTGCACTCCATCCCTAGCATAAAGGTCCCTTCTGCCGTAGAAGTTGTCCCAGTTGTCAATGAATGGGACGGATATTGACTTGCAATTTCTGTCAAGACGGTCGTTGACACCAACCGCTCTTGACAACCATTCACGGCCAACTCTCCTTCTAGGCAGGACACGGCATATGATAGGGATCCCTCCCTTAGACCTAATACGATCTATAGCTGCCTTGAACTTATCAAGAAGCTCCTCGCTCCTACACCAGCCAATATCATTGCCTCCTGCACTGAGGCAGATAATGGGTTTGTTCCCATTACCAGACATGATATTGTCCATCCTGTCAATTATATCCCCCACCCCAGCTCCTGGCAAACACACCCTCATCCTATTTTTGTTTTTACCACAAAAGGCCCTGTCCAAGTACATTACCTGTGAGTCACCAACAATTAAAGTTTTTATACCTTCCTTGTCATCCCTTTCCCTGACTGTACTAACGACCAATTCGTCTATCAAGGGACTGAACGAGTTGGTACACTTAGCTGTTGTTGTCGTTGTTGTCGTATCCTTGGTGTACTTCTTCACCACCAGCTTGGTCCTCCCACTCCTCACAACTTTCCACTCCCTTGAGTTTACGTCAGACACTGGCTTTCCCTGTCCAGCCTCCCATTTTAACCTCACCAGCTCTTCCTTTAATTTCAGGTTCTCCAACGTGGCCCTCTCAATTTCTTCCTTGGCCCTCACCAATTCTTCCATGGACCACTCCAGTTTGGTCAACAAACTCACACAACCAAGACCGCACATAGCACTGGCCATATCTGATAATTATCCCTCTGGAGCTAACCCTGCCGTGACCTTTCCCCTAGTGAAGTCAGAACACAACATAGTACCTCCTTCTTTCCTCACACAGCCAAACTGTGGAATGCTCTGCCTTCTGTGTTTCCATGCTCTTACAATCTGTCTCACTTTAAAAAGCTGGTTTTCCGGCATCTTCGTGGTGTAGATTAATACAGTATAACCTTTTTTTCTATATTTACAATTTTTTCCGTTCTTTTTTTTTCTCGCCCCCCAGGCTCCGTTGTGGGTCGTTTGACCTGCGCCCCGGTGGGCCAATTCCCGTTAAAAAAAAAAAAAAAAAAAAAAAAAAAGTTTACCCCAGACAAGGTACAGTACAAACCCTTAGTTCAGTGTTCATTATCTTTTTGTTGCCCTCTTAGTGTGGCCAGTCAAGTGAGTCAGTCGCCCCGAGTTAGGGGGAAAATTTAACGTGTAAACCTGGGAAAGTCCGTGACCTGGGTGCTACTTCATTCATAAGGTTGCTTGAATCTGGAGGGCAAGTGGTGGAGGCTGCGGAAGACCCTCTTCATTGATCTTGGGTGTTTTTGGCTTTCATAATGTGGGTGTGGGTAGTTGGTGGGATTACCATTAGGGTGGGTGGGTGTGCGTGGTACCGCCATATAACAAGTCTGGGAGTTCTCCATTGCTGTCAGTGAGATCACTCCTCCCCCCCCCCCTCCCTCTCTCTCTCCCGTTGTTTCCTTCACCACTCGTAGTATAAATTTTTAAAGATGGGGAATAGCTCAGATTTACTCAAGTACAGTGATTCCCATAATGTGGCATCACTAAAGAGTTCGGTGCAAAGTGCGATTAGTCAGTGTTTACCCACAGCTTCTATTTATTATTACGCCATGACAAACGCCGAAGCCGCCTGAAGGAAATTATAAAGGACTTTATTTTTCAGAGTACTGTATTTTTTTTTTTTTTTTATGGAGAATGACCCACCCGGGCACAGGACACCGACACACGAAGATGCCAACTTCTTAAAGTGAGACAGATTGTAAGAGGATTGAAGCACAAAAGGCAAAGCATTCCGCAGTTTGGCTGTGATAACGAAAGACTGAATTACTATAACGGGTTATTCTAGTGTGACAGACATCCACACAGAAACTGTGGGCACGACGGGCAAGCTTTGTCATCAAAATCTAACTTCTGTACTTTGAGTTAGAAAACTTTTATTTTTTGCAGCCTTTCAATGTGCAAATTGTATAGATCACCAAGCTTCACAATCATGAATTCGTACCATTTATCACCACATACTGTTTGCAGTCATGCAGAAAATCTCTGATCCACGCTAGGACACTTCCCCGAATCCCGTACCCTTCCAGTTTAATTCTCAACCTTTCATGGGGTACACTGTCGAAAGCCTTGGTAAAATCTAAGTATCTATTGTCGATATTTCCACCTTGTTCTAGAATTTGAGTCCAAACATCTAGTACCTTGAGCAATTGTGTTAAGCAGGATCTTTCCGGCATAAAACCGTGTTGGCAGTCCTTTTCAAAGTTGTTTTGTAGCAGATGTTCCATCATGGCATCTCTTACTATGTTCTCTATTACTTTGCACCTATGCTGGTCAAGCTCACTGGTCTATAATAATTCATGAAATGACGGTCGCCCTTCTTGAATATAGGATTTACATATAATCTTCCAGCCATCGGGTATCTTTTGCTCATCCAGGCATTTGTAGAACAGGATCTTAAGGGGCTCCGCAAGCTCGTTACACGGTTCTCTTAACACTGGGGTGTACCATATCTGGGCTGGGACTCTTGTGAATCTTTACCTTTGATAGTTTATTTTTTATAACTTCGTCCGCGAACACAATGTGGGTCAGCACGGCGTCAAACCGTCTTTCCTCAAACACAGGAAGATTGTTCGCATCCTCTCCTGTGAACACCGGTGAAAAAAAAGAGATCAACGCCTTCGCCTTATCCTGGTCAGAATCTGCATAACTACCATCTTCAAGCCTCAGATCCGATATGCCTACTCGCATTTTAATTTCGACTTTGTGTAGCGGTAAAACGCCTTTGGGTTTGTCGTAACCTCACTAGCAATCTGCCTCTGGAACTCTTTGAGCCTTCTACACTCTGACTTTGCCTGGTTCCTGTATATGGCATACATCCTCCTGTCCTGCTCATCATTTGTCCTAATCCACATCTCAAAATCCTGAGTTTTCTTCTTAACTTTGCAGAACACTGCATGGGTCATGTGTAGGGGTCTACTTGTATTCCTGGAGGCACTGGGTTTGGGCTTAGGTTTATATTTATCGATCGAATGGTTTACTTTACTAGCTATGATATTCAGTGTAGCATCTGTGTTCTTATTCTTTAGTAAGTCAGGCCAGTGTATACTCCTCATCTTTTCCCTCATCCCGTCGTAATTTCCTTTGTAATACTGAACCTGGACCTGGTTTTGTCATGAACCAAGTAAGAGTTAAATCTGAACGTTATGTGGTGACTGGTGCCAACAGGGGCTATGTGTTCCAGCTTGGCCACCATACCCTTGTAATGATTGATAATTATCAGACCATAGCTTACAGCCCAGAGAATTACATCACATATTAGTGATTAGGTACAGACCTCGTGGTACCACCACATACCAGGCTGACATACCCCAAGACCCAAGAGACCTGACCCCGGCCTAAGTACTTGAGTAACCCTACGATATAACCGTGTTAAGGAAACCACACCTGGCCAAGACACACCCGGGCGGTAATAATTACAAAGCGCTACTGACCTGCGACATGACCACACCTGGGCAAACAGCTGTCCAGACCTGACCCAAGGGAACCTGAATTCTCACCACCACTTGATCAGCTCAACCCGGCGTCATGACCTTGTTAATTCAAGGACCCGCTAATTAGCCAGCACTCCTGTTGACCTAATAACCCGGTCAAGACACACCCAGTTCAGTAGGACACCCTCCGGCTCCTCCAATATATAGGGGCTGGAGCTCCTCTCTCGGCAGAGAGAGTCTTATAACCAAGGGAGGCCAGCAACTACGTTTTTAGTCCCGCTCAGGAAGGGCAACGAGGTCTCAGCCGGGTCCATCGACAGAGTGCTGTGAACACAAAGTATAACAGTAAGTGATGGCTGTGTAGGCGGTAGAAGTGTAGTGATCCCGAACCTCCCAACGATCGACTAAGTGAAGTGCCCATTCGATTTGTGAAGTAAACGAACATATCATAGTCTACCATACCCTGTGTACGAATCACCCCCCCCCCCCCCATTAATTCCTCCTATGCAACTAGTAAAATAAAGCTGTAACACGCATTTGTGTTTTATATACTACACTTGTACTGAGCCTGTGTTATTATACGTAGTCACCCCCACACCATCGAGTCACGCTACCAAACTCTTATCTCTTCACATTCCTTCTACTATAAATATTCTGCCTATATGTAACCCTCTTCTGGTGAGTTTTGTCTCATTATACCCTCTTCGTTATTCATGATGAGGTCCAGCGGTTTGGGTGTTTGCTCCCCTCTGTAGTGAGTTGGATCTTTAACATGTTGGAATAGAAAGTTGTCTCTCAAAGTCTCTATGAAATGAGTGTCTGGATTATTTAGGTCGTTTGGCGTGGATTTATTTCTCCAGTCAATGTCGCCATAATTAAAGTCTCTCCTGACAAGGAGGTGGCTTGGGTTTAGCACAGTTACATTGTCAATTAACGTTCTTAAATTTCTCTGGTTTATTACGCTACAGTTTGGGAATCTGGAGATACACCCGACAATGGGTGAGTCTCTCCTCTTCAGTTTAATTTTACACCACTTTAATTCTTCGAAAACATCCTCCCGCTGCACCCTTACCTGGCAGGCTCTAAGGTCTTGCCTAGCATAGATAACCACACCCTTGCAAGTTTCTTGGGAAAGGTTAGTAAATAAGTCATATCCAACTATATTGAACGCACCTACTTCCGTTTTGATTCTCGTGTTTTTGTACAACAGTTCTACAACACCTATTATATCGGGTTGATGTACCCTCAGTAGTATTACAAACTCGCTCTCTTGTCGAGGAACGTGTCAGTTTTAGTGTACATGACTTTCAAGCCGGAAATTGTTCTTTGTAATGTCTCTGGTCTTCGTATTGTCTCCGGCCCTCCTCCATTCAATGCAGTTGCATCGTTTACTGTATCCCTTGTGGTTTGTGGGTGGTCAGAGATAACATTGTTTACATGGGGCTCGCCTCCTCCTGGGTGGGAGGTTGAGCGGATGGCGGGTATCCCGTTTTCCCCTGGTTCTGTGCTGACGTTCTTGCTCCTACTATTCGCCCCTTGCATATAGCCCAAGTATGTCCGTCCCGGCTCCTCATCGACCCCTCCCTCCTCTGCTTTAAGGACTCCAGGAGTTTTTTGTGTTGTTCCCTCTGCATTACCGTGCGATCTGGGTTTATGAATATACCCCGAAATGCATCGCTCCTTGCTAACCACAAACAGAATGTAGTGTATTGGGCCCGTTGTTGTTTGTCTGTTCAATTAATGACATGCCAGAAGCTATACACTCTTCCATACAAATGTTTGCGGACGATGCCAAGTTATTTAGGGAAATTAAGAACCAAACATGTAGACTGTGAAGAGCTACAGAAAGATTTCTGTGAGCTTCAAGAATGGTCAAGGAAGTGGCTGCTAAAATTCAAAGTCGAAGTGCAAAAGGATGCACCTGAGTCGCACCAATAGTAAAGAGTTGTATCACATGTCCCAACAGGACGAAGAGACTGTATTAATTGAGACCGAGTGTAAAAAGGACCTGTATTAATTGAGACCGAGTGTAAAAAGGACCTGGGTGTGTATGTCGACAATGAACTTAAATTCTCGGGCCATTGTGAGAAGGTGAATGAAGCAACAGAACTAGTAGGTCTTATACGAAGGTCGTTTAGATATCTGGATGGTCCGTCACTCGTCACGATCTTCAAGAGTGAGGTGCTTCCCCATCTGGAGTACTGTCACCTCGTCTGGTCCCCGAGGTATGCTAGAGATTGACAATTGATTAAAAATGTCGAAAGGAGGGCCACCAGATTAGTGCCTGCTCTATGGAACCCTAGTTACCCAGAGAGATTGGGGCGCCTGCAATTACCTGGCTAATACTACAAACGGCCAAGGGGCGACTATTCAAAATGTAAAATCATCTCAGGGGCACTACTCGGTCGTTTGTACATACCTGGAGCTGGTGGATGTCCGCCCCACAAAGGGTCACACCTCAAGGTTGAAGAAGCAAAAAGTCCAGATTACAGTGAGGGTAAATTTTTTCAGAGTGAGAATTGTGAACTCTTGGAACAATCTGCCAGAGAGTGTTGTGACAGCACCGAGTGTGAGCTCTTTCAAGGCCCGACTTGACCCACACTGGAGCAGGTTCCGATATATTCAGGAGCCAGTGCATGCCCAGTATCTGCCAACAGTGCATATTAGAGACGTGACCGACTGCCCAAACGGCTAACGAGCCGATCAGTGGTGAAGAGGATAAAAGTAGAAGCACAAATGTTATCTTGATGTATTTTGTTACAAGCCACAATACATAACTCGGCAAATGCTACTTTGTGTACTTCTTTCAGTTCAGCTTGATTTAGCTTTTCTGTATGGTTCGCAGTTCTCAATTTCGTTGGATATTGTGATATTGTTCTTCACATTTAAATACATAATATAACCTCTTATTCTCATTAAAAGTTTTTTATTTTGTTTTCGCTTTTATTTTCACAACTTTCTTCCACCCATCAAATTCCTCCTGTTGTCCAAACTCACCTAGAATAGATTTTTTCCGATCTTCTTTATCTAGTTTGAAAATACCCTTATCTCCGGGTGATCTGTGTGTGGTCCAAAATAACATGATGCTTTTATGGTGTGTGTAGCAGATGGGACATTTTTGAGGCGTGACAAATTCATTATAAACCTGTGATGGCAATCACGGTGATATTCATGCTTTTCTGTACGCTGATTAGGAATCTGTTCACGTATGTTTGGCATCTTTTGCACTGATTCTACAGACTGTGAAAGTCTTAGTTGACGAATTTCCTTTCGTTTTTCAAATCTTTTATCTGGATTATTCAGTTTAGAGAGGAATATAAAAGTGTAATATTTAGATCCAACATAAAGAATTAGCAATACATTTTTTTTGGCCCTTATACTGTCTTTCCCCTTTCCACTTTAGAGACTGATCTGTAGTTTCCACTTTATGCTACTTTAATTCCAGCCTTTGTCATCCGGACCCTGATACAAACAAGAAATAATATCTTGGATACAACTTATTGTAGCAACTAGTTAATTTATAAATACAGTATACCACTTCTTTGTGAAGCAGCATTTCGAGCATGGATCGGAGACTTTCTTCACGATCGCAAGGAGTGTGTGGCGGTTAATGGCACGAAATCGTCATGTGTACCTGTGACAAGCTGGGTACCACATGACAGTGTATTGGGCTTGTTGTTGTTTGTTTGCTTCATAAATGACATGCCACAAACTATACACTCCTCCATACAAACGTTTGTGGATGATACCAAGTTATTTAGGGAAATTAAGAACCAAACAGACTGTGAAGAGCAACAGAAATATTTCTGAGCTTCAAGAATGCTTGAAGAAAGGCTGCTAAGATTTAATGTCACGAAGTGCAAAAGAATGCACCTGGGTCACCCCCAACAGTAAGGAGGCGTATCACATGTCCCAACAGGATGAAGAAACTGCATTAATTGAGACCGAATGTGAAAAAAACCTGGGTGTGTATGTCGACAAGGAACTTAGGTTCTTGGGCCATTGTGAGAAGATGAATCAAGCAACGAAACTAGTAGGTCGTTTAGATGTCTGGATTCTCCGTCGCTCATCACGATCTTCAAGAGTGAGGTACTTCCCCGTCTGGTCCCTGAGGTATGCTAGAGACAGTCAGTTGATTGAAAATGTCCAAAGAAGAGTGACCAGGCACCTCAGCTTCCCTGGAATATTAGAGCCCTTGCAATTGCCTACCTTGTACTACAGACGTGCAAGGGGGAGACCAAATTGAGGTGTATAAAAATCTCATTCGAGCGTCCTTACCTGGAACTGGCGGACGCTTGCCCCACAAGGGGACACAGCTCAAGGTTGAAGAAGCTGCAGGTCCAGAAAACTGGGGGGGGTAACTTTTTCGGAGTGAGAGTTGTAAACTCTTGGAACAATCTGCCAGAGAGTGTGAGCTCTTTCATGACCAGACTTGAAAAGCACTGGAGCAGGTTCAGGTACACTCGGAAACCATAATCTCGAGCCCACCTGAGTCGGTGCTGGAGGTTAGAACAGTGTCCTTTCTGGACGGGGGCTCACTCTAACTATCACGAGGCAACACACGCACGAACACACACTGTCATAGTACGGCTGTATAGATGACATTATGTATAAATATTGTATATGGCATTTTATACTCTGCATTATCTTCATTATATATGAACACGAAGAAAAAATACCATAGGTTGTAGTTACGAAAGTATAAATGGAAATAAACACTTCCAAACCACCCAGTGACTCCACACAACATTTGCAGCGCTTGTGTGTGTGTGTGTGCCAGACCACGATGCTTCCCATCTTTCGCATAACTATACAGTATGAAGAATCGTGTTTAATTTAATTACATATTTCAAAAACCTTAATTACATGTGTATCTGTCACTCCTCATTTGACACACTTATAGTGTAATACTTTGACCATCCCACCTGGGCACATGGAGGCCCACGGTAACTCTCACGGGGCAACATACGCACGACCACACAAGTTATGATATGAACCCTTCCAGGCTTCACTATCATTATCATGTTATGTTCATCGTACTCTGTATCTTGGTAACTAGTCATAGTAATAGTATCAATACATGACAGTGTTATTATTACAATATTGTAACTTTTACCCTACAGTTATTGTTGTAAATCATGGACAGGAAGGATACATAAATTGTAATATCAAGTGTATGGTTCTCTCAAAGCCACCCCAAGTCAGACAACGCGTCACACAAGGTTACACTGTGTGTGTGTGTGTGTGTGTGTTCTGTAACATTAAGCTTCATCCTTAGTAGGTAAGATGTTTCATAAAGAGGTTTCTCCCATTCGTCATTGTGAGCATCGTCCCAGAGCACATTGTTTCCATCAAAACCATGGTTCATCCTTATTTCCCTTCTTCCGTGTAACTATATCCATATGGCAAAGTGCTTGCTCTTCATTTCTTTATTTACCAAAATAATGTGGATCAGTTACTCGTTATTTAACACATACTGTACATGCACTTAGAGCATCAAGATAGTTTTGTAGGCATGATGATTGGTTAATTGAAACCCCAAAAATATTTTTCACATTTATTATGCATAAACATTGTAAACATTTATGTGATTATTGTAGTATACAACATATATTTAATGTCTGGACAGATTCCCAAGAGTTATGCATATTAATGCATAGATTTTGTAAGCATATTTATGCGAAGTGACGTAAAACCACTTAGTAAAATACCTGGACAAATTCCCGAGAGTTAGGAAACGAAGTCTATGTGGCCCCAACGTGATTACACCAGAGAGCTAACTCCCCCGGCAACCCCTACAAGGCACCGTCGTGGGCGGAGATTTAATTCTTAACCACAGGTTAATACCGTGTCCAACCTCCATCTGCTGCTATAACTTCATTCAATCTGGTGGGCATGGAATCTACCAGATTGCTGCAGATGTTCGGCCTCCTCCTTATTCCCTCCCACACATTATGTGCGTGTCTCCTCACTAGTTTGCTAGGGTGAGGGAAAGTGTATGTTCAAAGTCCGCGTGTTAAATGGACTAAAAATGAAGTATATATATATATATATATATATATATATATATATATATATATATATATATATATATATACAGGGTGTCCCATAAATTTCCATACATAGGAAAAATAAATTATATATATATATATATATATATATATATATATATATATATATATATATATATATATATATATATATATATATATATATTTCATGCAAATCCACAATGAAAACGTGGATAAGATAAATCTTGATAAAATCACACGGGGAAAATGGAAACAACGGAGCACCTTAGCTTTCGTCTTTATTCAAGACATCTTCAGAGGCAACTTCAGTTGCCTCTGAAGATGTCTTGAATAAAGACGAAAGCTAAGGTACTCCGTTGTTTCCATTTTCCCGTGTGATTTTATCAAGATATATATATATATATATAATCAACACCTCAACCCGCCAGGATTCGAACCCACGGCCCACAAGCCTATGACTGTGACCGGGGAACGCTAACCGCTGGACCACCAGGATGCTAAAAGCAGTCCTAGACTTTGTTATATTTCACACAAAGCCTGTTCAACGAGCTTATGGCGCCGTGAACCTCTAATGGGGACCACCCGCACCACTTAGGTGGTCAGAGTAACGTTTTACCAAATCCGGCTTCGAAACACGAGGATCCTCGTGTTACTCTGACCACCTAAGTGGTGCGGGTGGTCCCCATTAGAGGTTCACGGCGCCATAAGCTCGTTGAACAGGCTTTGTGTGAAATATAACAAAGTCTAGGACTGCTTTTAGCATCCTGGTGGTCCAGCGGTTAGCGTTCCCCGGTCACAGTCATAGGCTTGTGGGCCGTGGGTTCGAATCCTGGCGGGTTGAGGTGTTGATTGTATGTAGAAGTCCGCGTGCTTTATTGGGCTAATGAAATATATATATATATATATATATATATATATATATATATATAATATATATATATATATATATATAAATATATATATATATATATATGTGTGTGTGTGTGTTAGAGGGAGAGAGAAGAGAAGACGGAAATGCACGTTGCAGGTGTGGGGTGCAGTTTCTTAGAAATTTTTTTTAGGGGGGGTCGTTGCATACTTTTCTCAGCACATGAGGACAGGGCTGTCTTTTTTTAGGGGGGTTGATTGTAATATTCAGAAATTTCAGTGTAATTTCAAACGCCGCGCCATTGGTGATACTGAGTTTTCAAGGTCTTCTGAGGGAAGACTGCGCTGTCGCACATAGTGAGAGTTTGTGGAACTAGGCCTATACGATATTAAATGTAATTTACCGAATTAATATGGAGGCGAATTATGAAATTAAATATCAGTTATTAAATTAAAAATAATTATAGATCGTTTCCCAGTCTGAAAATGTTGCGTACGTCCTGATTAAGCTGTTAATCGTCTGGTAAATAAGTCACTCCTGAAAAACGTGAACCTGTGAGCAAGCGTCGCTGGGGAGTTGTGCTGTTCCCAGGAGAGACGGATCGCGTGACCTGGTTCCTTCCTTTATTTAAGATCAGTATTAACAAGTAAGTTTTATTCAATCTCAGACAAAGCTAGATAGGGCGGTAGGAACAAACGGTGATGTGAAACAATCGCTAACAGCTCGGGTTTTTCAGGGTTCTCTGGACCCCACGCGGTATGATAACGTCCACTGGCAGTATGAGACAAGAGTGGTGAAGCGAGCTGTATGACCGTCCACTGACCTGGGTTTGAGCCACCTGTTGAGTATGGTGAGAGTTGGAGTGAACCCAGCTGTCTAGGTGCCCAACTAACGACGTGACGATCGTTTGGGGTCATCAGCTCTCCTCTACCTCGGCTCACAATACCACATATCTTCAAGCAGCTTAGTGAAAACCTTTTACTAAGCTTCTCTCAACTGTACAAGGTCTGATTGGCTCACTCCCTTCCGTTTCATGTATGTACTGGGGGTAAAGTGAGGCCAGCTGAGTGATACAGGGCCGCACACTGGGGCCAAGAGTCAGTGGAACTTAGAGGTACATTTCCAAGGTTGAGAAAGGCTGGTTTGGGCCTTAAACATCGGGTGCCTGTTGGTTGTGCCTTAAAAAACTACGGAGTGCAGGTGGAATCTATGCGTTAGGTTAGGAAGCATGGTTCACGGATATTGGTGGACTCAGTAACTTCTTAATAATAGTGATAATATTTTTGTGTGTAGTTAGTAATATTTTTTCAGTTGCTTATGTTATCTTGCTGTGTGTAGTTAATATTTCTTAAATCATTTTGATAGTATTGTTTTTTAATGTCTGTGTCACTAATTGAAACCAGAGAATTCAGATTCAGATTTGCCCCCGAGGGGGCTAGTTTATTGGGCACCCCCTTACATCCTGTGCAAGGTGAAGCGCAGAAGCGTTTACAGCGCCCAACAGGGAAGTATGAAAAGTTCATACCTGCCTTTATGACTCGTACATTAAGGGCGTAAAAGCCTGAAGGGTCACAGGTTCTGTCAAGTTACATAAAGTGAGAGAATGATGAGAGTGTGGGGGGAAAGTTCCCGGTACATTTTATCTGTTTTTGGCAAAGAGTGGCAGGTCCCTAATAATGTCAAATGCCAGGCCTGTCACTAGGAGGAGGGATATCTGGTCTGGGAGGGAAGAGGTGTTGGTAACGGCTGGGGACCTATAGGAGGAGGTCATAGGGCAAGTGAGGATGTAGTGAGAGAGGGTGTGAGAGTCGGGTTGGCCACAAAGTTTACAAACAGTGCGGTGAGGCTCAGGGTTGCCAATGTACTCCCATAGGTACCTGAACCCTAGGCGCAGTCTCATGTATATAAGCTGTTGAGATCGAGTCAGGGATTGATATTCTTTGTAGTGGCGGTTGTCGTCACTGGTTACAGCGTCATAGTGGCATAGTGTGACGCTACCCCGTTGTTTCAGGTGTGTCCAATTTTCGTTGGATGCCTCTCGTTGTGTGGCGTGTATGCGAGATTTGAGATGATTCAGGGAGAGGGCGAGAGTGGCTTCAGTATCTTCTTGTGTAGCTTCTTTGGCAAGCCGATCAACAGTGTCACAGGCAGTTATTCCTATATGTGACGGGATCCAAAGAAACTTGACACGGATGTCATCAGTTTGTTCTAGCCCGGCAACGGCGGCTAGGGTGTGTTGGGCGGTAGGGGAGGAGGGGGAGGGTAATTTGAGCCTCGCTAGCGCAGAAGTGCTGTCACTGATTATAAGGAGGTTCCGGCGTTCAGTGCGAGCATAAGTCGCCCCCTCATGAATGCCCGCGAGGATGGCTATGCTTTCAGCATCAGTGGAGGAGGCCCAGTCGTGGACCCTGATTTTCCTGCGGGCCTGGCGCTCAGGAATCCACACAGCTGTCCCAGCGCTGCCCAGCGTGGTAACAGACCCATCACAGTAGACGAGGATAGGAGGGTGGGAGGTCTTTAGAGAGGAAGCGACATCATTAATCTGTTCAAGGCAGTTAAGTTTGAGCATATACCTCAGTTGGGTGGATTTACGACCAGGGAAGGTGTGGACGACGACAACAACACATGGGGAGGTCCACGGCGGTAGAGGCGGATGAGTGTACTCGGGAGGGAGAGAGGTCGAGGGGGTGTAGAGGTGATAGCGCAGGATGTCAGCAGCAGTGTGGACGGGCCAGAGTTGAGAGGGAGGGGGGAAAGTAATGGGGACAGGCCGGCGCAGGAGGGTGTTAAGATGTGAGTTCAGTGAGCGCGACAGGGGAGTCGGTTGCTCACTGCGAAGAAGTTTAACACCAAGGATGGCATTGAGAGCAGTAATTCGATCGCAGACGGGAAGCAGGATTAGTTCGCGCTGCATGACTTCTATTCTGGTGGTCATAGGGCAGCCGAGGATGAGTCTCATCGCTCTGTTTTGGATTTTCTCTATGCTTTGTTTCTCGCGCTGGGAGGCAACTACAAGGACAGGAGAGGCATAATCTATGACAGCTCCGACGATGGCAATGTACATGAGACGTAGGACCCTGACAGAGGCTCCTTTGAGGCCGTGAGTGAGGGACTGGAGGGGCCTCGTTCGTTGGCGGCACTGGGAGATGACGTGGGCGGCGACAGCGGAGGTCGTGGCTCTGGTAGTGGCTCGCACAGGTAGACCAAGGTACCTGTAGGTGCGTACTTCATCGATGTCTTGTCCTTGCAGAATCAGTGGTGTCTGACGCCGGAAGCGTGAGATGAACTTGGTTTTAGTGTGTGAGATGACTAGCCCGAGTGTTTGACAGGTCCGGGCGAACGTGGAGAGTATAGGTTGTTCATGTTGCACTGTAGTAATTTGGAGGAGGATATCATCAGCGTAGCTTATGATGTGACCGTCTAGGGCTCGCTCAGCAAAGATGACGTTGAGACGGCAGATGGAGTTCATGAGAACATTGAAGAGTGTAGGGCTGAGTACACCTCCCTGAGGCGTGCCAAGATCAAGGTCCCTGATCTTAGAGTAGTAGTCCTGAAAACGGACACGGGCCTGTCGATGGGAGAGGTAGTCAGCAATCCAAGTGAGGAGCTTGCCCTTCACATCCATGTGAGTGAGGCCCGCAAGGATCACTTCACTGTTGGCTTTATCAAAAGCACCCTTGAAGTCGACGAAGAGGGAGGTTTTGGCGGAGGTGTTTGCCATGTAGTGAGCGATGCAGTGAGCAGTACTCTTTCCGGGGCGAAAACCATAGAGGTCAGGGTGCAGGTGGGCTTCAATTTTCCAGTGGAGGCGGTGGAGTATCATGCGCTCCATCATCTTTGAGAAGCAGGAGATGAGGGATATTGGACGATATTCATCTTGTCTGCCTGGTTTAGGGACTGGGATGGTGGTGGCAGTTTTCCATGAGTGAGGCAGCTGACCAGTATCAAAAGAGAGTTTAAATAGACAGAGGAGGGGGTTACCAGGGGTGGCAATAAGGGCATTTAACACATCATATGTGACGCCGTCATCGCCTGGGGCGGTGGACCGACCACGCTTAACAGCATTTAGTAGTTCACACTGTGTGAAAGGCACGTCAGTGTCTGCAAATAGGTCTTGGTACTTGAAGATGCGCTGTCGGCGTTGTGGTTGCAGTGCGAGGGTGAGGTCTCGTACAGCGGGTGGTAGCGCATCAATGGAGGCGGCCCCCTGCCACGTCTGGGAGAGCGCTTCAGCTCGGGCAGCTGGTCTGGGGTGGAGCGCGAGTCTAGCGTTGGTGCCCCGGGCACGGTTAATGGTGCGCCATATATCACCTATAGATGTAGACTGGTCAATAGAAGAAGCAAAATCAAACCACTGCTTCTCTCGTGCGAGAGTGATGGCAGATTGGAGCTCTTTATTTGTGCGCATCAGGAAGCGTAGAGAGTCAGGGGAGCTGGGAGATTTCTTCCACTGGTCGAGTGCTATTCGGTGCCATACTCGGATAGACTTAACATGAGGGTCACGGTTAACGTTCCACTGACTCCTGGGCTGGCGGTTAGGGCGGCGGTGTTTTGGGACAGGGCGGAAGAGGTCAGTGCATTGTTTGGACAGATCAAGGTAGAGTTGGTCTGCGGTGGTGACAGTGTAACCCTGAAACCATTCAGCAATGGAAGTGATGAAGGCAGGTATGTTGGCAGGGGGTAGCCTGAGCCTAGGGCCCTTGGGTGGAACGGGTATTCTCACATACTGGAGGGTAGTGTGGATAGGGAAATGGTCACTGTGGGGGGAGTGGAGGATGCGGGTGGAGTGTGGGCGGTGAGGGTCAGAGTAGAGAGCTATGTAGTCAAGTTTCCCTCCCTCGATGTGGGTGGGTGATGGAGGGCAGAGAAGACATACAGGGTCATCAGTGGTTTGTAGGTAGGAGAGCCAGGAGTTACCCCGGGAGTTTGAGTGGGGCCCCTTGGAGCCGAGACTGGGGTGTCGGGCATTGAGGTCCCCCACAAGGAGGGTAGGGGTGGAGGTGATATGGTGTGGTAGGACAGGTACAGTAGGGGTGGAGGGAGGCACATAGACATTGACAATATTGAGGGACATACCTTTTAGTGTGATTGTGATGGCATGTGCGTCGGTGGTGTCGTCATCAAGGGGGACGTCGAGAGGTTGGTAGGGGACATCCTTCTTGACATAGATCCGTAGTCCACGTGCATGGCTTCGTGATAGTCCGTCGATGCGGAGAACAGGAGTGGATGGGCTCTCAACACATGTGTAGCCACTGAGCACATAGGTACCAGCAGCACACCGCGTTTCTTGGAGGCACAGCACGTCGACGTCTTCAGTGTAGACGTAGGTTTTGAGGGCACCAAACTTGCTTTGCAAGCCGTTTGTGTTCCAGGTGAGTACCTGCAGTCCTGTAGCGTTGCTATCCATTGTGGTGTATTAGACTGATTACCCCTGACGTGGACGGATGGGCCTTAGGTGCCAGCATGTCGGTGGAGTATGGGTAGCCGGGGGTGGAGTCCTCAGGTCCAATAGGTAGCCCTGGTGGAGACAGCACAGACACAGGAGCAGGCGAGGCTTGAGGTGGGTAGACAGGTTGAGGCACCACGTGACGTAAAGATGAGGCAGGGCTTGGCTCGGGGGCCCCAGTACACACAACCTGTGAGCAGGGGGGGCTCACATGGGGACTACCAGCTTGTGTCAAACCAAAAGAGGGGAGTGACTGGGTGGCAGCAAAGGGCAGGAGTTGGCGGTGTAGGTCGGAGATGGCGGTACAGAGTGTAACCAAGAGTTTCTCAACATGACTGGTAAATTCTTGGAAGAGGAACATGATCTGTGTCATGTCACTGGAGACGGGTTGTGGGGGGGCACTGGTGGCGGCACAAGGCTTGACAGCGTCAGGGTAGAGACGGGGTTGTGGGGGGGCACTGGTGGCGGCACAAGGCTTGACTGCGTCAGAGTAGCGACGGGGTTGTGGGGGGGAACTGGTGGGAACACGAGGCTTGATAGCGTCAGAGTAGAGACGGGGAGGAGGCTCAGTAGTGGTTGAGTTAGGGAATGGTAGGTGCTCTTGTGGTGCAGCCTGGTGAAGCCAGGCAGGGGCAGGTGACCCAGTAGACTGAGGGGGGCTTTGTGGTAGACGCAGCCCTTGGGGAGGCCTCTTCCCTGGGACAGAAGGGCGACTGGGGCACTGCCGTGAGTCAGCATTGTGCCGTCCGCCACAGTTGCAGCACCTGGGCTCAACTACACAGCCCACACCACCCCTATTAAGGTGGTCTTTGATTTTCTGGGCACAGGCGGCGGAGTTGTGGTTACGTGAGCAGAAGCAACATCTAGGACGATCACGTCAGCAGCAGGCAGTGAAGGTGTGACCCCAATGAGAGCAGATAACACAAAATGCAGGCCCAGGATGATAGGGCTCTGCATAAAGTGGTGGAAGGATTGGATGGGCTTCCACAGTGGTTGGACATACTCTTCCCTTCCACTTGACAATAACAGCAGCTTGTGGAGTGTGTCCCCGGTAATGTCGACGTATACTGAGTATATTAGAATTAAAGTCACGTGCATCTTCGATGTTAGCGTATAGGGGGAATCGTTTCACTAGGATGTGGCAACATTCATCAGCGTCTGCTGGAGGGGCCACTAGGACAACCCCGTCAAAGCCAACAGTACTTAGGGTTTTATAGACTTCAGGAGTCTGACACTTGATAAAGTTCCGGTTCTTACCCTGTCGGAATTGAATGTTGGGACCATGCTGTCTGCAGTACTTCATCATCCAATTAAACTGATCCTCGACAGATTTTAATGAGTCCTTGGGAAAGTGGAGATTCAGCTTACTTGTTTGTTTGGCAGAGGGCAGGGTGATAGGGTCCATGGCATTGCTGTTTCCACTGTGGCTAGTGTTTCCCATAGAAACATTACCGTCACTGTCACAATCACTGGGGTCTGACTCCTGAAGGGTGTTGGATTCAGTCAAGACCTGCTGTGTTTTATTCCCAGTTGAATTCTTTCTGCTTCCTTCTGTGTGTGTCGTCCTTTTCTTCCTATCATTCATGATCTCATCACTGTCGCTTCCTTCACTTTTATTTCGCCTCCTCTCGCCTCCTCTTCTTTTCTTTCTTACTAATCACTTCTTGAAAATTGTCTATCACTTCTATTGTTGTTGGCCGCGGATTGTCTGCTTCTGATTCACTACTTGAAAGCCTCAGGTCGTCTTCTAAGTTGTTCAGTAGGGTAATCTTTTCTACTTTAGCCAAAGCCTTCATAGGTTTCTGCCCACCACTCTCCCCAGGCATTGAGCAATGCTTGTGTTCGGTCACAGGCGAGATGGAGAGGCAACGACGTCACTACCACGTCATTCAACGTCACGCTCTTCGCACTGCGCATGCGCAGATACGAAAATAACCGACCAGAGGGTCTAGGCAGGAAGTCCAGATATTTTATCTAAAATATTGTCTAAGTCCAACAACTATAAATTTCACAAGCGACACTGTGCTTACAACTGGGCTCCACTTTAGTTCTCTAAACAGACTGAAGGTAGTCGTCTCACTAAATTCATCAGAATTGGGAATTGTAGGGAGAGCTCATTCACAGCCTTTGTTGACGTTTCACGGTGCGCATGTCGAATGAAGCCAGAGAATGAGGGAACTGTTTTTCAGATGAGTTTTCTCCCTTGTGTTGCAAGTGATACTGTGATTTAGTTACATAAATGCATTTAATATTTCTTTATAATTTCAATCTCAGGTATAACCTTTGTTCCCCAGAGTAGTGTTTAAGTTAGGTTAGGAGGTGTGCATCTGTTGGGGTAATATAATTTTGTTGAGTGCCCTGAAGGCCTATTCAGGGAGGAGTAAATAAGTTCTCATTTTTCATACCATTTTCTCAGTGCTTGATATAATTTTGTTGAGTGCCCTTAAGGCCTATTCATGGTGGATTTAATAATTTCTTATTTTATTACCAGTTTCTCAGTGGTTGATATTATTTTGTTGAAAGCCCTTAAGGCCTGTTTCATGTGTGCAAGCAACATTTCTTAATACTATAAATTTATTGTTGTCTAATGAGGCATTGTCTGAGTTTCTAATAATTTCAATATCATGTATAACTTTTATTCCCCAGAGTAGTGTTTTAAGTTTAGGTTAAGAGGTGCGCATATCGGTGTACCATTATTTGATTGTGTCTGTAGTGTTGGAGGGAATATAAGTGTCTAAATTTTACAGTGTGTCTCATTCATCCCAGTCACAGACGCTATCCTTCCACGGGTCACGGACAATTCATTTTGTTTAGTAAATTTAAGTGTCCTTGTGCTGGTTCAGGATTTTTCTCAAAGGGGCGCTTCCACTGCAATTACCATCTAATAATCTTTAATAAACCCCAAGTCAAGTGAGAAATTAAAGTCCAGAAAATTTCGACCCATTACATATATATATATTTATATATATATATATATACATATATATATATATATATATATATATATATATATATATATATATATATATATATATATATATATGGAGTTACCGTGGGCCCAGGTGGGATGGTCAAAGTATTACACTATAAGTGTGGTAAATGAGGAATGACTCATCCACATGTAATTTAAGGTTTTTGAAATATGTAATTAAATTAAACACGATTTTTCATATAGTTACTCGAATGGTGGGAAATAAAAGATATAGATGGGGTGTGGTGGAATCATCGTGGTCTGGCCACAAGCGCTGTAAACTTGTGTGGATTCACTGGGTGGTTTGGAAATGTTATATCCATTCATACTTTCGTAACTACAACCTATGGTTATTTTTCTTTGTGTTCATATATAATGAAGATAATGCAGGGTATAAAATGCCATATACAATATTTATACTTCCTATCATCTATACAGCCGTACTATGACTATGTGTGTTCGTGCTTGTGTTGCCTCGTGATAGTTAGAGTGGGTCCCCGTCCAGAAAGGACACTGTACTAACCTCCAGCACCAACCCAGGTGGGCTAGAGAATATGGTTTCCGAGTGTACATTCAGGAGCCAGTGTATGCCCAGTACTTGCCAACAGCGTGTAACAGAGACGTGACCGATTGCCCAAGCGGCTAACGAGCCAATCAGTAGTGAAGAGAATAAAAGTAAAAGTAAAACATTTTTTTTTTTTTTTACTGGGATTAGCACACCCGGGCACAGGCCAGTGACACATCGGGCCGGGGGGGGGGGGGGGGGGGAAATGTAATAATAATAATGCTAATAATAATGATAATAATATTAATAATAATTCATAAAAAATATAATTATTAATGAATAATAAAATAATAATGATAATAGTAATAACACTAATAATAATAATAATAATAATAATAATAATAATAATAATAATAACAAGTGATCGTGGGCCCTTCGTGCCCGGTGGCGAGTCCGGTGGTACAGTTTACCAAGGTTGTTATAATCATGGTCGTGGTTGTTATGATCATAGTCGTGGTTGTTATAATCATAGTCGTGGTTGTTATAATCATGGTTGGGTGATATAATCATAGTCGTGGTTGTTACAATCATGGTCGTGGTTGTTATAATCATGGTCGTGGTTATTATAATCATGGTCGTGGTTGTTATGATCATAGTCGTGGTTGTTATAATCATAGTCGTGGTTGTTATAATCATGGTTGAGTGATATAATCATAGTCGTGGTTGTTACAATCATGGTTCGTGGTTGTTATAATCATGGTCGTGGTTGTTATAATCATGGTCGTGGTTGTTATGATCATAGTCGTGGTTGTTATGATCATAGTCGTGGTTGTTATAATCATGGGCGTGGTTATTATAATCATGGTCGTGGTTGTTAAAATTATGGTCGTGGTTGTTATAATCATAGTCGTGGTTGTTTTAATCATGGTCGTGGTTGTTATGATCATAGTCGTGGTTGTTATGATCATAGTCGTGTGTTGTTATAATCATGGACGTGTTTGTTATAATCATGGTCGTGGTTGTTATAATCATAGTCGTGGTTGTTATGATCATAGTCGTGGTTTTGAATTGTAACAGTTGTAACAGT
Source organism: Homarus gammarus (assembly GCA_958450375.1). NCBI lineage: Eukaryota > Metazoa > Arthropoda > Malacostraca > Decapoda > Nephropidae > Homarus > Homarus gammarus. Next base: position 732,230 of record CAUDMG010004029.1, on the reverse strand, counting down.
TTATTTAGCCAGAAAAATACAGATACAGAGTGGATAATAATAACAATATTTACATGGCTGAGCCAGTTGAGAACCTGAGCTCTCTTTGAGGCACCTGATATATACTATACATTTATCTCAAGGTAGTAGTTAGTAGGCAGCTACCAACAGGGAGGTACTACCACCTGGGAAGATATTGGAAGCATAATGTGTTGTCTAATGGTAGACCTTGCTGCTATATGGCATCACGAAAATTGTGACCAAGTCCCAGGTTGCTGATCTATCTTTCTGCCTCATTTACACACAATTGCAGGGTCTCAACTGTCACTCTTACTATTGACAACACCACAACTAAAACCTTACTCATTCTTGATCTGTTTTATTCATTCTATTTTATTCTCCTATGTCAGTTGATATTAATACTGAAGCGGGGCCTTCTCGGATGGGTCCCACTGGTCGGGAAGGTTGTGGACCCCAGGGCCGACCTGATCATCATCAAGCTACTGGGGTCTCAACTGACGCCACTACGGTTGCTGGAGGATCGGCTTTTTTCACGCTTCATTTCTCCAACATTCGCGGACTGAGATCCAATTTTTCTTCTGTGGAGCACTATCTATTAATCTCTTCCCCCGATCTCTTACTACTCTCCGAACTTCAACTGACCAAAACAGCTTCACCCAAACCTTTTCAAGTCTCTAACTACAACCTTTATACCTACTTCCGTTCTAAGGGAGGTGTATGCGCCTATTGCAATACACGTACACCTATAGCCCGACTCACGGATCTTGAATCTCCCCTTTATGATGTCATCTGGCTCAAAATATCTCTACCTACTGTGACTATTTTTCTTTGTTTCCTATACTGTTCTCCCAACTCTACCAACTATTTCGAACTCTTTGACTATCTCATTTCTTGCCATGAGTCGTTGCTATCCACACACCCCAACACCGAGATCCTCTACCTAGGGGATTTCAATGTACATCACAGAGAGTGGCTTGGCTCTGCAAGGGATGACCCAGGTGGAGCTGAGGCACTCTCTTTTTCCTTATTTAATGATTTGGAACAAATAATCAAACACCCTACACGCGTTCCTGATCGACACGATCAACTTGCTAACATTCTTGACCTTTGTTTTACCTCTAACCCCTCACACTATTCATACTCAATTTTTGCCCCCTTAGGGTCTTCTGATCACAACCTTATTTCTATTAAATCAAACTGGGCACGACCACCTCCCCCACCCCCCCTCTAAACGTCAACGATGGCACTATCGGAGGGCAAGCTGGCAATCCTTGCGAGAATTCCTCACCGACTTTCCTTGGGATGAATGTTGCTTTTCCACTCGGGATGCCTCAGTATGTGCTGACAGCATTGCTGGGGTTATACAGGGCGGTATGGGTGCTTTTATCCCATCTTCTACCAAAACTTTCACATTACAATCATGGTTTGATCGCTCCTGCTCTCTTGCTTGCAGGGTGAGAGATAGGGCATATCGAGCTATGAAACTATCTCCTTCTCCTATTACCCACACCTCTTTCATTACTTCTAGGAATCGTTTGTAAGGCTATTCTTCGTAGGGCCAAGCGGAATTTTATTAAAAGAAAGACTGCTGTCCTGACTAATTCTTCCTCTAGTAAATCCTTCTGGTCCTTAGCTAAAAACATCTGTAACAACTTCTGCACGCCTTCTTTTCCTCCCCTCTTCCGTCCCAATAACTCTATAGCCAACTCTCCCCCTGAGAAAGCCAACCTCTTTGGCACCTTATTCTCCTCTAATTCCACCTTAGACGATTCCCACTCTACCCATCCTACCCCTGCACCTCCTACTGGGCCTAGGCACTTTCCTATAATCTCCACTCGCAGGGTTGCCGGTGTGTTATCCAGGTTGGATGTGAGTAAGGCGCATGGACCGGACGGAATACCCCCTCGTGTTCTGAGGGAGTGTGCTGAAGCCCTGGCCCCTGTGCTTGCTCGCCTCTTTCGCCTTTGCCTCAAAACGAAAACTTTTCCTTCTTCTTGGAAGCATGCCTTGGTTCAGCCCATCCCGAAGAAGGGTGACCATTCTAATCCCTCTAACTATCGCCCCATTGCCCCAACTTCATCCCTCTCTAAGATTTTCGAAACTATCTTGAACTCCCATTTTCTCCGTCACCTTGAACGCCTTTCTCTTTTGTCGGATCACCAGTATGGCTTTCGCCAGGCAAGATCTACTGGTGATCTGCTCTCCCATTGCACCCATCTTTGGTCATTCTCTCTTAGGGATTATGGGGAAACTTTTGTCGTGGCCCTCGACATCTCCAAAGCATTTGACAGGGTATGGCACAAGTCTTTGCTATCTAATTTCCCTCTTTTGGTTTCTCTCCCCCACTTTGTTCTCTCATCTCTAGCTTCCTTGAGAATCGATCCATGGCAGTTGTTGTCGAGGGATCGATTTCTCGCTCTTTCTCTACCAATAGTGGCTTCCCACAGGGTTCTGTTCTTTCACCAACTCTCTTTCTTCTTTTTATCAATGATTTACTTCACACTACAACTAATTCTATCCATTCTTGCGTCGATGATTCTACTCTTCACTCTTCCTCACATTTTCCCCTTCCTCCTAACTCTCAAACTAGATCTGTTTCTAGAACTGATATCATTACTTCTATCAACGCGGATCTGTGCAGCATCTCTGAATGGGGAGATACAAACTTGGTTAAGTTCAATAGTAACAAAACTCAATATTTACCAATTACACGTTATAAAGTAGACGATCTCCCACCAATTACATTTCAGGACGCTATCATCCCCCCAAATTCTGAAATGAACATGTTAGGCCTCACCATTTCCTCCAATATGTCCAGGAAATCACACATCCTTAGTATAACTAAAGCTGCCTCCCGAAAGTTGGGAATGCTGTACAGATGCCGCAGCTACTTCACTCCTGAGCAGTTGCTCCAAGTATATAAGGGATTCATTCGTCCTAACTTGGAGTACTGCTCTCATATCTGGGGTGGCTCTTCTTCTGTCCAACTATTAGATAGGGTGGAATCCAAGGCATTTCGTCTTATTAACTCTCCTCCTTTAGTCGACAATCTCTCTCCCCTTTCTCTTCGCCGCAATGTTGCTTCACTCTGTCTCTTTTACAGGTACTTTAACGGGCAATGTTCAGGGGATTTGGCATCCTGTGTACCGCCGGTAAGGCCGTGGGTTCGTAACACACGTCTTGCCCGCGGTGCCCACCATTTCTCTGTTGATATCGGTCACACGAGAATAGCCGTTATAGTACCTCCTTCTTTCCTCACACAGCCAAACTGTGGGATGCTTTGCCTTCTTCTGTGTTTCCATGCTCTTACAATCTGTCTCACTTTAAAAAGCTGGTTTTCCGGCATCTTCGTGGTGTAGATTAATACAGTATAACCTTTTTTTCTATATTTTCAATTTCTTTCCGTTCTTTTTTTTTCGCCCCCAGGCTCCGTTGTGGGTCGTTTGACCTGTGCCCGGGTTGGCTAATTCCCGTAAAAAAACAAAAACAAAAACATTTAGTATCATCTGGAATAGTACAATAGCATGGTAGTAATAAGTACATCTCATAGTGTTACCACGGTTATCACTTCAATATTTATTTATTGTATTATTTATTTTTTTTTATTTGTTTATTATTATTATTTTATTTTTTATTATTATTAATTAATTAATTAATTTATTTATTTATACATACATATACACATACCTATACATATATACACATATATACATATATATATATATATATATATATATATATATATATATATATATATATATATATATATATATATATATGTGTATATATATATATATATATATTTTATGAAAATCCACAATGAAAACGTGGATAAGATAAATCTTGGTAAAATCACACGAGAAAAGGGAAACAACGGAGTACCTTAGCTTTCGTCTTGAATAAAGACGAAAGCTAAGGTACTCCGTTGTTTCCATTTTCCCGTGTGATTTTATCAAGATATATATATATATATATATATATATATATATATATATATATATATATATATATATATATATATATATATATATATACATTTAAAAACATAAGTATAATGGGGGAGCAGTACAACCTGGATTGTGCAGTAATAAGGTTGAACAAGAGGACAGAGCTTTCAGCATTATGTCTAGTTGGCAATTATGTGTATTGCAATGGTAATTACTTATTTATTTACATGAATAATTTCCGATAAAACGGATTTGGTGGTACAATAAAAGCAGGTACTGTAAATATAGTAAGTGTTACAAGAAATATTAATACTTCGACAATCGATATTTTTTTAGAGATGATTTAAAGGAAGGGAGCGTAGTCTTTGCTTGGATGGGTGGGGGTTAGTTGTTCCATACCTTCGCACCATGATATTTTATGGAGGTCTGGGACTGAGAGGAGCGCATGGGGGGTGGTCTTAGTAGCTCTGGGTGCCTTAAGTTGTATCTCTGATTATTCCGGTTTTCTCAAGATTTAGGGTTAGTTTATTACGTATTACCCAGGTCCCGACTTTAGTTAATTCAGTGTTCATAGTTCTCATCAAGGAATGGAGGTCTGAGTTGCTGGCATAGAGATTACTATCGTCTGCAAATAAGTTGTATTTTATGAGTGTGCTGGCATGGCCTATGTCGTTTATGTACAACAAAAACAGTACTGGACCGAGAATTGAACCTTGGGGGACTCCATAGAAGATAGGCGAGGAGTCAGATTGGTGGTTATTATAACAGACATACTGCATCCTGTTGGACAGATATGAGGTAAACCAATTGTGGGACAGGCCCCTAACGCCGTAATGTTCAAGCTTTGAAAGGAGGATGGTATGGTCGACAGTATCGGAGGCTTTAGAGAGGTCCAAGAATATACCGACTGTGAACTGACTGTCATCAAAGGAATTTAAGATGTCAATAGTAAAGGAGAGCAAAGCACTCTCAGTCGACCTTCTAGCTCTAAATCCAAAGTGGGAGTCTGTAAAGATGTCATTGGCATTGCAGAAGGAATTTAGTCTATTACGTGCTAGCTTTTCCAGTATCTTACTCAAGGCTGGGAGGACTGATATGGTCGCGGTTGTTATAATCATGGTCGTGGTTGTTATAATCATGGTCGTGGTTGTTATAATCATCGTCGTGGTTGTTATAATCATGGTCGTGGTTGTTATAATCATAGTCGTAGTTATGATCATAGTCGTGGTTGTTATAATCATCGTCGTGGTTGTTATAATCATAGTCGTGGTTGTTATAATCATGGTCGTGGTTGTTATAATCATATTCGTGGTTGTTATAATCATGGTCGTGGTTGTTATAGTCATGGTCGTGGTGGTTATAATCATGGTCGTGGTTGTTATAATCATGGTCGTGGTTGTTATAATCATGGTCGTGGTTGTTATAATCATGGTCGTGGTTCTTATGATCATAGTCGTGGTTGTAATAATCATGGTCTTACTTGTTATAATCATGGTCGTGGTTGTTATGATCATAGTCGTGGTCGTTATAATCATATTCGTGGTTTTTATAATCATGGTCGTGGTTGTTATGATCATAGTCGTGGTTGTTATGATCATAGTCGTGGTTGTTATAATCATGGGCGTGGTTGTTATAATGATGGTCGTGGTTGTTATAATCATGGTCGTGGTTGTTATAATCATGGTTGTGGTTGTTATAATCATAATCGTGGTTATGATCATAGTCGTGATTGTTATAATCATAGTCGTGGTTGTTATAATCATGGTCGTGAGTGTTATAATCATGGTCTTGGTTGTTTGTTCATGGTCGTGGTTGTTATAATCATGGTCATGGTTGTTATAATCATGGTCGTGGTTGTTATGATCATAGTAGTAGGTGTTATAATCATAGTCGTGGTTGTTATAATTATGGTCGTGGTTGTTATAATCATGGTCGTAGTTGTAATAATCATGGTCGTGGTTGTTATAATCATGGTCGTGGTTGTTGTAATCATGGTCGTAGTTGTTATAATCATGGTCGTAGTTGTAATAATCATCCTCGTGGTTGTTATAATCATAGTAGTGGTTGTTATGATCATAGTCGTGGTTGTTATAATCATGGTCGTGGTCGTGATACTTTCAGTATCTAATATACTATAGGAAGGAATAGAATAAAGGTTAGAATAATTAGTTAAAGAAATATTCGCCATAAGGAGAGGAATAAGTACACACTGTAGCCTCGTTATGTCCGAAAATGCTCTGGTAGAGTTGAAACTGCGCATCCAGCTGCATGATGAAACTCAGCTCCCCCCCACCCACCTGTTATCTATAACTATTGTCTGTGTCCCCTTCTTTCTTCTATTTACTCATCTTCCTTCCTTTACTAATCCAAACACCATTAAAAAAAAAAAGTAGACTAAGAGAAAAAGTGGGGGGCAATCGTCTTGCCGGGTTACAGCGTACAGCGACATCTGTTGCCAGCGTAAATAAAATCTGTTAATTAATGCGTTCCTAAAGAAACCATCGACATGGGACCAGGTTTGTTCCACTCCACGAATTTTTTTCCGATTTTTCCACCAAGTTTGATGGAAAACGATAGTGCCGTTTCGGCTGCCCAGAGCAGATACACACACGGCTAGTCCTATAGTATATTAGATAATATTAAAGAACCATCAAGAAATCCAAAAATGAAAAAGAGATCAAGAGTGAGAAATTATATACTGTATGTATGTTGCATTGTCAATAGTAAGAGACCCTGCAATTGTGTGTAAATGAGGCAGAAAGTCAGATCCTGATCCAGACCGATGCAACCAATGCACTTGCATCGCTCAAAAAAGTCTGGCCGATGTAAAGATATCAGATGAATCGGTCAAATAATCAAGGGAGGATCCAGCGGGGATCCTGGGGGTCTGGACCCCCCTTTTTCTCCAGAAAATTCCAAAACGTTTTCTTTAATGCAGTATTGTACTCGGGCATTTTTGTAAAGTAAAAAGTACTTACGATTGACTTCAGAATATCTCCTAATATCAAGTGCGCATGGCTGCAAATCGGCCTTAAAATCCCCATAATATTGGTCATATTTAAAACAAAAAGAAAAATGGGAAGGGGGGTGTGTACAGCCCCCTTCCCCCTCCTCCCCCCAACTCCCAACTGAGTGGGCTTGCTGAGTTGCTTCACTCGCCATGTTCCCCCACCCACAACTTCTTGGACCCCTCCTTTTGTTACTCTTGGATCGGACCCTGATAATTGATCAATCGGTAGTGTGATTTCATTGTCAGTGTTGACCTGCATGACCCCTAAAGCTTCTGACCTTCGCTGTCACTTTCCGTACCTGTGTGATAGGTTTGACAAACTGTCCCCAGGGATGGAGGTAATAGGAGTGGGACCTATGGGTGGGGTAAGGTTACACTCACATCACCAACTAACTCACATCACCTGAACTCCATCTTGGATTCCCCCTTGACCGCCTCCGCCAGTGATGCCTCAAGGGGGAATAAGAACATGAATGGTGTAAACTATAGCGGGTCTCTTGGGCCATACTAGGCATCCCCGTTTACACCCAACCCCTATCACTCATATGTCTATCCAACCTATATTTGAAGCTACCCGGTGTGTTCGAGTTAATGATGAAGTTCGGTACCTTGATACACAAATCCACTACTCTATTTCCAACCCAATGCTTACCTATCTCGCGTCTAGGGATTGGGTGCAAATGGGGCTGCCAAATATGGGCCAATAGGCTCGCCTGCAATTTATAAATTTTCTTATGTTCATATATTCATTTTTGTCTAATTTAAACCATTGCTAGGAGCTCGCTCCTGGTTGTATATTTAAACCACAGACAGCAGCAATAATTCAGGCGAACGAAGCCAGAGATAGCAGGAACAATTCTGGCAGACGAAGCCTGAGATAGTAGCAATAATTCTAGCAGACAAAGCCAGAGACCGCAGCAGTAATTATGACAAAGAAAGCCACAGACAACAGCAATAATTCTAGCAGTTGAGGCCACAGACAAAAGAAATAATTCTGGCAGACGAAGCCAGAGATAGCAGCAATAATTCTAGCAGACAAAGCCAGAGAGAGCAGCAGTAATTATGACAAAGAAAGTCACAGACAACAGCAAAACTTCTATCAGTTGAGACCACAGACAACAGCAATAATTCTGGCAGACCAAGCCACATATAGTAGCAATAATTCTGACTGTTGAGGCCAGAGACAACAGCAATAATTGAGGCAGACGAAGCCACAGACGGTAGCAATAATTCTGGCCGTTGAGGGCACAGACAGGAACAATAATTCTGGCAGATGAAGCCACAGACAGTAGGAATAATTCTGGCAGACGAAGCCACAGACAACAGCATTAATTCTGGCAGACGAAGCAACTGACAGCAACAATAATTCTCGCAGTTGAGGCCACAAACAACAGCAATAATTCTGGCAGGCGAAGCCACGGACAGCAGCAATAATTCTGGCAGACGAAGCCACAGACAACAGCAATAATTCTGGCACTTGAGGCCACAGACAAAAGCAAAAATTCTGGCAGACAAAACCACAGACAAAAGCAATAATTCTGGCAGACGAAGCCACAGATAGTAGCATTAATTCTGGTAGTTGGGGCCATAGACAACAACAATAATTCTGGCAGATGAAGCCACAGACAACAGCAATATTTCTGACACTTGAGGCCACAGAACAGCAATAATTCTGGCAGACGAAGCCACAGATAGTAGCATTAATTCTGGCAGTTGGGGCCATAGACAACAATAATTTTGGCAGATGAAGCCACAGATAGCACTAATTCTGGCAGTTGGGGCCACAGAACAGCAATAATTCTGGCAGTTGAGGCCACAGACAACAGCAATATTCTGGCAGACAAGGCCACAGACAACAGCAATAATTCTGGCAGACGAAGCCACACATAGTAGCATTACTTCTGGCAGTTGGGGCCATAGACATCAACAATAATTCTGGCAGATGAAGCCACAGACAACAGGACGGGGTGGCAACCCTGGCTAGTTCTCTCGAGAGGGCAGTTCAAAAGATGTCGAAGTCTTTTAAACTGCTAAGAGAACATATGAGCACGGGGGTGGAGGAGACTGCAGTGGGAGCTGGTAAACAAAGTGAAAGGTTACAGGGAAATAGTGCTAGGAATTATGGCAAAACTAAATTAAGCAGGGAGTTAAAGCATAAACGCGACAAAGAGAGGACTCAGAACACGACTAACTTAAATGTCTACTATGCAAACAGTAGAAGTATGAGAAATAAAATAGATGAAATCAGGGGCGTTGGCATGTACCGAAAAAATCGATATAATAGCATTCACCGAAACATGGATAAACCTAGACTCACGTGAGTTACCTGTCGAATACCAAATTGCAGGTTACAAATTATTTCATGCAGATAGGCAGATTAGGAAAGGAGGCGGAGTAGCAATCTATGTCAGGGATAATCTGAAGTGTGTAATAAATAAGGTAATAAAAATAGAATGGAATACAGAAACAATTTGGTTAGAACTAATCGATGGTCGGGAAAAATTAATGATATGAGTAATATATAGACCTCCTAATCCTGATAGAGTTAATGAGCGACTTATTTGGGATGAAATGCGCAGAACTTCCATACATAGCAAAGTCTGTATAGTAGGCGACTTTAACTTTAGCCAAATAGGTTGGATTGACCTTACCGGTAACTCAGTATCAGAAGATTTTCTTGAAACAATCCAGGACTGTTTCCTAAGCCAACATATAACTGAACCCACCTGGGGTAATAATTTACTCGATTTAGTTCTGTCAAACAGAGAAAACCTCATTAGTAATGTCGAGGCAGGGAACGAACGTGCTAACAGCGATCACAAAGAAACTAGATTCCAGTTAGAATTTCAAGGCAGCCACAAGGAAAATTCCACTAAAGATCCAGATTTCAGAAGGGCAAACTTTGATAGTTTGAAGAGGCAGCTGAGAGAAGGGGTATCACGCTTGGGGGTGAACTACATGACCTCACATTAGGTGACCTCTCACAATTCACCCACAGAGGGCGACCTTCACCTTACTGGGAGGCCTGATAACGAGATCTAAGTTTGCCGAATTCCACAACTATTTAAATAATGAGTTACTTAATGCACAAAGGCAGGACATTCCATACATAAAACTCAGATCAAACAACAATGACCCTAAATGGATAAATAATTACTTAAAGAATATTATTGGACAAAAGAGGGCTATAGGTAGGAGAATAAATCGTGGCAAAGTCCACCTCCGAGATTATTATAAGGTATTGGCCGGTCGGGTTTAGACCGAGATAAGAAAAGCAAAGAGGAATAATGAACTGAAGATAGCAAGGGAGGCTAAGGCAAACCCCAAGGGATTGTAACAAATGTATCAAACTAAAACACGAGAAAAGATTGCACCAATTCAGTCAAATACCGGCGAGCTAACTGATAACGACAGAGAAATGAGCAATAATCTGAATAAATATTTTTCAACAGTTTTCACCACCGAAAATTTAAACATGATACCCGAGGCTCCCACTCTGTACAGAGATAGTGAAGAAAATATATTAAGTGAGATAGTAGTGACTAGTAATGAAGTTAGTAAGCAAATAGACAAACTAATGCCTAATAAGTCACCAGGTCCCGATGAGATATTTGCCAGAGTATTAAGGGAATGTAAGGAAGAGCTTAGTATGCCCTTAACAAAGTTGTTTAACATGTCCTAAAAAACGGGTGTAGTGCCAGAATCCTGGAAGAAAGCGAATGCAATACCGATTTTCAAGAAGGGAGATAGATCACTATCCTCTAACTACCGTCTATTTAGTCTAACATCAATTGTAGGCAAATTACTGGAAGCAATCATTACAAACTCTATTCGAAATCATCTGGAGAAGCACAAGTTGATCAATGATTCACAACATGGTTTCACTAATCTATTAACATTCTTTTCATCTGTTTTCGAATCAGTGGACAAAGGGCACACTTATGATGTGGTATATCTCGACTTTAACAAAGCTTTCGACAGAGTCCCCCACGAAGGACTAATAAGAAAAGTGGAGGCTCTTGGCATTAAAGGAGATATTCTAAACTGGATTAGGGCGTGGTTACAGGACAGGGAACAGCGAATGAGCATTAACGGCACTAAATCCAACTGGAGCAACTTCACTAGTGGAGTTCCCCAAGGCTCAGTACTTGGACCATTATTATTTATTATATACATAAACGACATAGATATCGGCATAGACAGTAACATAAGTAAATTTGCTGATGACACTAAAATAGGGCGTGTAATTAAATCTGACGATGACTCCGCAATATTACAGGAAGATCTAAACAAATTTTTTGAATGGTTTTAAAAATGGCAGATGAGATTCAATGTGGACAAATGTAAAGTACTCAGTATAGGAGATGTAAACAGGGAAACCAGATACCAGATGAACAACGATGTTATTGGGAATTCCGACTGCGAGGAAGATTTAGGAGTAATGATAAGTAGGAATAATAAGCCAAGTAAACAACGTGTATTTGCTCGAAACACGGCGAATAGAGTACTTGGGTTCATACAAAGGGGCGTTAGTTATAAGACTAGCGAGGTCATCTTAAAACTATATTTTGCGCTTGTGAGAGCCCACTTGGATTACTCAGTTCAATTCTGGTCACCGTATTACAGAATGGATATAGAATCCTTGGAAAGAATTCAGAGGAGAATGACAAGAATAATCCCGGGCATTAGGAACCTTGAGTACAGAGACAGGTTAAAGCTTCTTAATTTGCACTCCCTCGTGAGATGTAAAGTGAGGGGCGATATGATTGAGGTGTATAAATGGAAGTCAGGGCTGAACAGAGGGGACATTACAAAGGTACTCAAACTATCCAACCAGGAGCGAACTCGTAACAATGGTTTTAAATTAGACAAATTTAGATTTAGTCCCGAAATAGGTAAACACTGGTTTGGGAACAGACTAGTGGATGAATGGAACAAGTTACCAAATATCATCATTAACTCGAATGCGCTGGATAGTTTCAAACATAGGTTAGATGGATATATGAGCAATAGGGGTTGGGTGTAAATGGGACTGCCCAGTATGGGCCAATGAAGCCACAAACAAAAGGATCAATTCTGGCAGACGAAGCCACAGAGAACAGCAATAATTCTGGCTGTGGAGGCCATAGACATCAGTAATAATCCTGGCAGCCGAAGCAACAGAGAGTAGCAATAATTCTGGCTGTTGAGGCCACAGACAACTGCAATAATTCTGGCAGTTAAGGACACAGACAAAAGCAATAATTCTGGCAGACGAAGCCACAGACAGTAATAATTCTGGCAGTTGAGGCCACAGAACATCAATAATTCTGGCAGTTGAAGCCACAGACAACAGCAATAATTCTGTCACTGGAAGCCACAGACAACATATATAAATCTGATAGTAGAGGCCACAGACAACAACAATAACATTAGCAGACGAAGCCACAGACAACTGCAATAATTCTCACAGTTGAGGCCACAGACAACAACAATACTTGTGGTAGACGAAGCCACAGAGAACAGCAATAATTCTGGCAGACGAAGCCACAGAGAACAGCAATAATTCTGGTACACGAAGCCACAGACAGAAGCAATAATTGTGGCAGACGAAGCCACAGAGAACAGCAATAATTCTGGTAGACGAAGCTACAGACAGAAGCAATAATTCTGGCAGTTGGGGCCACAGATAACAGCAATAATTAAGACAGACAAGGCCACAGACAAGCAATAATTCTCCCAGTTGAGGCCAAAGAAAACAGCAATAATTCTGGCAGACAAGGCCACAGACAGAAGTCAATAATTCTCGTAGACAACGCCACAGACATCAATAATTCTGGCAGAAGAAGCCACAGATAACAGCAACAATTCTGGCGGACGAAGCCACAGATTCCAGCAATAATTCTAGCAGTTGAGGCCACAGACAACAGCAATAATTCTGGTAGACGAAACCACAGAACAGCAATAATTCTGGCTGACGAAGCCACAGACAGCAGCAGTAATTCTGGCAGACGAAGCCACAGACAACAGCAATAATTCTGGCAGTTGACGCCACAGAGAGCAGCAATAATTCTGGCAGACGAATCCACAGACAGAAGCAATAATTCTGGCAGTTGAGGCCACAGACAAGCAGTAATTATGGCATACGAAGCCACAGACAGGCAACAGCAATAATTCTGGCAGTTGAGGCCACAGACAACAACAATAATTATGGCAGACGAAGCCACAGAGAACTGCATTTATTCTAGCAGTCGAAGCCACAAACAACAGCAATAATTCTGGCAGTTGAGGCCACAAACAATAGCAATAATTGTGGCAGTTGAGGCCACAAACAACAGCAATAATTCTGGGCGTTAAGGCCACAGACAACATCAATAATTCTGGCAGATGAAGCCACAGACAGCAATAATTCTAGCAGTTGAGGCCACAAACAACAGCAATAATTCTGGCAATTGAGGCCACAGACAGCAGCAATAATGCTGGCAGAAGAAGCCACAGAAAGAATCTTTAAATCTGACAGTTGAGCCCACAAACAACAGCTTATTTCTGGAGAACGAAACCACAGGCAACATCAATAATTCTGGCTGACGAAGCCACAGAGAGCAGCAGTATTTTTGGCAGGCGAAGCCACAGACAACAGCAATAATTCTGGCAGTTGAGGCCACAGACAACAGCACTTATTTTACCAGTTGAAGCAAAAGAGATCCTCAATAATTCTGGAAGTTGAGGCCATAGACAACAGTAATAATTCTTTCAGTTGAAGCCAAAGACAATAGCAATAATTCTGGCAGTTGAGGCCACAGACAACAGCAATGATACTGGCAGACGAAACCACAGACAACAGCAATAATTCTGCCTAATTAAGCCACAGACAACAACAATAATTTTGGCAAATGAGGGCACGGACAACAGCAATAATTCTGCCTAATTAAGCCACAGACAACAGCAATAATTATGGCAGATGAGGGCACAGACAACAGCAATAATTATGGCAGATGAGGGCACAGACAACAGCAATAATTCTGCCAAATTAAGCCACGGACAACAGCAATAATTCTGATAGTCGAGGCCACCGGCAACAGCAATAATTCTGGCAGACAAAGCCACAGACAGAAGCTATAATTGTGGCAAGCGAAGCCACAGACAGACTTGACTTGTTTGGGGATTATTGGCCACTTCGCCGTTAGGCTATTTCGGCCGAAGATGTTTGTTTGCAGACATTTTCTTTGGACTTCTTCCTTTTTTTCCTTTTGCTTTTAAATTGCCATTCTTCTTCTTGGTCTTGTTCTTGGTCTTGTTCTGGTATACATTCTTGTTCTTGGTCTTGTTCTGGTATACATTCTTGTTCCTGGTCTTGTTCTGGTATACATTCTTGTTCTTGGTCTTGTTCTGGTATACATTCTTGTTCTTGGTCTTGTTCTGGTATACATTCTTGTTCTTGGTCTTGTTCTGGTATACATTCTTGTTCTTGGTCTTGTTCTGGTATACATTCTTGTTCTTGGTCTTGTTCTGGTATACATTCTTGTTCTTGGTCTTGTTCTGGTATACATTCTTGTTCTTGGTCTTGTTCTGGTATACATTCTTGTTCTTGGTCTTGTTCTGGTATACATTCTTGTTCTTGGTTTTTGTATGTATATTATGTATGTTGTATGTATACCATGTATGTACTCTATATATATACATTATTTCTCTAGTCAGTAGCGTGTGGCAATGCCCCCGTTTCATGTCACCACATGCTTAGATAAATGTGCCTGGCGACATCTAGAAGCTGCTAGTGAACCACTTACCACATGTCGCCTGAGAGGTCAGAGTGAGGTCAGTTGACCCTATAGGAGTGTAAGGACTACCTGCGCTTGTAAGCGCACCTTGTATATTTCCGTTAATAAGAACCTACAGAACTCTACAGGTGTTTATGTTCGCCCCCTGTAGTTAGAACCAAGTACCCCGAACATCTCCATGGCGTAGTGAGTATCAAGTGATCGATTAAGTGGAAATAAGCGCGTTCGTGTAAAATCAAGGCCGGTAGACCTCCTCCGTCAACCCGTCATCCGTCGCCATTGTCTCCCACAAAAATTCGTTTGAATTACCAACGAGTTTTGAGCAATGTTTCAGTGACGTGCCCCTCGTGTGTGTAGTGTTAAAGTGTGTGTCCTTGTTTTAAAGGCTTCCCTAAGGTGGAAGGCTGATATAGGGCATTTGTGAGGAGTGGTGCGCCAGCGCGTCCGTCCCAGGCTGCCTGGAGGGTAACTCACCCCCCACCGCCTCCCTCTGCGCTACCCCCGCCCACACACACCAACTCACGCACGGACACACCGACTGCAGTCATTTCTTCATATATATTTTATATATATATATATATATATATATATATATATATATATATATATATATATATATAAGTTACTTGTCTGTGTATTCAATTAAATTTGTTATCTCAGATCTGGTTGATACGACGGGCTGACCGGTCAACACTGATTTGAGATACAATATACAGATAAAGTAATTATGCCCCGGGCCTCACGCAGGGGCGTCCCTAGCGCCCGGATGAATCAGACGGATGACAGCTCTACAGAGATGGATGACCAGTCAGAGCACGACGCCCCACCCTCTCCCAGCCACACCCCTCGACCCTCAGCCTCGTCCTCAGAGATAATTGCTCTGATGAAGCTTATGAGGGAGGAAATGCGTCAGGATGAAGCGAAAAGACATGCTGAGGACCACCAAAGGAGATTGGAAGATAACGAACGGTTTGCAGCTTTGATATCTAGCCTCACTGCTAATCAAGCCCTTGGCCCTTCCACTACTCAGGTACCGACTGGCTCAGATACCTCGTCAATGCCCTCTACCAAAGTGGTTGTCCAACCCCCACCCACCTTGAAGCCTGATGAGACTTTCCAGACTTTTCGTGAGTGGCGGCGACGGTGGACTGATTATGCTACAATGGTGGATCTCCAGAGCTTGCCACAGCCCAAACAACTCATTCAGCTACGTATGTGCCTGTCTTTGGGAACGCAGCAGGTATTGGAACATACGTTGCAAGTGCCCCCGACGTCTTTGTTGTCTGTAGAGGAGGTACTGGATGTTCTAGAACGACACATCAAAGGTCAGCAGAATGAAGCTCTCCGCAGGAGGGAAGTGTTTAGCTGTAGACAGATGGAGGGCGAGACTTTTGATGATTTCTACGTACGACTCAAGAGAGCCTCGGAAGAGATAGACATATGTCCCGGTAATCACCAGCAGTGCGAGGAGACCCAGTTGAAGCAGGTGATCCTGATGGGTGTTAAGGACGAGGAGCTTGTCCAACGCCTCACCTCCTTTGACTCTTCCTCTTCTCTTAAGGATGTATTGACAGCATGTCGCTCCTATGAGGGTGCCAGGTGTGCTACCTCTGCCATCCGCGCTCCCCCTACAGCCGTACGGGCTATGTCCCAATACAAGAAAGACAAGAAGTCTGCCCCATCGCCTACACCCACCACGCCCACGCCCGGCTCCCTTTGCAACAGCTGTGGTAGGCAGCACGGAACACAGGTATGTCCAGCTGCCGAGTCTACCTGCAACAGTTGTGACCGCAAGGGCCACTGGTCACTTACAGTACGGTGCCCAGCCAAACCCGTCCAGTGCAATGTGTGTGGCCGTCTGGGCCACTACAACAAGTGTTGCCTGACCAACAAACCCAAGGGACAGCATCGGCGGAAGCAGCAGCGCCCTTCCACCAGTGAGGGCCGCCCACATTCGCCAAATCAGAGGCACGACGACCCTGGACAACGCCCGACCCATATTAGGAAGGTGTATTCCCCCTTGCGTCCCAGGACCAAAGTTCCCCAGCACATCAGCGTCATCGTGACCTACGGCAGCGTGTCATCCTGTCTCGAGATGCTGCCCGACACCGGCGCTGATGCTACAGTCATCGGCCCCCAGCATTTGCAATGTTTGGGGCTCTCTCCAAGCGATCTAGGACCGCCTCCCACGGATCTCCGCTTCACGGCAGATGGTTCACAGATGGCCCCAGCCCTAGGTTCACTCCAAGCACAGATCACCTTGGCAACAGGTCATGTCAAGCCTGGATTGACGTGCATAATGGTGTCCCGACTCCTTTGCTGTCCTACAGACATTGCCAAGAGTTGGCCATCATCTCCCAGGACTTCCCAACACCGATTCTCGAGGTAAAATACGCCAACAGGGTGCACAAAGGGAGCAGCAACTACCCTGCTGCCGCCCTACCCCTACCTCTGGCCAGTGACACCTCTCCTTCGGTAGTTGTCCCTGCTGCTTCACGTCCCCACGCCTTGGCTCGCCTCCACGACAGTCACCGTGGAGCCGAGCCCACCAAACGGCGTGTAAGACAGACTGTGTTCCGGCCTGGCATGGACCCCGACATCTCCAATGGTATCCAGGCGTGTAAGCCCCGCCAGGTACTACAACCCAGCCAGCAGCAGGAACCCTTCATGAGTGACGACAACCCCACCCGCCCCTTTGAGTCTGTGTCGGCCGACTTTTTCTGTGTGTCAGGAGAGTCCTTCCTGGTTATCGTCGACCGTCTCTTGGGTTGGCCTGTTGTCATCAAGTGCGGTAATGATACGACATCTGCCGCCACCATCAGCAAGTTCCGCCACTACTTCCGTTACGTGGGCTTTCCTGCGTGCCTGCGAACCAACGGAGGGCCCCAGTTCACAAGCCGGGACTTTGCTATATATACACATTATTTCTCTAGTCAGTAGCGTGTGGCAATGCCCCCGTTTCATGTCACCACACGCTTAGATAAATGTGCCTGGCGACATCTGGAAGCTCCTAGTGAACCACTTACCACATGTCGCTTGAGAGGTCAGAGTGAGGTCAGTTGACCCATATAGGAGTGTAGGAACTACCTGCGCTTGTAAGCGCACCCTTGTATATTTCCGTTAATAAGAACCTAAAGGTGTTTATGTTCGCCCTTGTAGTTACAACCAAGTACCCCGAACATCTCCAGTTTTGTTCTGGTATACATTCTTGTTCTTGGTCTTGTTCTGGTATACATTCTTGTTCCGGTAATCATTCTTTTTCTGGGTCTTGTTCTGGTATACATTCTTGTTCTTGGTCTTGTTCTGGTTACATTCTTGTTCTTGGTCTTGTTCTGGTATGCACTCTTCTTCTTGGTCTTGTTCTGGTATACATTCTTGTTCTTGGTCTTGTTCTGGTATACATTCTTCTTCTTGGTCTTGTTCCACTTTTATTGTGGTCTTGTTAGGGTCTTGATTCTTCTTTTTTCGGTCTTTTTGGGGTCTTGATTCTTCTTTTCTTCGGTCTTGTTGGGGTCTTGATTCTTTTTTTCTTCAGTCTTCACTACAATGAGAGCCTCCTTGTCGCTCAGGTTTTTCTTGCTTCGCAGCTTAGCCACCCTACGCTCCTCCCTCCACTTGGGACACTCCCGGTCGGAGGAGGAGTGAGTGCCACCACAAGCTGCGCATTTCTTGTTGGCCGCCGAGCAGTTGGTGTCCTGGTGCCCGGGTGTTCCGCACCAGCAACAGACCTCCCGAGCACGACACTTCCCCGCCAGATGGCCGTACTTCTGGCATTTGTAGCATCTTGTTGGTCTTCTTTCATACGGTCTTACTGAGATGTTCTCCCATCCCAGCAAAACGGTGCTTGGTAGCTTCGTGGGGTAGCTAGCCAGTGCTACTCCACTGGTCAGCTTCCGTACTATTGTGAGCTGGTCTCCGATCAGCTCGGCCAGTTCTTCTATTTCAAGGTGTTCTATCTCGGTGTGGGAGATGACTCCCAACACCAAGTTGTCCTCTGCGCGAGCTTGCACTAGTATCTGGATCCCGTTGATTTCTGTTATGTTGGCTATTTGCTGGGCCTGTCCCCATTCCGCGAAGGTGACGATAAGGCAACCACTCGCTCTGTGGACGACCCGTGTCACCCCCTTGATTCCCGTGGAGTCGTAAAACTTCCTCAGGACAAGGAGGTTTAGTTGCTTGCACGAAGGGCATGAGACTGGGTACAATCTTACGACCTTCGCCTGGTCACACGTCAGCATTGCCAGCTTCACGTGGTACCTCGAGAGCAGAGAAGGTCTTGCCTCCCCGAGATGCAGTTCTCAGACAACAGCAACAGCAATAACACTGGCAGATGAAGCTACAGACAGCAGCAATAATTCTGGCAGACGTAGCTACAGACAACAGCAATAATTCTGGCAGTTGAGGCTACAGACAACAGGAATAATTATGGCAGACGAAGCCACAGACAAGAAATAATTCTGGCAGTTGAGGTCACCGACTACAGCAATAATTCTGGCAGTTGAGGCCACAGACAACAGTAATAATTCTGGCTGTTGAGGCCACAAACAACAGCATTAATTCTGGCAGACGATGTCACAGTAGCAATAATTCTGGCAGTTGAGGCCACAGAGAACAGCAATAATTCTGGCAGTTGAGGCCACAGACAACAGCAATAATTTTGGCATTCGAGGCCATAAACAACAGCAATAATTCTGGCAGTTGAGGCCACAAACAACAGTAATAATTCTGGCAGACAAGGCCACAGACAACAGCAATAATAATTCTGCTAGTTGAGGGTACAGACAACAGCAATAATTCTGGCAGTGGAGGCCACAGATAAGCAGTAATTATGGCAGACGAAGTCACAGATAAGCAATAATTCTGGCAGACGAAGCCACAGACAACAGCAATAATTCTGGCAGACGAAGCCACAGAGAACGGTAGTAATTCTTGCAGACGAAACCACAGACAACAGCAATAATTCTGACAGTTGAGGCCACAGGCAACAGCAATAATTCGTTACATGCAAACGAACAATATCTTTTTAAATTAAATATTTTTTTATTAACCACAGTAAAAGAGTTGTGTTGGTGGAACCGTGAAGGGTACTTTCAATGAGGGTTAGAGATCCAGAGAAAAGCGTGTCGCTCCTCAAGAGTAGCCGGCGCGCTCCCTGATAAGTTACCAAATACCCTTTATGAGTACGATTTTTACCCCGGGTAAACCCCACCATGTAGTTCGTGAGAAAGTACTAAATTAGAAACGGCTCAGGAGTAACTGCCTTAAAACTCGTGACCCTATTCCTCGCCTATACCCTTATACTGCCTTCAGTATGAGACTTTTCATTTATTATTAATACTTACTCAGTTAATGTTATTAGAATATTGCAAATCATTATGTACTATACCATATGCTATGGCATGCTGCAAATCAATTAATACAGACAATGCAATCTCACGTAAAAGATTTTTATTGTAGATATTGTAGTGTTACTTCACTCCCATATACTGTACAGTGTACATACATAAGTGACTTGACTTGGTTACATGGTATGTACTGTACTTGTGGGGCCACTTTTTTTTTTTTTTTTTTTTTTTTTTTTTTTTTTTTTTTTTATACACACAGTGAGTCGGCGACTCACATCGGGGGCTGGGGGGCGAAAATGTAATAATAACAATAATAATAATTATTAGTTCGTAGTAAATAAAATTTATAATAAATACAAAACTAAAACTGAAATATTAATAACAACACTGATGATAATAATAATAATAATAAATACAATAATAATAATAATAATAATAATAATAATAATAATAATAATAATAATAAAGAAATACAAAAATGAATAAAGATCAACAGTAAGAAACAATATACCATATGTATGTTGTGTTGTCAAAGTAAGAGAAACAATTGATACCCTGCAATTGTGTGTAAATGAGGCAGAAAGTCAGCAACCTGGGACTTGGCCACAATTTTTGGGATGCCATATTGCAGCAGGGTCTACCATTAGACAACACATTATGCTTCCAAAATCTTCTCAGGCGGTAGTACCTCCCTGTTTGGTAGCTGCCTACTACTACCTATCATTATTACTAATGGCTCATTTGTGTTCACTTAATTCAAAATATATAAACTGAAAATCGTGTGTCCCCTTTATACTGACAAATTATTTTGCACTAGAAAACCATCAAAAAAAAAAGGTATGGGGAATTCATTTTAATGGAATTTAGGTTAAAAAACAGTAGTATACGAATATTTATTTTTATTACAAGAATTGTCAGACAAACACAAGCACAATTATTTCTTAACACATGCAGTAAGCATTCAAATGTTTCGGTTTTGGAGGAGAGCTGCGTGGTTTGTTTGAATGAATCCGGGGTGAAGTGTTGGCTGCATAGAACAAAACTCCTGTTGAGTTTTGAGAGTGGCTTATTTAAACAGTTGTGCAACCTGTAACCACTTTTCACATCTGCATGGAGGGGAAGGTGTCATTAGAGATAAATCTAATTACACTATTGCAAGGATTGTTCTTCATAGTTATTTTATTGGGTAAAATTGCATTTTCAACCACGCACCTCTTTCAACATGGACATTTTGTTCTATTTTTTAATGGGTATGAAACGATTTTGACTTTCATTGGTTTATAAAAATTCTGTAGAGCGTTTGGCCCCAAATTATTACGTTATTAAAAACATTTTTTAGTACTATAACCGTGTTTACGTAAATAAATTATCTAATTTCCCACTCTATTATGCATTTGCGACGGAAATGGTATAAAAGAAAAGTTTCTTATAATATTCTTTTAAGTGTTACACGAATAAAAAATTCTCGATTCTATGGTTGTGAAACACTGAAATAATACCATTCACCCTATTTTGGGCCAAGAACATGAAAGAACACACAAAAGGGTCTGTTTTTGTGGGCAAACTCTCTAATAATAACCATTTCTGGCTTAAATCACGATCCTACACCCTTCTAAATAAGCTAACTCACTGGGGCTGCCTCCCCACCAGGCTAACGGCTATTGAACTATTTCTTGACCACGTAATTTACTCAACTAAACTAAACCTAACCTTGTCCTTATGGTAGGTAGGGTTAGGCCCTAACCTTATCTCATATGAATGATGCATAAGATAAACATAATGTGGTTCAAAACGCAATTATACCGTTTTTTTCCTCATTACACTTACCTCTGTTGCTCCTTTGGGAAGGCTGAATGTTGAAGATCATATATCGAAATATTTATACATTAAATTATTTCACCGGACAAAAATTTTATTCATGGATAACTTATCTTTAGTTTCTGTTTACTAAAAACAAAATATAATTCCTATATTTAAAATTAAAAGTTTTCTCAGGGATATGCCATATAAGATAAACGATGGTGTTGCCATGATGCCATTTGTTGCGTGGGAAGAATACTATAATGGTTTGCCTTCCACTCATTCTTTAACCCTCATTGGCAGAGTTGCCAACTTAGCGACTTTGTAGCTAGATCTAGAGCTTTTTGTTTTTTTCTAGCGACATTTTAGAGCGATTTGCGACTTGTCGCAAATCTAGAGATATCCACAGAAATCTAGCGACTTTCTGGATACTTTTGGACTGTCCATGAAAACTCAGTTTTCCTAATTTCGAGCCATAATATATAGCAACGGGGTTACAGGGACAATAAATAATAAGAAAAGTTTAATACATTTGAACGGGTCGTGGTACAGAAGGAGGGACACGTCTATTTCCTGATCACTTGATGTCAGCCCGTCCATGCATCTAACACCCTAAAATTGTGGTCAGAAGTGGCAAATTACAGAGATGCGATAGGTGAAAACCCTTACCATGATCTGGCTGAAATTGCACTCGCTGCCTTATCTCTTCCGCATTCAAACGCAGATGTAGAGCGCACATTTAGTAATATGAACTTTGTGAAATCAAAATTGCGCAACAAAATGAAACTATCGACATTAAAGGCAATTCTTACAATAAAGTATGGGTTAAAAAGACAGAACACCTGTTGTGGAAGTTATGAACTTCTTAGTGATATTTTAAGAAAGATAGGGACTGTAGAGGCATACAGTTACAAGAGAACCTGAACCAAGCACTTCACATGCTTCCAGCTCTACAGTTGTTCACACTGCCGACGACTACGAAGAGGACTGGGATGCAATTACTATTGAATAATAGGTAAGTGTGCACATTAAACTTTAAAAAAAATAATATTTTTATTTTTACATAATGCATTTTATTTACACTCCGTCCATTATAGTCGGCATTATGAAAATATTATTTGCATCAAATTACTGAAGGGGGGGAATAATAGCTAGCGACTTTTCATGGAAGATTTAGCTACTTTTAGGTACCAGCCTAGCGACATTTGAAAATCCGAGTTGGCAACCCTGCTCATTGGGTACGGTGTGGGGAGACACCTTGCGGTCACATACCTGCAAGCGAGCAGACCCAGGTTCGATCCCCATGAAAGGCTGAAATCAAACTGGAAGGGTACGGAATTCGGGAAAATATCCTAACGTGGATAAAAGACTTTCTGCATGACCGCAAGCAGTGTGTGGTGATTAATGGCACGAAATCATCATCTGTACCTGTCACGAGCGGGGTGCCACAGGGCAGTGTATTTGGCCCGCTGTTGTTTGTTTGTTTCATAAATGACATGCCTGACGTTGTACACTCCTCCATACAAATGTTTGCGGATGACGCCAAGTTATTTCTGGAAATCAAGAACCAAGCGGACTGTGAAGAGCTGCAGAAGGATCTCTGTGAACTCCAAGAAGGGTCCAAGAAATGGGTGCTGAGATTCAATGTCACGAAGTTTAAGAGGATGAACCTGGGGCATACCAACGGTAAGGAGGCATATCATATGTCCCAACGGGATGAAGAAACTGCACTATTAGAGACAATGTGAGAAGGACCTAGGTGTGTATGTTGGGAATGAGCTGAAGTTCTCGGGCCATTGCGAGAAGAAGGCAAATCTGGAGTACTGTCACCCCATCTGGTTCCCGAGATATACTAGGGACTGTCAGTTGATTGAAAATGTTCAAAGGAGGGCCATCAGACTAGTGCCTACATTTCGGCACCTCAGTTACCCTGAACTTGCCTAGCTTATACTACAGACGGGCAAGTGGCAATCTAATTGAGGTGTACAAGCATCTCAAGGGACACTACTCAGTCGGGTGTCCTTACCTGGAGTCGGCGGACGCTCGCCCCACAACGGGTCACAGCCCAAGGCTGAAGAAGCCGCAGGTCCAGAAAACTGTGAGTGCAAACTTTTTTCGGAGTGAGGGTTGTAAACTCTTGGAACAATCTACCAGGAAGTGTTTTGACGGCACCGAGTGTGAGCTCTTTCAAGGCCAGACTTGACCAACACTGGAGCAGGTTCAAGTACATTCAGGAGCCGGTGCATGCCCAGTACTTTCCAAAAGTGCCTAACAGAGTCGTAACCGATCGCCCAAGCGGCTAACGAGCCGATCAGTGGTGAAGAGAATAAATGTAAAAGAAAATTAAAGTGAAACTATGGGCAAGCTTCTTTACGCCATTTGCCTCTGTCTACCCAGCTGTAATTGGGAACCATTATCACAAAAACTTTTTTAGAAAAAAAAAGGTTTATTTTTATAAGATTAGATAAGGTTATATTATATTTTTGGAATCAGCAAGAAAATGTACAATAAAAAATATATAATTTTTTTTCAGTCTTTTCAGTTCTCTATTTCATGTCTGGAAAATGTAAGTATTCGTCACTTATGTCAATATTTAATGTTATGGAAAGACTAGGGACAATCATGACCAGGGAATTGGCTTGAGATGATCAGATGATATGTAATTTAACGTGCTTCATAACTGGATGGCGGAGTTGGTGATAATACTCTACTATCATAATGACAGACACCCCATATAAATATTACTGAGCACATTAACCAATTCAATGGATATTAACTGCCCCTACTACAAATTTCATAGTATAAACTTTCCAAACAATATTGATATTATTTTGGTTTTGGTCATCTGGGGAACCCTAAGATTCTAACTATGGGATTAAGTACTTTAAACAATAAGACAAATTATCTCTACAGGATTTTTGCCGCAAAACATTTTTCGATCATAAGAAAATACAGGTCATAGGTCAGGTTAGGTTAGGTTAGGATATGATTTGTTATAAGGTTACCTTAACATGCATTGGAAAGGGTGGGAGTAGTAACTCGAAACTAGTGATTTCCGATAGAAATTAAGGTCTAAATTGTTCATAACACATCGCAAACCATCAGAAAATAAATAACATAGTCTGCATGACTATGACCAAAACTTAAAGTTTACCCAATATAGCCTATGTCGAATCTAAGCATCCAAATACTTATGGTAGTTAAAGTAAAATTTTACCCATTATTTAAAATAAATGATGATA
Organism: Homarus gammarus; assembly: GCA_958450375.1. Lineage (NCBI taxonomy): Eukaryota > Metazoa > Arthropoda > Malacostraca > Decapoda > Nephropidae > Homarus > Homarus gammarus. Next base: position 707,129 of record CAUDMG010004029.1, on the reverse strand, counting down.
TATCCCAGTGGTTCATTAGTGAATCCTCAAAACAATAACAACAGTATGTTGTCATGTTTACCTAGCATCAGGCATTCTAAAAAAAAGTCCAAACAATGTCATTACTTCTCAATTGATTCGTACCATCCCTGCATCGTCTGCAGGGTAGGTGGCGACATCATTGGAAATGGCGGCCCTGTTTCTAGAGAAATAAACTTATCTCGACTATTATAGCAGGACTCTAAAATTTTATTACAAATTATATATATACCGTATCACGCTATGAACGAGGCAGAGTGTATTTCTTGTGTTTACCCAGAACCGTCAATTCGTTTATTATTCATGCAACCCCTCCCCCCCCCCCCCCAAAAAAAAAAAAAATTGATAAAATAAACTTTCAAATTTTCAAACGAAGAGTTAGAACAGGCAACCCCCATAAGTCTACCCTAGGAAATGTTGCATCAAAATTACCCTTTTTAGGTTTTTGTTCTTTTTTGGAGCTTGTGTTTACCATATTTTGTCTTTATTTTTTTAAATCAACCTTCCATTTTGACCCCTCATTCTCCTTGGTTTTCATAGCCCTCTGCACTTCCAAAGAAATTCAGATTTTAGGCATTTTCTTTCAAAAAAATGGTTACTTTGAACATATCAAGAAGGATTTGCAAATAAACACGTGTCATGCTGTCTTTTATTTTTATCTTTAGTTAAATATTTTTTTTATAATTTCTGTTGATTTAATTTAATATATGAGACGATTAATACTTTTTTACTTCTACTTGAGTACATTGAACTTTGGTTACTTTTACTTGTACTGGAGTAACGTTTTACCAATGTGAAAATATTTTTACTTAAGTAACAAAGTCTTTTTACAACTGTTAACTACTAACTTCAGGATGATACGTCTTGAATTTGACCAATACAAAGGTCCCCGACTTACGAACGGCCGCCGATATGAATGAGGTTAAACTTTAAATTTACAGTATTATATTTACCTTATCCGGAATTGGTTGATATCAGGACAAGAAATATTTACATTACGCTATACGCATAAATAAACACTCGAAATGGGTCATTATTACACCATTACATCAAACTACATACAAAGTATAAAGATAGGATATCCTACAATATAAATTGATATTCAAGGTTTGCTGATGTGAATGGAAGTCAGGAATTAATGGTTGAGCTTAGTTTGTGAGCTCCTCCATGATCGCCAATTTTTACTGAAGGTGGTGAGTGTGGTGTTTCTCTGGTAAGGATCGTTAAGGAGCTGACTATGGCAGGGAATTTGACATTCAACAATAGCTGGTAGGATGTGCACGCAGACAAAGGAATCTAGACTCGTGCAAGACTATTATTTAAATCAGGGGCAATTATTCACAACTCAGGTACCTATTAAGTATTACTTTAACTAAATATAATCTAAATTAAATTCAATATATATATATATATATATATATATATATATATATATATATATATATATATATATATATATATATATATATATATATATATATATATATATATAAAATTCCCAAACAAAATTTCTTACATTATTTCTATTGTTCTGCTATTCAACATACAGTATTAGATTAGCAGTTATGATATACCTGATGACTATTTTTTTTTACTTTTATTTACTGTATTTTGTTATTCTATTTCGTATTTTCTCTTAAATATAGTGATTTTTGATGTATATAAGGACTTAAGCTATGATATAGTGGGATTTTGAACATTGTTCTGTAAGCACAGTATGCACATAGCATGTGTTTCAACTTACATACATTTTCGACTTAAGAACGTCCTCAGGAATGGAACCCGTTTGTAACCGAGGGACCACCTGTCCCTGTTATTTATAGTTTTCCTCTCTCCGTCACCTACTATATTTTTTTTTAGTGTGCTAAATGATGCTTATAGTTAATCTTTTTTTTTGTTATCTGTATTTAATACTGATTTTTCCAATGAATTGAATTCAAATCAGTTTCTTGGCTATATTTTAGAACACAAACTATTGTTCCTGTATTGATTTTACACAGTAAAAATAATTTTCAGTTTCATTTCTGTGTATTGTTTAATTTCAATACAGCCTTCTGACCTTCACTGAAGTGTTCTACTATCCACAGCTTGTGATGGGCAACATTGTGGTGAGCTTTGGTGTGCTGTATGTCCACTTAGTTGATAATGGCTACAGCAACACTGAGGTATCCGGTATTCCTGCACTCTTTGTAGGCTTTACCTTTCTACTAGGTAAGTACTGTACTGTATAGTACACTCTGTGATTCAGGTCTGTTTTATTGTAACAAAATTATGCAGTGCTCGGCACATATGGGGCTCTAGCCTTGCCAAGTTATCCCAAATTCCGGCTTATAGAGGCACTTCCCCCTCCTACAAAAATACAACAATATATATATATATATATATATATATATATATATATATATATATATATATATATATATATATATATATATATATATATATATATATGCAAGTAAATCACTGTAGGTGCGCGTGATCTAGGTATATGCTGATAACCACCAGGAAAGAAGAAAACACGAAGTTCCCAAGCGCTTTCGTGTAATTCACATCTTCAGGGGTGAGTACAGACTAGATAGAGTAATGTAGAACAAGATGAATATATACAGAGGAGGGTGAGACCAGGTCCACAATGGTCAGGTAATGACCCTACTAATCTTTAAATGGCACACAACGGTTGGTGGTTGGGTCAGATGGGACAGTGACCCGCCCTCTCACCTGATCACAAATCTTCTTAATTACAAAGTTGTCCAGCTTGTACAAGCCGTTACTCAAATTCATGTTGAATGCTTCGGTATGTTTAATAAGACTAGATTCTATGATGTTCCTACTATCAATTGAATTACATGGTAATATTGAGGAGGCATTATCCCAGTCAATGCAATGCTTGTTATCCCTCAAATGAACAAACAGAGCATTGGATTCCTGGCCTGTCCTGACACTGTATTTGTGTTGTTTAATTCTAGTTACAAGATCTTTACCTGTCTGGCCTAAGTAAAACATATTACATTCCTTGCAAGGAACTTTATAAATGCAACCAATTGTGTTGTTGGGGGAGTTCTTGATTAACATTTGTTTAACAGTGCATGAGTTTTTAAATGCCACATTGACGTTCCAAGATTTTAGCTGTGCCGGAATGTGTGAGAAATTTTTGTGAAATGGTAATATTAAGATATTCTTATGGTCATGGGTGGGCTTGGGATCAGTTCTATAAAAAGTTTTCTTAGTAATGTTTAAGCATTTGTCTATGAAAGATCTAGGGTATTTAAGGTTTGAGCCAATATTATATATATATTTGTATTCCTCATCGATGAATTCCGGACTGCAAATTCTCAAGGCACGTAAAAACATTGTTGTAAATACTGACTGTTTGACTTTATTATGGTGGGCAGAATAATAAAGAATGTATGAACACACATTGGCTCTGTTTGTTCATTTGAGGGATAACAAGCATTGCATTGACTGGGATAATGCCTCCTCAATATTACCATGTAATTCAATTGATAGTAGGAACATCATAGAATCTAGTCTTATTAAACATACCGAAGCATTCAACATGAATTTGAGTAACGGCTTGTACAAGCTGGACAACTTTGTAATTAAGAAGATTTGTGATCAGGTGAGAGGGCGGGTCACTGTCCCATCTGACCCAACCACCAACCGTTGTGTGCCATTTAAAGATTAGTAGGGTCATTACCTGACCATTGTGGACCTGGTCTCACCCTCCTCTGTATATATTCATCTTGTTCTACATTACTCTATCTAGTCTGTACTCACCCCTGAAGATGTGAATTACACGAAAGCGCTTGGGAACTTCGTGTTTTCTTCTTTCCTGGTGGTTATCAGCATATATATATATATATATATATATATATATATATATATATCATTAGCCCAATAAAGCACACGGACTTCTACATATAATCAACACCTCACCCCTCCAGGATTCGAACCCACGATCTTATAATTGTGACAGGGGAACGCTACCTCTGGGCCACCAGGAAACTAAAAGCAGTCCTAGCTTCTGCTATATTTCACACAAAGCCTGTTCAACCAGCTTATGGCGCCGTGAACCTCTAATGGGGACCACCTGTGCCGCTTAGGTGATCAGAGCTACGTTTTACCAAATCCGGCTTCGAAACACGAGGATCCATATATATTTCATTAGCCCAATAAAGCACGCGGACTTCTACATATAATCAACACCTCACCCCGCCAGGATTCGAACCCACGTGAGTTCGAATCCTGACACCATAAGCTCGTTGAACAGGCTTTGTGTGAAATATAACAGAGTCTAGGACTGCTTTTAGTGTCCTGGTGGCCCAGAGGTAGTGTTCCCTGGTCACAATTATAAGATCATGGGTTCGAATCCTGGCGGGGTGAGGTGCTGATTGTATATATATATATATATATATATATATATATATATATATATATATATATATATATATATATATATATATATATATATATATACACCTAGACCCCGACTTACGACGGGGTTAGAGACCCAAATCCAGGTCGTAAGTCCGACATAGATAAAAAAAAAAAAAAAAAAAAATTTTTTTTTTTCTTTTTTTTTTTTTTTTAAATAAAAAATCTACAATGAAATACAGTACAGTAAAAGTAATGAATAATGATGAATGGATACAGTACAGTGAAAGTAATAAATAATAAGGAATGGATACAGTGTGACTGAGCACTTAACCTTTAATGTAGTCAGCTGAATACACATGGGGCCCCCATAATTTTCTAATTATACATGGAGACTACATTAACTGGAAACGTTTCGGTATAGAAAATGCGTGTGTCATTTAAATTTTTTTTTTTTTTTTTTTTTTTTTTTTTTTTTTTTTATCATCTATATCTGAGGCGGTCGTAAGTCCCGACGGTCGTAAGTCCACGTAGTCGTAAGTCGGGGTCTAGGTGTATATATATATATATATATATATATATATATATATATATATATATATATATATATATGTAGCCGGTTGGAATTTACTGGACTTTAATTTCTCACTTGACTTGGGGTTTATTAAAGATTAATAGATGGTAATGGCAGTGGAAGCGCCCCTTTGAGAAAAATCCCGAACCAGCACAAGAACACTTAAATCTACTAAACAAAATGAATTGTCCGTGACCCGTGGAAGGATAGCGTCTGTGACTGGGATGAATGAGACACACTGTAAAATTTAGACACTTATATTCCCTCCAACACTACAAACACAATCAAATAATGGTACACCAATATGCGCACCTCTTAACTTGAACTTAAAACACTACTCTGGGGAATAAAAGTTATACATGATATAGAAATTATTAGAAACTCAGGCAACAATAAATTTGAAGTATTAAGAAATGTTGCTTGCACACATGAAACAGGCCTTAAGGGCTTTCAACAAAATAATATCCAGCACTGAAAAAATGGTACTCAAAAATAAGAAATTAATAACTCTACAGTGAATAGGCCTTAAGGGCACTCAACAAAATTATATCACCCCAACAGATGCACATTTCCTAACCTAACTTAACCACTACTCTGGGGAACAAAGGTTATACCTGAGATCGGAATTATGAAGAAAATTTAGATGCATTAAAAGAATCAAATCACAGTATCACTCTGGTTCCACTTAATGACACAAACATTCAAAAACAATACTATCAAAATTATTTAAGAAATATTAAACTACACACGTCACGATAATATCAGTAACTGAGAAATGGTATTAACTACACCCAAATATATTCACTATTATTGATATGTTACTGGGTCCACCAATACTCGTGAACCATGCTCCACCCAACTCAACATACACCCGTAATAAGGGAGATAAAATGTTCCTCTAGGTATCTCCCAGAGTCCTAGACTCATGGTCTCAGTGTGTGACCATTAATTTACTCAGATAGCCTCAGTGTACTCCCAGTGCGTCCATAAAGCGGAAGGGAGTGAGCCAATCAGACCTTGTACAGTTGAGAGAAGCTTTAGCTTCCCGTTAGGAAGAGGGTTTCACTAAGCTGCTCGAGACATGTGGTGTTGTGAGCCGAGGTAGAGGAGAGCTGATGACCCCAACGATCGTCCCGTCGTCAGCTGGGCACCCATACGGCTAGATTCCCTCAAGAGATCCTTTGATACCCCGCTAAACAGTGACAGGCCTACACTGATCGGTCCAATGGCGACAATCGCCACCCTCAATCATCAACGGCAGTCTCAAACGGCAATCAATCTCTCGCAGTCATCACTCGCAGTCAAACTCCGGTCACTCCGGTCATCTCCGGTCAAGTGGGTTCTGACGGAAACCCTGAAATGAACTCACTGTTAGCTCTAGTTTACTTTACCACTGCCCTATCTAACCCTGTCTGAGATCGAATGAGACTTATTTGTTATACTGCAATAGTGCAACACAGGTGACTAGGCCATGTGACTATTTCTGTGACGGACGCGCAGGGACGTCTTGTATGTCTGAATGCTCCCCGTGACTGAGGGAGAGCCAGCGTCGCGTCCTCTCAAGGCGTTAGCTTAGGCCTACGTGACATATTTTCCGCCTAACTAATAACTCCTTGGGACACCCGTAACATTATTTAGACTGATAAACGATCTATAATAATTTCAAATTCAATAATAGTCCCTTAACTTCATGAATCTCATCATTATTAATTCGGCAAATTACATTTAATATCATATAGGCCTAGTTCCACAACCTCCCACTATGTGCAGGGAGCGCTCTCTTCCCTCCGACGACCTTGAACGCTCAGTATTGCCAATGGCGGGGCATTCGAAATTACTCTGAAATTTCTGAATATTACATATATATATATATACAGGTTGTACCTTTCTAGTCACGCATTCTGTGGTCCGGAAACTCCCGTGGTCCGGAACGATTCTAGTTTGTCCAATAGGTAGATAGGCAGCTTCTTTTTTTTTTTTTTTTTTTTTTTTTTTTTTTTTTTTTCTGAATTATTATTATTATTACAGGAGTATTATATTTTTGCCCCTTAGGCCCCAATGTGGGTCAGTGACCTATGCCTGGATGGGCTAATCCCCTTAAAAAAAAAAAAGCCGCGGGAAATTAAGGTTTGTTTACATCCGGCAGTTCGGCTGCTCCCTCTCTCTCTCTCTGCTTGTCTATACAGAGTACAACATTTAACCCTTCAATATATATGAGCAGTAAATAAGTGTTGCTTTCATATTCTTATGTAGAGTAATGACGATATATTTTCACATGTGCGCACTTACATACGAGCAGTCTCACTTTTTTTTTTACCATTAATGGTTAGCTACTTATATTGTTCCATTTATTAACATTAAATAACATTACAGGTACTTCAAGCAACCATATTCATTCTTTACATTAATTTTACTACAGCTAAACTCAGGGTCTTATTTTCTTCAGTTTTATATGTAGAACCAATCAGTCACTGGTTTCGTAAGCTTTAACATAAACAATGCCGGCAGCCGTCTCGTCTCCTCTAATATTCCTCGTATTATTAATAAATTGTATTGTTAATTTTACACACACACACACATTAATTCAATAAAAACAAATTCAGAAACATTAATTAAAATATATATGAACAGTAAATAAGTGTTGCTTTCATATTCTTATGTAAAGTAATGACGATATGTTTTCACGTGTGCGCAGGCGCACTTACATATGCGATCTCTCTTTTTCTTTACCATTATCGTTAGCTACTTCTATTGTTCCATTTATTAACATTAAATAACATTGCTTAAAACAACCATATTAATTTTACTACAGCTACAACCAAGGTCTTATTTTCTTCAGTTTTATATGTAGAACCAGTCAGTCACTGGTTTTGTAATCAACGAAAACAATGCTGTGTCATTTCCTCATGTGTTTTAATGTTCTACGTATTATTAATGAATTGTATTGCTCATTTTGCACGTATAAACATTAATTCAATAAAAAAGACATTCAGCAATAAACAATAATGAATCTTTTGTACATAAGAGAAATGACCCTGTTTACACGATTATGCACGTCGTCTGCACGTTGGCGGGCCGTTCAAACCCGTCGAAATTCAAGTTTCCGCCGTCAAAATTTTAATCTATTTATTTTTTTGTGTGTTCCAATAAAATACGCTAAGAATTAAAAACTCGAGAAATTTGAGAAGCTACTACACGACATTTAACCCTTCAATATGTCTTCAAAGAGACCATGACGCTTGAGAAAGTGGTGCTAGTGCTTCCAGGCATAAGCACAAGTCACTATCTAACCAGGAAAAGGGTGAATTTCCATGGTCCGGCAATTTCCATGGTCCGGCACCGGTCAAGTCCCGAGATTGCCGGACTAGAGAGGTACAACCTGTAATATGTTACATAAATTTATTTGTCAGTGGTCCCTTATTTTTTACCTGACCTGACTAGTCACGTCACCCCCCTTCTCTTAAGCTCCTCTACGTGTGTGTTGGTGTGAGGATTAGTGGATGACATCATTATGACCTGACCTCATGATTTTAAGGTCACCCTGTATATTTGAGCCTCTCTCTGTCCATGTAATCCAGTTGCCTCTGAAGATGTCTTGAATAAAGACGAAAGATAAGGTGCTCCGTTGTTTCCCTTTCCCGTGTGATTTTATCAAGATTTATCTTATCCACGTTTTCATTGTGGATCTACATGATATATATATATATATATATGTATATGTATATATATATATATATATATATATATAATCAACGACCTCACCAGCAAGGAATCCAACCCTCGACCTACTGGGTGGCCCTAGGGAACGCTTACCGGCTAGCCCACAAGGACACTAAAAGCAGTTCTAGACTCTGTTATATTTCACACAAAGCCTGTTCATCGAGCTGATGGCGCCGTGAACCTCATTGGGAAACTGCCCGTGCCTCGTATGTGGTGTCAGTAGCATTTTACCGAATCCAGCTGGTATGAAACGCGAGGTACTTATATATACTTCATTTTTAGTCCATTTAACACGGTCGAGGGTTCGATTCCTTGCTGGTGAGGTCCTTGATTATATGTTCAAAGTCCGCGTGTTAAATGGACTAAAAATGAAGTATATATATATATATATATATATATATATATATATATATATATATATATATATATACATATATATATATATATATATACATATACATACAAACAGTATTAACCCGCCTAACGCTGTTTCACTTTACGCATTTTTTCATATACGCGGTGCCTCGCCAGAGCTGAACTTTCACTTAACACGGATTTTTTCCACATATACGCGGTGAGTGTCCGGCTCGAGACGCTATTTTTAGATTTGCCCCACCTGCCACCCTGCCTGACTGCCTGTTTTAGCTCATAAAATTCATACAAATTACCCGGCCAGAATATAATTTACATTGCTGGAATTCTTATAATTTGGTGATCATTTTGAATATAAACATCATATATTTTGCATTAGACATACAAATTTTAGATAAAATGTTTTCTCTGAGTAAATATGTTATCTTTTGTGCAAAATATATGACATTTATATTCAAAATATTCCTGGTCTTACAAGGAATCCAGCAATGTCAATTATATTATCCTAACTTTAGTTTGAGGTATTATTTATTACTAAAAAGTTAAATTTTCTGGTTTTCCCACACATCTCCTTGGGACGGTTGGTGGGGGGGACCGACCGACCATCTGTTACCCTGTGAAGAATATTATTTTTTTTATTAACTGAAGATATTTGTTTTAGCTCATAAAATTCATACAAATTACCCGGTCAGAATATATTTTACATTGCTGGAATTCTTATAATTTGATGATCATTTTGAATATAAACATCATATATTTTGCATTAGACATACAAATTTTAGATAAAATGTTTTCTCTGAGTAAATATGTTATCTTTTGTGCAAAATATATGACATTTATATTCAAAATATTCCTGGTCTTACAAGCAATCCAGCAATGTCAATTATATTATCCTAACTTTAATCCGAGGTATTATTTAATACAAAATGTTAAAATTTATTTTTTTCACCCACTCTTTCTCTTGAAGGGAGGATTGGTGGGGGGTGGGGGGGAGGGTTGGGACTGACCCCGCCGTTGGAAGAGGGTGGGGAGGCAAGGTGGGGTACTTTGATTGACAGTGTCGTGAAGAATATTTTTTTTTTTATTAACTGAAGATATTTGTTTTAGCTCATAAAATTCATACAAATTACCCGGCCAGAATATAATTTACATTGCTGGAATTCTTATAATTTGGTGATCATTTTGAATATAAACATCATATATTTTGCATTAGACATACAAATTTTAGATAAAATGTTTTCTCTGAGTAAATATGTTATCTTTTGTGCAAAATATATGACATTTATATTCAAAATATTCCTGGTCTTACAAGGAATCCAGCAATGTCAATTGTATTATCCTAACTTTAGTTTGAGGTATTATTTATTAAAATTTAGTGGTTTTCCCCCAAAAATTTCTCAGAGAGGGAAGAGCCAGCAGTGTAGTGTGAGAAGAGGGGGAGGGAGTTGAGTCCATTATTTGAATGGACATTAACTTGGCGACTGTATTTCTCTATTTCTCTTAAGTATTAATTGTGTGCATGTACCATCATAAAATTAAGATGTTATTTTTACTACAACATAGTTATGTGTCTTCAAAAAGTGGAGTTTGGGGGTCGGGCTGGTTTCTATTGGAATTAATCCCATATGTTCTGTTGTTCACTTAACGCGGATTTCACTTAACGCGGGACCCTCTGGGTTCTATTGACCGCGTTAAGTGGGGTACAACTGTATATATATGTATATATATATGTATATATATATATATATATACATACATATATATGCATACATACATATATATGATATATATATATATATATATATATATATATATATATATATATATATATATATATATATATATATAATATATGTGTGTGTGTGTGTGTGTGTGTGTGTGTATGTTCGGTAATACTCATGACGTTGCTTGCTCTCTCTGACCTCTTACTCTAACTTACAGCCAATAGTTAGGCTGATTTCTCTTCTGCTGCTGCTTCTTGGTTAACATCTTGATAAGGGACAGCAGGGGTGGTAAGTGGACCTCTACTGGGTAGAGCATCATCAGCGTGTCTTTGTTTTCTGAGGCCTGGGCCTTCCCAGGTGTGCCCCTCACACCAGCTGGTTGCCCAATGGGTGGCTGACTGGGATGCTGGTGAGGGATGAGCCGTGCCAACGATCAGTGATGGTGGAACTGTGGGCAGTCCTGCGGCAAGGGCGGATCCAAATGGATGGATTTGGATGCCTGCATCTGAAGGGATATAGAATCTGTCCCCACCAATGAAGGGGTTAGTGGGACAGTAGTGCCTGATGGAGGGCTTGGGTCACCGGCAGAAGGTAGGGAGCATCTAGAAGGATGGGTCTGGATACTTGGTGTAGGTGAAGGGGAGTCTGTCCTCACCGATGGAGGGGTAAGCAGGACAGTGGTCCCTGATGGAGGTGGTCTGGTCACCATTGGGAGAGTGAGTCAAGAGTAGACTGCCTTCCTGGAGTTCGAGCACAGCCTTTTATACAGGCCGCGCATGCACAATGGTGACCGCAGTAGACTCCACACCCCCTCCTGCCATCCTGTTTCGACCCGTGTCGGATTGGCGCGATTGTGGCTTCACTCACCCGCTGGTGCAGGCTGAATACTTGTTCCCTTTCAGCCGCTGTGACCCACTGGGGAAGTGGCAGATCCAATAGGGGTCTTGGAGTCATTGCCGGGGTGTTCCTGGGGTCTGTGGTGGCTACTGCTGCTGCTGCAGGTCCTGCTGGCATCACAGTAACACTAAAAAAAAAAGATGGGAAAGTGAATGAGCAAGATTGATCAAGAGTAAGAATGACAGGTACAAAGAATACTTAAAGGGTGGTGAACCTGAGACAGGTAATAGAGGGATCTTGATTGCTGAAAAGTGGGTGGAAAAAATGGTTTTGAAGCTGCTAGTAGGCAAAACTCTGGTCATTGTTATATCTGCATATGGTCCACAGGTTGAGCTAAGTAAGGAAGAGAAGGACAAGTTCAGAGATGAGTTGTTGCATATAGTGTCCGAGCTGGGTGAAAGAGATACTGGGTGGTGACCAAAATGGTCTTGTTGGTGTACACACTGAGGTTATGAATGAGTTGACTCCAGTGCAAATATTAATTTAATCTGGAATTCTGTGTACAATGTATGTTTTGTCTTTCTCTCTTTTCATTTCCAGGAAGAAACCATAGACCAGCAAATCTGTTATTTTTACTAAGGTCACACTGGATAGCACCCATCTCACATGTGTCTGGCCCAAGCAGGATTAATGCATTAATGCTTGTACCACCAACACCCCTTACTAAGAACAATTGCTAACTTAATTTGTGGTACCTTTACCCTTCTTGGAGAAAATACTGTACTATACGTTGTATGTTTCTCATTGTGTTCATATGTATCCCTCAGTATCAGCTGAATCCTCCCATCTATAATTAATAGATGTTTGTCTTTTGCAGCTCCATTGTCCACGGGGTTGAGCCGTTTTTACAGCCATCGTTGCCTCACCATGATAGGTGTGATCATCGTCTCCCTGGCAGTCTTTCTCTGCTCATTTTACAAAAGCCTTATTTGGCTCTACATTTGCTTTGGAGTGTTAGCAGGTATGTGCCTTTCCTCTTGCTTACTTTGATTGTTTTCCGTTACACTCTGTGTTTACTTGTCTTTGTTAATTTTGTCTCACTTTACTTGCTTTTTACGTGTATCTTGTCTGTTTCTTGTCTATCTTATGTTTTTTTATTTATCCATGTTATTTCTGCAATACAGTATTGTTTTCCTTTTTTTTTAATTTCACCACTTATCAGCCATTTGGGCAGTTGGTCTATCCAGTGTTAGTACAGAAGGAAACCGGAGACTGGATAACACTTCCAGGAATGAGAGATTTCTGGGTAACGAGACAACTCTCTCAAAACCAGAAAAATATCTCTCATCCCCTGAATTTTCCGGGTAACGGAAAAATTTTCTCGGAATTTCCAGAAAATGCGCCTGATTTTCAACTCTCAAACCTGGAAAAAAACTCCCCCAATCCTGGAATTTTGGGGAATTCTCCAGGTATCAGGAAAATCTTCTCGGAATTTTCCGGAAAATGTGTCCCTCGTTTGTGAGAACATTTCAATTCCGGCTATCGAAGAGTTCCGGGTTTGAGGAATTCCAGTTAACAGAGATATTACTGCATATATTTTTTTACAGAATCCACTTCAGGGCCTGGGGGCAAAAATATAATAATAATAATAATAATGATTATAATAATAAGTAAATACAAAAAAAAGGAAAAAAAGATCCATAGTGAGAAACGATACATGTACAGTCACGTTCAAGATTCTTCGAACACTGCTGGAGACAGCTGGCAACTCAAGGCCGTTTGTTTACTATACTACGTAGTAAAAATTATGAATGAATGTAAAAGTGATCTGTGATTGGTTACTTAGTTCCCCGTTGTTTAATTAATGGTTGGGCCTTGTTGTTTCGCATTATATTATGCCTTTCTGCTAGTATATACTGTTAATTTGATTTTAAAATGGATAGAGCAATGAGCCAACCTATATGAATTTATATTTGGATAAATAAACATAAGTAAAAATCGGTTAGTATGTTAAAGAACATCATGCATCTGGCACAGCTGTGTGCAGGCTGTTTATGAGGTTGCCTGTTTATCATTAATTTATACTAATATTGTCTTCAAACGTTTAATCCCTTTCGGGTAATTAATCCAGTTGTATGCAACCGATGCTAAACAAAACTTCTTTCTAAAGACGCTGATTTCTTGCAACACAAACTGCTGTTTTACTTCCCTGTGTGTGCGTATGTGGAGAGAGGGTGTGTGGGTGCGTGGGTGGGTGGGTGGGTAATAATGACGTTGTTCAATTGAAGGTGATGGTAATTAATCTTACGAACCATCCGTCTGATGGTGTGAATTAGTGCTGTAGCATATGCCTAATACTTTTACAAGCCATTATCTAGCAATATCATTGTCATTTCAAGACTATGAATATTGTAAGCAGCAAATGGCATTTCTTTCGTTGAGTGACTCTTTGCGCCCCCCCCCCCCACCCCCACCCCCTAAATCCTTGTTTCTGACTTGTGTCGATTATGTCACGTTTAGTCTGGTGTCTTTAAAAAAAATATTAAATTTTTTCTAAAAATGTGTATGATGTATTATAAATTTGTATCTTATTTATTTATTTATTCGTTTATTTTTTATAAATGCATAATAAATATAAATACAACGCTGACGTTATTGGCGGGAAGGTGGGGGAGACAGAGGTGTTGTCAGTGCTGACTACCCTTCCACTCCCTCAATTGTAGAAGGACCCTGCCAACATGGAGTACTACACGCAGAAAATAACTGAACGTGGAAGAATAATCGGCATGAAAGAGGCTGGGTTTTCACCCACTGAAATTGCACGAGAATTGGATTTTTCTCTGTCAACTGTATATTATTGGATTAAGTGATGGGAAGAGGAGGGAAGTTTCAAGGACCACCACAGGATGGGAATGCCGCGCAGAACAACACTTGCACAAGTTGTAGCCATCCGGAATTTCGCTGAGGCCAACCCTTTCAAGACTTCATTTTCAATAAGAGAGGATCTACAATTAAATATTTCCCCTTTAACAATCAGGCGAAGACTTCACGAAGGAGGCATTCACCATAGAACTCCCGCCACCAAGGAGAAGTTAAATGAGCGACATCGCGAGGGCAGGTTGCAGTTTGCTCGACGGTATGCTGAAGAAGGCTTCAATTTTTTGGGAAGAGTAATAATCACTGACGAAAAAACTTTCTCATCCACCTCTCACGGAAGGTTGCATTGTTGGAGGAGGAACAACACCCGATATGCTAGACAGCATATTTATGAGGAAGCAAGGAGTGGGCATGTGACTTGCAATGTTTGGGGATGGATATATTTGCACGGCGTTGGAGAGCTGACTGACATAGAAGGAAGATTCACAGCTGACCAGTATTTAGAAATACTTTAGAAAGAAATCTGTTTAGCATCGTTTCCCGAAAAAGCACGTCGGCGTTTTTTGTTTTCAACCTTCATCCAGTTGTCGTCCTCAGTGGCGGTAATAGTGGTAGTGGAGTTGTTGGGGGCGGTGGCAGTGGTGTGGATGATGATGTTCTTGCTTTTCAGGGCTTCGTGGAAGGCCCGCAGCTGGTCCGCTTTCTCTGTACGGAGCCTGTCATGGTTCGGGTCGTTGGATTGACGGTTCAGGCGGGGGTTGCGGTTAGGAGGGCGGGCGTACGCACTCCATAACCGGTGGTTAAGTGGTGTTTTTTTTTTTTTTTTTCAGAGACCCTCTGCATGCTACCCTCACCTAGTTGGAAAAAACATAAAACCAGTCATGAATAAGACAAATATATATCTGAGAGTATCAGAAATAGAAAAAATAATCTGAGCATGCTTGAAAACATACATATTGACACTAAGATCATTTAGATTGACCAACTACATCAATTTCTATAAAAAAAACACATCTTTCGAAGGTCAATTTGGCAGCCATCTTGAAAAATGGTCGCCATCTTGGATTTCCAAATGGCATATCAGGTAGATTTGACAAGTAGCCCCTAGGGTATGATCATGCCAAATTTCATGCTTGTATCACCATTTGCACGATTTTTCCATTATCTGCTCTACTAATGTGGATGAGTAACCTATGCCCGGGTGTGCTAATCCCTGTAAAAAATAAAAAAAATAACAAATTAAAATAAAATGAACTGGACATTTTTTCTCGGTAAATATATATAACAATAAGGGAGACAAGGCCATAGGTATAACATCCGACATAGAATTGGAGCCAAATTTTAACATTAAACACAACACCACATTAGAGTACGGTCTGACATAATTAAGTTGATACCAGATTAGAAATAATGATTCACACTGTACAATACTTCATTTTCTGTAAAGATCTCTGTTACTTAGTTGGCTGTTCAGCTCCACAGCACAAGTTCACAAGCTACTCATGTAAGGGTTCCACATGTCTGGCCTCAGAGTACTGCGAAATTCTGGTAAAGACTGTCGGGAAATCAGCTGGTTCTCTTTATATGTAGGGCCAAAAACTGACAGGGGGCGGAGCTTTAGGTGGAACAACTGTGAAGATTGTTTAGTTTGTTGAGGAAGAGCAGCTCACAAGGATGGAAGTTTGTACACAGGATATTGGCTGGCCTATTCATACAGGCCCTTTCTATAACACTCCTAAATGAAAATGGAATAGCCCGATCAAACCACAAGGATCTGAAATCCAATGACCCATAGATATGTTGTTTGTGGGTTAAATCAATAGGAATTCAATGTATTTTCTATTTTTTTTACATTTGGGGTTTGCCTGTTCATTTTCTAGAGTAGACTCATCAACAAGTGACTGACATACACTATTACCTTTCTATACCAAAACAGTTGGTATGCAACCATTTTGGTATAGGAATTTTTTGGGTATAAAACGAATAAATAAAATCTTCCTTTGAAAATGCTTAATATTTTTAGTCATGATAAATTGTCACAATACAGTACAGTATGGTCGCATTTTACGCTGGTTTTACATGTGCAGTTATCGCTTATGCAATTGGTTGAAATGTGACCATAGATTTAGCTCACGTGGAAAGTCATGTGTAGAGTGGGTAACGGTATAGCATTAATTTAGTTTTGTTTGTTTATTTAGGTTAATTTGACAAAAACGGGCTCTACGTTACTCGAATTACTTAAAAAATTGGTGCTTGAGAGATGTTGAATTCTGGCAACATTGTTAGGGAGAGCAGGAGCGATCAGTGGATACCGCTCTGTACTGTACTAAACAAGAGACTGCAATAGCACATCTAGGATTGAGTGTTTGTTTTTTGGGGAAAAGTAATTATTTTTTAATGATATTTTATTAACCAGGCACCAAATGAACCTAAATAATATGGGAATTATTGTGAAATTGCATCCTGTCATTACTAAGGGATCGCAGGCCGCCGAATGGGAGGTGGCGAGTTGTTCTCTCTCCTTCCCTCCCCTTCCTCAGTCACCCCTCACCGATTATGCACCCAAACGTAGTTTTGTATCGTAATATAATTCATATTTTATTCCTATACAATAATTCATTCATCTTAATCTATTTCATAATATATCCCTATAATAAAATCGACTTTTTGGAACCTCATGGTTATTTCTGATTCTTTCTGAATTCAAATTGTTTAATTAATTTTTGAAAAGAAAAACATACGAATTAAGCTGAAATCCAAATTAATATATGTACATTACAGTGTACTGTATATTTCAAGTACTTTCGTCTTTATTCAAGACATATTCAGGTCATGAGACCCACTGATTCCCCACCCTGACAATGGGTGACCTGATAATGCATCAGGTCAGTAATATAAGACCACTAATCTCTCACCCCAGGTTCACTGCAAATAGGAGAAGGGTTTATATACAATGGGTGATGTGATATTGCATCAGGTCAGGGCAGTAACATGAGGAGAAATTCACTTTTTATCCCACAGACATAATGTTTCTGCCTTATCTATAGTATCGATTTATTCTTTAATTACTGTTTTTCTTCCTCTCTATTTTTCTTTTTATTTCTTTACATGATTTCTCATACCTTGTCTCTTATTCTTGTTCTTATTTACTTAAACAATTATAGAGGGTATAGATAGGAGGTGGAAGGTGGAGTAGAGTTTTTTTTTTAGTTTAACAAACTTATTGACAAAGCTTGGAGTACAGTTTGCCTATTCTGAGTAATTCAGTCAGGTTTTGACACTGAGGGTGGTATCACTTCTCACTGCCACGCAGGACAGAGGCTCATACACAAAGAAATACATCATATTCATTAACGATATATATATATATATATACAGTTGGTCCTCCTATTACGCGATCCCGCATTCCGCGTTTCACCGTTAACGCGGTGCCTTGCCAGAACCTAACATTTTCACATTCCGCGGTCGTGAACCCCATTACGCGGAGAGCGGCTGGCAAGCCACGCCATTTTTGGATCCAAACCTCCCGCCATCCGCCATGTTGTGTAAGAGGCGCGAAAATGGTGCGCACAAGGTCACCCAGTCATCAAAACATTACCGAGTTCTTCACCCGCCACCCACTACAGCCTGCCCAAGTCAGTGATAGTGATAATTATAGTGAGGATATGGACTTATATGAACTTTGGGGGGTTTGACAAAGAGGCCCTGCAAGCCTCTGTGGTGGATAGTGATACAATTGATACAAGTGATACAGGTGAGGGCCAATAATCTGCCCTCTGCCTCGGAACCAACCGCCCATCCCCGTGTGCCCAGCCATCTTTTCTACTAATGTTAGTGTTAAAAAACCTAATATTATTGATATTTCTCTTAATTATTAATTGTGTGCATGCCATCATAAAGTTAAGATAATATTTTTACTGCAACATAGTTGTGTGTCGTCAAAAAGTGGAGTTTGGGGATCGGCCCGGACTCCATTTCAATTAATCCCATATGTTATGTTATTCACTTTACTCGTTTCTCACTTTCCGCGGTACCCTCCGGGTTACATTAACCGCGTAATATGAGGACCAATTTAGGCTGCACAGTTTGCTTTTTCTTTTCATTATAAATTTCTCTGTAGCAAGCGATTCTTGGATCATTCTGTCAACTTTGGCATAACGCTCATAATTTTGATCCATGTCATCAAACATTTTCATTCCTTTATTAATTGTAGCAAATGCCTCTGCCATATGTTTCACTGAAAACTTTTTGGGGGGTGCAGGCTCTTCTTCTACATTTTGTCTCTCTTCTTCCTCTGCAATTTCCTGTGCATCTAGTTCAATAAGATCCTCGTTACTGAGCTCTTCTGCTACACTTTCAACCAACTGTCCAACATCTTCAGTATCAATTTCTAACTCCAGCTGTTTACCTAACTCCACTATCTTGTTACTAATATCCAAAATAATTTCATTTTCATTAAATCCTCTGAAAGTGTGCACATATCTTTTCAGGATTTTCTTCCATATTCCATTCATGCAATGTTTTGAAACCTGATCCCATGCTGTACTAATGTTCTTTATACATGACAAAATGTTGTACTCCTTCCAAAACTGTCTGAGTGTTTTCTCACCTTCAGTAGCAGCAACAGCCTGAGCGAAGGTCGTGCGTAAATAATATGCTTTAAAGGCAGCAATAGCACCTTGATCCATGGGTTGGATGACAGAGATAGTGTTAGGTGGAATGTACACTACCTTAACATCAGGGTGCATGTCGTCCAGGTGTGGTGGGTGTCCCGGAGCATTATCCAAAATCAGTAAAATCTTGAATGGAATCCTTTGTTGCAGACAATACTCCTTGGCTCGAGGAATGAAACAAGTCATAAACCAATCCTCAAACAGTACTAGGGTCACCCAGGCTTTCTTGTTACTGCGATAAAACACTGGCAGTGTGTGCTTGCTGACATGTTTAAAAGCCCTTGGGTTCTCTGAATGATAGATCATGAAGGGCTTTAGCTTGAAACCAGCAACATTCCCCCCCAACAGAAGTGTAATTCTGTCCTTGAATGCCTTGAATCCGGGCATTGTTTTTGCCTCTTTGTGGATGTATGTCCGCTCAGGCATGCGTTTCCACAATAATCCAGTCTCATCCGCATTGAATATTTGCTCAGGCAAATAATTCCCTTCCACAATCACATCATCTAACTCCTCCTTAAAAGCTTCGGCAGCAACAACATCGGCACTACCTGCCTCTCCACTCACCTTAACATTGTGTAGACTGTAGCGTCTTTTAAATCTATCAAACCACCCACGACTTCCTGTAAAGGTTTGATCACATTCATCTCCTGCCTGCTCCTTCAGGCTTTGGAACAGGCTTCTTGCTTTAGCCTGTATGGTTAGAACGCTTAAGGGTACACGCTTCTGTATCTGGTCTTCTATCCATATCACCAATAATTTTTCCATATCGTGGATAGGACCTTGTCTTTTCTTTGATATTATAGTTCCCTTTATAGGTGTTGTTCCTTTCACTACTTCACGAATACGTTCCTTGTCCTTCAGAATAGTAGATATAGTCGAGTGTGAGAAACCTAGGTCGCGTGAGATCGTTGCTACTGTTTTTCCATTCTCATACTGTGTTATTATCTTCAGTTTCATCTCAAAAGTAATTGCCTGTCTCCTTTTCCTTGGAGTACCACCAGCACTCTCACTTTTACGCTTTCCAGTCATTATAAAGTCAATTAAATGCAATAATAACGAAAGTTCACAGCTCGATCAGTATAGGATACGATAGCCAAACACAAACAAAGCGCTCCACTGAGTGAGTGTAGCCACGAGGCGACCCAAAACACCCCTCCCTCTCGCCCGGGACGGAAACGTTTCGGTATAGAAAATGCGCGCGTCATTTGAAAAAAATTTTGGTCACGACGGTTGCTGTCGTATGTCCCGTACGGACGTACGGTCAAAGCAGATCGTAAGTACCAGTGGACGTAAGTCCACGCAGTCGTAAGTCGGGTCTGTCTGTATATATATTTGTGTATATATATATATATATATATATATATATATATATATATATATATATATATATATATATATACATATATATATATATATATATATATATATATATATATATATATATATATATATATATATATATATATATATATATATATATATATATATATATATATATATGCAAGTAAATCACTGTGGGTGCGTGTGATCCAGGTATATGCTGATAACCACAAGGAAAGAAGAAAACACAAAGTTCCCAAGCACTTTCGTGTAATTCACATCTTCAGGGGTGAGTACAGACTAAGGAGAAGTACAAAACAAGGCCTTAGTATGTACCGAAAAAATCGACATAATAGCATTCACTGAAATATGGATCAACCTAGACTCATGTGAGTTACCGGTCGAATACCAAATTGCGGGTTATAAATTGTTCCATACCGATAGGCAGACCAGGAAAGGAGGAGGAGTAGCAATCTATGTCAGGGATAATCTGAAGTGTGAAATAAATAAGGAAATAAAAACTGAACGGAATACAGAAACAATTTGGATAGAATTAATAGACGGTAGGGAAAAATTAATCACAGGAGTAATATATAGACCTCCCAATCTTGATAGAGTCAATGAGAGACTTATCTGGGATGAAATGGGCAGGGCTTCCATACACAACAAAGTCTGTATAGTAGGCGACTTTAACCTTGGCCAAATAGATTGGACTGACCTTACGGGTAACTCAGAATCAGAGGATTTTCTCGAAACGATCCAGGACTGTTTCCTAAGTCAACATTTAACCGAACCCACACGGGTAGTAATATACTCGATTTAGTTCTGTCGAACAGAGAAAACCTCATTAGCGATGTCGAGGTAGGGAACGAACTTGCAAACAGCAATCACAAAGAAATTAGATTCCAGTTAGATTTTCAGGGCAGACGTAAGGAAAATTCCACTAAAGTACCAGATTTCAGAAGGGCAAACTTTGACAGTTTAAGAAGGCAGCTGGGCGTGAACCTGACAGATGACACCGACCTGATAACGAGATCTGAGATAGCCAAGTTCCACAACAATTTAAATAATGAGTTACTTAATGCACAAAGGCAGAACATACCATACAAAAAACTCAGATCGGACAACAATGACCCTAAATGGATAAATAATTATTTAAAGAACATCATTGGCCAAAGGAAGGCTATAGGTAGAAGGATAAACCATGGCGAAATTTACCTCCAGGATTATTATAAGGTATTGGCGAGTAGGGTTAAAACCGAGATAAGGAAAGCCAAGAGGAATAATGAGGTAAGGATAGCAAGGGAGGCGAAGACAAACCCCAAAGGATTCTACCAAATGTATCAAACTAAAACACGAGAAAAGATTGGACCAATATGGTCAGATATCGGCGAGCTCACTGACAACCACGGAGAAATGAGCAATAATTTGAATAAATATTTTTCAACAGTTTTCACCACCGAAAATATAAACATGATACCCGAGGCACCGACTCTATTCAGAGATAGTGAAGAAAACAAATTAAGCGAGATAGTAGTGACTAGTAACGATGTTAGTAAGCAAATAGACAAACTAAAGCCTAATAAGTCACCTGGTCCCGATGAGATATTTGCCAGAGTATTAAAGGAATGTAAGGAAGAGCTTAGTATGCCCTTAGCAAAGTTGTTTAACATGTCCTTAAATACAGGTATAGTACCAGAATCCTGGAGGATAGCGAATGTAATACCGATTTTCAAGAACGGGGATAGATCACTATCCTGTAACTACCGCCCAATCAGCCTAACATCAGTAGTAGGCAAATTACTCGAATCAATCATTTCAAACTCTATTCGAAACCACCTGGAGAAGCACAAGTTGATCAATGATTCCCAACATAGCTTCACAAGCGGGCGTTCATGTCTAACTAATCTATTAACATTCTTTTCATCAGTTTTCGAATTGGTGGACGAGGGGCACAATTATGATGTGGTATATCTCGACTTTAGCAAAGCCTTCGACAGAGTCCCCCACGAAAGACTAATTAGAAAGGTAGAAGCACATGGCATCAAAGGTAATATCCTTAAATGGATTGGGTGTGGTTACAGAACAGGAAACAGGGAGTGAGCATTAACGGCACTAAGTCCCATTGGAGCAACGTCACTAGTGGAGTTCCCCAGGGCTCAGTACTTGGACATATTATTTATAATATACATAAACGACATAGATATCGGCATAGACAGCAACATAAGTAAATTTGCTGATGACACTAAAATAGGACGTGTAATTAAATCTGATGAGGACTCTGCAAAATTACAGGAAGATCTAAACAAATTTTTCGAATGGTCTGAAAAATGGCAGATGAAATTCAACGTGGACAAATGTAAAGTACTCAGTATAGGAGATGTAAACAGGGAAACCAGATACCAGATGAACAACGATGCCATAGAGAAATCCGACTGTGAGAGAGATTGAGGAGTAATGATAAGTAGGAACCTTAAGCCAAGTAAACAATGTGTTTTTGCTCGTAACAAGGCTAATAAAGTACTTGGGTTCATACAAAGGAGTGTTATTTACAAGACTAGCGAGGTCATCCTAAAACTGTATCTTGCTCTTGTGAGACCACACCTGGATTACGCAGTTCAGTTCTGGTCACCGTATTACAGAATGGATATAGAATCCTTGGAAAGAATTCAGAGGAGAATGACAAGACTAATCCCGGGCATTAGGAACCTTGAGTATAGAGACAGGTTAAAGCATCTTAATTTGCACTCCCTCGAGGGACATTACAAAGGTACTCAAACTATCAAGCCAGGAGCGAACTCGTAACAATGGTTTTAAATTACACGAAAGCGCTTGGGAACTTCGTGTTTTCTTCTTTCCTTGTGGTTATCAGCATATATATATATATATATATATATATATATATATATATATATATATATATATATATATATATATACAGTCGACCCTCGTTAATTCTGACCCCTTTAATCTGGATTTCGGATAATTCGGACAAAATCTGAACGAAATTTTTTTTTTTTTTTTTTTTTTTTTTTTTTTTAGGAATATTACCTACGCAGACCTTAAGCTAAAAGCTGGTCCACCCACTGCTAGGATAAAACACCAGCGTCTTTTTGGTTAAATGTAACATCTCCACCACTGGTGTGGGGGGGGGGATGCAACTTTTAGCTTCAGACATGAAAATTATTTACCATTTACTGCCAGTAAACAATGGAAATGTAAAATATGTACCAATTAGTAATGAAAAGTTGTGCAGTTCCTTCAGTAAATGAAGCTCACCAACTTACAATAGGCTAAATTACCTTACAACTTGTTTTAAGTAGTCTATGTTGAAGTTCTAAGCACAGGTTAACTTATCATATCATATACAGTATAACAGTTCTCATTGATCTACAAAAAATACCGGTAATAAAAACCTTTTTGATATTTCACACTTAATATAATACCCGGTAATCTACTTCAACCTCCTATTGTTTACAACGACGCATGACGCACCACCAACTGTTGAGTATCAGCTAGACGGCACACGTGTTTTTCGAATCGTATTCAGTTAAAAAACTGTTACATCACATGTATATTTTACCTTAACTGTGCCTGAATGAATATATTCTCGGAAATAAATAGTAGTTTTACTGAAACGTGATGTATTTTAATGTAAATTAGGATAAAATACATGACGAAAACAAAAGATTTTACCTAACCTTCCGATGTTCAAGAGAAGTTACTCGTTTTTTTAATAGTTTTTGGTTAAAATACTGTTATATAACAATGGTATTCTATTCATACTGTGCTTGATATAATGCATTCACGGAAATGTAATATTTTTGCTGAAATGACGTACGTATTACAGTGGAAAGTGGGATAAAATCGTGACGAAAACAATGACTTTCGCTTTCTTTCGTTCAAAAGATGTTAACGTAATCGCTTTTCGATTGGTTTTCAGTTAAAAAACTGTTGTATTACAATAATATTCTATCCTAATTGACTTGAATAAATACTACGATACCATATTTCTGAATATTTTCATTAAAATCCATCCAAATCATTTTCCTTGTCATCGTCAGCAGCACCAAACAGCTTCTCCCAGTCCTCTCTTTGAACAGGGCTAGAGGGTGCGTCTTTTTCGAATCGTTTTCAGTTAAAAAACTGTTACATCACACGTATATTTTACCTAAACTGCGCCTGAATGAATATATTCTCGGAAACAAACAGTAGTTTTGCTGAAACGTGATGTATTTCAATGTATAATAGGATAAAATACATGACGAAAACAAAACACTTTACCTAAGCTTCCGATGTTCTTGAGATGTTATTCGTTTTTTTAATAGTTTTCGGTTAAAATACTGTTATATTACAATGATATTCTATTCATACTGTGCTTGATATAATACATTCACGGAAATGTAATATTTTTGCTGAAATGACGTACGTATTACAGTGGAAAGTGGGATAAAATCGTGACGAAAACAATGACTTTGAAATATAATGCAATATTAACCCCTAAATCGGTTAATTCGGACCATCGGCTAAAACAGACACCCTTCCCCCCCCCCCCCCCCTATTAGTCCGAATTAACGAGGGTCGACTGTATATATATATATATATATATATATATATATATATATATATATATATATATATATTTATTTATTTCATGTAAATCCACAATGAAAACGTGGATAAGATAAATCTTGATAAAATCACACGGGAAAATGGAAACAACGGAGCACCTTAGCTTTCGTCTTTATTCAAGACATCTTCAGAGGCAACTGGATTACATGGACAGAGAGAGGCTTAAATATACAGGGTGACCTTAAAAACATGAGGTCAGGTCATAATGATGTCATCCACTAATCCACACACCAACACACACGTAGAGGAGCTTAAGAGAAGGGAGGTGACGTGACTAGTCAGGTCAGGTCAAAAATAAGGGACCCACAAAATAACTATCTTACATCTAGATCAAAGGTTTTCAAAGCATTTTTAACCTTGGGCCACTGACAAATAAATTTATGTAACATATTATCAGTTTTGAACTGACCATCACTAAGGTTTATTGATTTTAATTCCTTAATCAAACTAGCTTCAACCAGAAGTCTTTCTGTGACACAAGATGATTTAAATACTTCTAAGCTTTTTTCCCAAGCAATGGGGTGATTATTATTCCTAACATGAACGAACAAGGCACTGCTTTCAGATGCTGTTCTGAAAGGGTAGAGGGTGAGCAGGACGAGGATTGAGGACCTTTGTCTTGTCAACAGATATTATGAGACCACATCCAACAGTCCTCCGAGCAAATACATGCAGCAAGGCTTGGAGCCTGAGCCTGGTCTGTGTCATAATGCAGATATCATCAGCATAGCATAGCATATTACAGCCTCGTTTGGCTGAACTGGAATGTCGGCAATAAGCTTCTGCATCAATATATTAAAGAGCATAGGACTTGACACTCCTCGCTGAGGCGTGCCAAGCTCAAATGATCTCATTCTGGCACTTTTGACTCCCCTAAACAGAACACTGGCATACCTGTTGGACAGATAACCATTTATCCATGTCAGGAGGTTACCTTGGATGCCAAAATTAGCTAGTTGTTCAAGTATAATGTCTATTAGCTATATCAAAGGCTGATTTAAGGTCTATAAATGCTGTTTGTGTCTTATCTTTTGAGTGAACAAGATATTCTGCAAAGCATGTCTGTGTGCTACTCCCGGGCATGAACCCATACAGATTAGGGGCGAGTTTGTCTTTGACTTCAAACATGAGACGGTTTAGAACAACTCTTTCAAGGATTTTACACATACAGGATGTGAGTGAAATTGGCCTGAAGTTTGGAGAGTTAGCTTTAGGGATTGGAACTATGTTTCCATGAGTCCATATCTTAGGCAGAATACCCTGTGTGAGGTTCATCTGATACAGGTCAAGCAGTGGATGGTTATGGATCTCATTTAACAATCTCACGGTGTTATAGGTTATGCCATCCTCACCAGGGGAGGATGACTCACATTTTATTAGTGCTGTTGTTAGTTTGTGGTGCTTATAGGAAACTGGTCGGTAAGGTCTGGTGAGGAAAAGGCTATTTCAATATTGAAACCCCTATTAATGTGTGTGATTTTAAGATATTGCTGTATGTCAGGAGGCAGGGAAGTGATTTGTGACACACTAGACCAGGGGTTCTCAACCAGGGGGGAATTCCCCCCAGAGGGGGAATTCAGGTTTTCAGAGGGGGGGAAAACTGATTCGGGAGCAAGAGATATGTTCGATGAGAAATCAGTCACAGAATTTTGGCCCTTGATGTGCGATTCCTACCCAAAAGTGGCAGAAAGAGCTATCCGTGCATTGCTTCCGTTTGTGTCGACATATCTTTGTGAGTCAGGCTTTTCAACTCAGTTGCAAATTAAAACGAAGCAACGTAGTAGATTAGAGGTAGAAAATGACCTGTGTTGTGCCCTTTCAAGCACTCCTCCGCGTATCCCAGAATTGGCGAAGAAAAAACAATCACAGGTTTCTCATTGACTGTAATCATCATCTGAATAAAATTAATTACAAATTTACAACATCCTGGTATTCTATTGAACTTTTTGTTTATTGCATTATGCTTCAGTTTGGTCTGTTAAGTAATTCATTATAAATATAAAAAACTATTTTCTTTTATTCAAGTTTTATAAATCCATCAACACTTTCAATTGGCATTTAATTTGTAAAGCTCCACTATAAAAATAATCCATGTAAAATTGTAAATGTATATGTACTAATATGGAAAAAATAAAGGATTTTCAGTATTATATGCATATTATTTGGAATGCACTTTTTGAGGCAGACAATCTTGGAAAGGAGGGGGGAATGACATTCTGACATATGGTGAAAGGGGTGCATGGGGCAAACAAGGTTGAGAACCACTGCACTAGACCTTTGGTCTAATAGCATGTCAGCATATTCTGCAGGGTTGTGATGAAGTTGGACTGGGGTGGATGACTTGGTAATGGCTCTAATTTTGTTCCACATTTCTGCTAGAGTGGATGTTCTATTAATTCCCTGTAATAATTGTTCCCAATAGTTGTTTCTCACCTGACCTTTGAGTTCACGAAATTCTCTGTTAGCTTTGAGGAATGCCAGGAGGATATCACTAGTTTTATTTTGCTTATAAGTGTTGGCAAGCTGTTCTCTCCTTCTTTGGTGAGGATGGAGTCATGTTTCCACAGAGGTGGTTCAGTGCTGCCCCCACTTCCTCCTTGACTTAACCCAGGTGGTATAATATGTGGTAATGACATTTACAAGAATGTGGTAATGACATTTACAAGATCACAGCAAAATTCATCCACTGACCCAGGTGTATATCCAACATACCATCTGTGGATGTAGGCCTTGAAGTGCAGTTTAAGATTATCTGGGATGTTAATTCCGAGCTTAGGATGGGGTTCACACTTTACATCAGCAACAATGTATTCAGTAAATATTGCGTAATGATCACTGACTAGGTGGTCTGAGATGACCTTAGCCTTGACATTACTGTCTACTAGGTTATACCCAATCACATAATCAAGTCTGCCCCCCATCAGATGTGTCACTTTGTCTGTGTCGTATACAGTGATATTATGATTATTGATGTAATTCACAAACACCCTCCCATTAGAGTTACACTGGACATCACCGAGGACAGTGTGACGAGAGTTAAAGTCACCCATACACAGCATAGCATTGTTACCTGGTGGCTTTGGTAACACGTCCGCTTGCAGCTCATTACACCGAACATAGGTGTTATACAGCGAAAATTTACTGTTTGCTGTCTTTACTGTAAATTGTTGACAGTGAATACTTTCATCATTGTGAGTTTTGATCCATTTACAGACCAGACCATTCTTTACATATGTGAGCAGGCCACTTCCTGCTCCAATATTGTATGCTGTAAACCCAGCTATCTTGGATGCAGCTTTCTTCTGGGTGCTGGACGTGTAAGGTTTTTGTAAACCAATTACATCAATGTTAAAAACTTTAACAAACCATTGTAGGTTATTAATTCCACAGTTAGCATCTCCAGATGTTCCATGAAATGAACCTAAGCGTTCGTGTTACTCGTTCCACCTTGAACTGAGTATAGAGAGTCGCGAGTTGGCTTCATAGATCAACCTGACCAATAAGTTAACCATTTCAAATTCATCACCCCTGGAGTTCTTGATAATGCACCTCACGGCCCTTATTCCAGTAGGATTTTTATACACAGGTTCCTTCATTAGTCCCGCAAGTTCCTCCTCCGTAAATATTGGAAGAAGTACGGGGTTATGGACAATTTTCAGACCTGGGGTTATTACAGTAAAGAGACCACGCTGGCAGTCTGGGGCTCATTCTCCCCATCACTATTGGTCTCGCTCTGGCTACTCACCCTCAAGTTGTCATCATTATGAGAGGAGGCACCAGCTCCTTCAGAAGCTCCACTGACACTATCACTGCCATTTTTTGCTGGTACACTTACTTAGGAGGCTTTAACCTGACCTGCATTGGCTAATGAAGGAGAGTCACTGTGCCTGTTGACTTCAGGTGGTGGAAGCGATCTGGCCGCGTTGGCATCACTGAGTGGGACCGCTGTTGTGGGTGGAGGCGGCCTCCCAGGACAACTGGGGTTCCAGGCCGCCACACCCTCCTTCCTGCACCTGGGACACTGCCTCCCAGGTGGGGGGGGGGCCTGCTCTCTCTTCTCCCAAGACGCAGCTTCCTTGGTGGGGCAGCTCCTCGTGCTATGCATTCCCAGCCACCTTTCAACCACCTGTGTGCCACACACCACACACTAAGGATAACCAAACTAATTTATACATTATTTTGCGCATTGTGAAACAGGGTGTCATACTTAGTGACTTCACATCAATGTCAGGGAGCTATGACCATGTGTAAAGTGGTATTTGTGGGTGTAGTGTAGTAATCATACAGCTTCTGGCATCCAGAGTACCTTGGTGCCTGCGAAGCCTACTCCTGGGCCCGGCCATGTGGCTCCCAGCCTTACCCTCCCTCCCCCCTCTCGGTCCGGTGATGTTTGGCGCTTACCACACGTGTTAATGACTTCATGTGGTGTCTCACGTGACTATGGTGGTTATACTGGGCTGGTGGGAACAGGAATTTAATAAGTGAGTTGGTGAATATTGGGTGTAACTCCTATTAGTGTTACTCAAGGACACCACTGGCTTACATATCACCTCTCTGCCCTAGTGTATAAGACCTGTATTCCATTTAAATCTAACCATGACAGGAGTCGACTCCGGGTGGCGCTTTGCTGATGAGGGAAACAAAGGAGATGAGGAGGACAGTCATGGTGACACAGGAGCTGGCTTTCAGAAGTTTAAGACCCGTCAGCAGAAATGCAAAATGAGGACCCTGGGAAGGAAGCAGAGAAGAGCCAATAGGTGCATCCCTCCCATTGCTCCCCGGGCGAACTACATACGCCTTGCCTTCCCCGAGAACACAACCAATTTGATGAAGATTAAGTGGTTGAGCGCCGTGAATAAGGCATATTGCACGACTATGCTGAATGTTGTCATGCCAGGTAGCGCCCCTCATTTTGTCTATGTAGGCCTAGAGGAGACGGATGCTATCCAACGCTTCATTGATGGAAAGGTCGGCTCAATACAGCTTATTAAGCGAGATGTCCGACCCAAAAAATGAAGGAATACCTTGTCACCCACTTCCCCAAGGGTATTCCCCCCAGTGGCGCTCTGTCACTTCCAGGCGTCCACAGAGCAAGAAAACTTTATAAGGATGGTGCACAACTTAGTAGGATCATCATTGTTTGGAAAAGGAAGGAACCACCTACTGAGGACTACAGCTTCCTTGGCAGCACGTACGGTACCCCTAGTAACATCAGTCGGTGGACTCCTCCCCCTGTGGTGTGCTACAATTGCTTCCGGGTCAATCATGTGGCGAAATACTGTCACAAGACAGCCACCTGCGGCATCTGTGCAGGAGTAGAGAGTGATAGGGGCAGGGTGTAGAAAAGGGAGGGAGGGTAGTTATGGTCAACCCCCCCCCCCCCACAAGTGGTCACCCCCCCTCCCCCACAAGGGTCACTTGTCCTTTCTCCTTGTAACCAAGTGTATGCGCCTGGCTGTTGCCTCATCTCAATCACCGTGTTTTTATTTTTTCATTATTAGATTTTTGTATGATCATATGATTAGCTTATTAAGGTGTATGTTTCATCATAAATAATATAACATATAGTATTAAATAATAGAACAAAATACGATATATAATTTGACTACAAAATAAAATGAAAAGCTAAATCAGTGTTGGTGGTGTGGCGGTACTAGAGCCGACAGTGGGACCCAACAGGTAACGTTACCAGTGGTTTAAACGCCGCCACCAAGCTCTTATCACCACTTATTTTGTGCCTCAACAATTCAAGGAGCATCTATTGACGATGACCCTGCCATTCTGGAGATTGGTGATGAACCTGAAGTCGATTTACAAGTGTCTGCAGTTGATTTTGAAGGCTTCGAATCCGACTAGCCCTCACCCCCCTGCCTCGGATCCCCATCGTCTCCCAGAGTTTCCCACACCTCCACTATTCGGTGGAGAAGGTGGAGTATCGCATAATTAACTTCCTGGGCTTTTTATAAAATGTATTTAATACAATGTAGATGCAATTTATGAGATTTTTGAGTAATTTTTTGGAAGGTAAAGTTGGTTACCAAAAATCGTTCTAGAGTAAAGGTCTGGCGAGTCTATTGTACAATATAGTGATTTTAACACATGTTAAAGCGTATCACTTGCATGGATTTCCGATGAGCGGACACATACCAGTACGATATACGGTATACTCTGGATTTAAGGGAATCCGATATAACGAACTATCGATTTAGCGGAAGGCATTTTTTCGTTATTTTTCGCTCAATTTAGTGAACTACTGTAGTTCGCTAAATCAAGATTAATTCCATTAATACGCTCACCCCTATGGAGACACCTCATACGATAAAACCTACCTCAGCCTACAGTGAATGTACTAACTGTCTAAAAATGATTAATAATTATACAAAGCAATGACCGGAAAATATGAGAAATTAGCAAGAAAATTACTCCAAACCTTTCTGCATCAGACCTGGGGACAAAGGTTCCCGGTGTTATGAAAGATTGCACCATGTTTAGCCGCATCCTCACATGGTTAGTGCGTGGGTGGGAAGAGTGAGGTTGAGGAGAGAGATAGACACTTTAAAGGAGTAGAACAAAGCCCTCAGGACTGAACTCCTTCAGGTAAGTGTCCTGCATAGCAGGACACCTGCGAAGGAGGAGCAGGCATGGAGAGTGGTTGTTTCCAAGGGGACTAGGGTCAGACTCACGAAAGCTGACCTGGGTGTGGAGTGCAATAGCCCCTACCAAGTGTTGGAAGAAACTGGCGAGGAAGAGAAGAAGCAGGACAGTGTGGTGCCAGGAGAGAAAAGGGCAGTTGTTCAAACCCTGCCCAGTGGTAAGGTCGTGGTAGTTGGGGACAGCCAGGTGAGGTTCTAAGATAGGACTTTTTGTGCAAGAGATAGGAAACGTAGGACTAGGGTGTGTTTTCCTGGGGCTGGGATAGGGCATGTAGCTGAAAGGATAGATAGGGTTTTGTCATGGGAGGGTACCAAGCCAGTAGCGCGTCTTAGTGTAGGAGGTAACGACATAGGAAAGGTTAGCAGTGAGGAACTTTTCAAGAGGTATAGGGAGGCGCTGGGGAAGGTTAGAGATAGGGGAGGGATCCCCATAGTATGTGATGTCTTGCCTAGAAGAGGAGTTGGTGGTGATTGGCTGTCCAGGGCAATTGCTATAAATTGCTGATTTGGAAAAACATTGTGCAAGCAATGGTCGGGTGTTCATTGATAACTGGCAACCATTCCATGGCAACGACTACCTGTACAGTCGTGACGGAGTACACTTGTCTCGCGCGGGGGTAAAGACGTTGTCTGCATCCCTGGAGCGTGAAATTGTCACTCCAAAGGGGGGGGGGGGGGTTCGCCAGTAGAGAGAGGTCGGGGTAAGTGGGAGTCAAAACACAAGCACGTCCCGGGGAGTAAAATTGGTTACTCAGGGCAAGGGGTAAAACAGAACCAGGGAAGGATAGGTTTAAATGTATACTGTACAAACAGTAGGAGCGTTAGAAATAAAATATACTTGCTGAGAGCGGTTGTATGTACCGAGAATGTAGACGTCATAGCTATCACCGAAACTTGAATGAATCTGGAGAGCAAGAAGGGTACAACCTTTTTCACAAGGACAGGGAGGGTAGGAAAGGAGGGAGGGGTCGCACTCTTGGTCAGGGATATATTAAAATGTTGTATTAATTATTCAATAAAGGGTGAAATAGGAACCGAGTCTGTATGGGTAGAAATTGCGGAAGGAAGAGAAAACTAATTATGGGAGTGATTTACAGGCCCCCAAGTCTTGGGAAAGAAGCAGCTCAGCCCATATGGCAGGAAATGAGTAGGGCAGTAAAATGCAACAACCTGTGCATTATGGGGGATTTCAACTTTAGAAATATTGTCTTGGACAACATTGTAGGTGACTATGAATCTGAAGACTTCCTAGACACAATACAGGACAAGTTTTTAAAACTAATTACAGAACCTGCTAGAGGTGACAATATATTAGACCTAGTATTAACAGATAAAGAAAATATTATCAGAGATATCAGGTTCACCCTAAATTGGGAAACGAAAAACAATGACAATATGGTCACAGTCCTAAACTTTCGATCGGCGGATTATGAGGAGTTAAGAAGGTACCTAGGTGAGATCACCTGGGAACAGTCAGGTCAGCCCCTGGTAGGAATAGGTGAGGACACAGGCACCACAACAATTTATCATGACTATAATATATTGACAAGTATACTACGTAAAGTACAAGAACAAAATATAGCTTACAGAAAAATTTGGTCAAATAAATATAAAGAAAGGAATTTATAAGAAATTAAAGGGAGGAGAAGAGCAGCTCAGAAATAAGTATAATGAACTATCTAGGAACGTTAAGAAAAATGTAAGGGAGGCAAAGAGGGACTACGAAATCAGGATAGCAAGAGAATCCCAAGGGATTTTTCTAGGTATAAAGGACAAAGGTCAAGGACAAAGTGGGACCTTTAAAGTCAGAGAGAGGGGAAGTGATCGATGATCTTGAGAAAATAAGCAAAGTATTAAACAGCTACTTCTTAACAGTTTTCGCAGTAGAAATTCACTAGGAAATTCCAGAGGTGGAACTGATATTTAGGGGAAATGATGAAGAGAAATTAAAGAATATCACTATCAGAAAAGAGGATGTTCTTAAGAAGATAAATAAATTAAAGAAGGCAAAATCCCCAGGGCCGGATGAAATTTTTCCTCGAGTTCTGAAAAAGTGTAAGGAATAGATTAGCGGACCCCTCGTAAATTTATTTACAAAATGAATAAACACGGGAGTTGTGCCAGACTTGTGGAAACAGGCAAATGTAGTACCCATATTCAAAAATGGAGACAGAGCATTATTGTCAAATTACCTGCCGATTAGTTTGACGTCAGTCGTGGGGAAATTTCTTGAATAAATTATAGCAAATAGCATCCGATCGCATTTGTAGAAAAACAAATTAATCTACGACTCTCAAATGAGTTTACAAAGGGAAAATCTTGTCTAACAATTCTGCTGACGTTTTTTAGGAAAGTCTTCGAGGTAGTAGATAATGACGAAAATTACAATGTTATTTACTTAGACTTTACAAAGCGTTTGACAGAGTACCGCATCAGAGGCTTCTGAGAAAAGTTAAGGCTCATGGTATCGAGGGGAAAGTTTTAAATTGGATAAAATCATGGCTCAACGATAGAACACAGAGGGTCAGCGTAGATGTTGTTAAATCTGAGTGGGGCTGCATAACTAGTGGGGTTCCCCAGGGGTCAGTACTGGGCCCACTCTTGTTCATAATCTACATAAATGATCTAGATACTGGGATCAGCAGTGACATAAGCAAGTTTGCGGATGAAACCAAAATAGGGCGACAGATTAATTCAGGGCAGGATCCAAATGCACTTCAAGAGGATTTAAATAAACTGCAGGAGTGGTCAGAAAATGGTAAATAAAATTCAACACCAGCAACTGCAGCGTACTTAATATTGGAAGAACAAATACTGTCAATGTATACAGCCTTAACAACATCAACCTAGAAAAGTCGACTTGTGAAAGAGACTTAGGGGTACTTCTATGCCCAGACCTATGGCCTAGAAAACAGTGCGTTAATCTTCGAAATAAGGCAAACAGAGTATTAGGTTTTATATCTAGAAGTGTAAGTAATAAGAGTGCAGAGGTCTTGTTGCAACTATATCTTGCGCTAGTCAGGCCTCACCTCGATTATGCGGTTCAGTTCTGGTGCCCTTATTATAGAATGGATATCAATTCACTGGAGTCGGTGCAGCGAAGAATGACGAAACTGATTCCAGAACTTAGAAATCTTCCATATCAAGATAGGTTAAAGAAACTAAACCTGTATTCCCTAGAAAGACGAAGAGTGCGGGGAGATATGATAGAAGTATTTAAATGGGTGAAAGGAATCAATAATGGATATACAGTATAGATGAAGTTCTTATAATATCCGAGCAGGATAGGACTCGTAGCAACGGATTTAAGTTGGATAAGTTTCGGTTTAGGAGGGAAATAGGAAGGAACCGGTTCACAAATAGGGTGGTGGACGAGTGGAACAAGCTTAGCAACTTTGTAGCAAGTGCTGGAATGCTGGAAAGTTTTAAAAGGAGGCTAGATAGGTTCATGGATGATAGAGAGTGGTAGTAACTCTCGACAGGAGCTGCCATGCACAGGCCAACCGGTCTATTGCAGACTCCTTATTTTCTTATGTTCTAAACCACTTACACAGCAAACACATTAACAGCATTACTAAACTATTGTCTTATAAGAGTTTACTTTGTAATTTATATTTTAAAATTAATTGATACATGATGACTTGACTGGGCTACTTTCAATGATCAGTGAATAAACCAGGGCATATGGAGATGCTTTAAACGCTAGTGATGTCACGAAGCTTCGCAACTGCAACCACAACGCATAAATTATCACAACCTGTACTCAAATGTATTAAGTTAATAAAAAAATTTTATGTCTAGTGCAAACTATGGGATGTTTATACTCAAATCAATTGCCATCATGCAAGAATTCCAGCAATGGAAGTCATTGTCTTCTAAGCCAGTGAAATTTTATAAACAAAAACCTTAAACTCCCTGTCTTTTACAATCCTACACACCTGGCTTCTGGCTCTCACCGCCCCACCCCCCTCAGCCAGCAGGGGAGGCAGATGGTAGTGAGTGATAACGATTAATGGGATGAAGGTGGTTATTTACTTAAAGTTTCGCTCATATAAAATTTCACGGGCATGACTTAGCAGAATTTAACTTGCATTGCTGGAATTCTTGCTTACCAGTTGATTTGAGTATAAACATCTCATGGTTTGCACAAGATATAAAATGTTTAGTACATTTGAGTAATATGTTGCTCAAAATTATGGTTTTTTCACAGGAAAAGGTCTGTATAAATAATCCCACTGGTCAGGATTTCATGGCACAATGTTACAACGTATTTCAAATAAATTCCTTGTTTAGTTCTGTACATAGAGATTGGTGGTCGAGGAGGGATGGAGACCCTTAGGGGGAGAAACTGACTGCTCACCCCCAAACCTGCCTCTGTCATTCTAACTGTAACTCGACAAAATATTATTTGTTTTTATTTATTTAGTAGTAAAGATATGTTACTGTAATAGTTAGAGCTTTTTCATACCAGGACCCTTCATATACAGTACAATACTTATTTTTACCTTATTATTTAACTTATCACTTAATTTGTATGCAAATTGCAGAGTATACATTGTATTTTTTCTATAGTAGTATTTAATATTTTATATTATCAATGATAAACCATACACCAGAAGAGGCTGATCATACGAGAATATATAATATAAATGTTGGAGGGTGTGTATAGTGGTGTTGGAGGGTGTGTGTTGTTGGTGTTGAGGATGTTTGTCTCTGATGTTGAGGTGTGTTCCCGACACACACACACACACACACACGGGAATTAAGACAACACGCATCTTATTACCCACACCTTTCTGCTTTTTCACTCCATATTTTAAAATGTTATGTAACTTAATGTTGAAGGGATACAACTTTGCTCATTTATGCTTATACTTATCACAATCTCCCTAAAAATACTTTAGGTTTCTCATTTACTCAAGACATCTTCAGGGCATGAGACCCACTAATCTCCCACCCAAGAAAAGGTGACTTGACGTTCCATCAGAAGGTCTGTAATGTGCATTGCATCAAGTCAGGTCAGGTCTCCCCACCCCAAATAATTTAGCTTTGTCTTTATTCAAGACATTTCAGGTCATGAGACCTACTAATCCCCCATCCAAGAAAGGGTGACCCCCATCCAAGAAAGGGTGACATGGCATTCTATCTCTGTAAATTCAGTTGCCTCTGAGGATGTCTTGAATAAAGACGAAGGCTAAGATCCTCTAGTATATACTTAGTTGACCGAGAGCTCGATTTAGCGGAAATTTCGATTTAACGAACAGGGGTAGCTCAAGTTAGTTCATTAAACCGACAAAATACTGTACCCACTCCAAATGAGACCCCACTGTACTCGATTTTTGGGGTATATGAAGTATAGTTTGGCAATAAAGACTTTAATAAACATTAAATATCACACAGAATACATAAAAAATACAGTAACACATATTGTACAAAAAGTAGTTCTGTACTGCATAAACAAGTTCCTTCCTGGCTTGCTCTATAGCATTTTTGTCAGAAATTTACACACACACACACACACACACACACACACACACATTGCTGTCACTCGGAATCGAGTATGACGATCATCCAGCTATAATACAATGAGATGAGTTATTATGGATGTCACCTAGGTTGGTGAGTTTTGAGGTGACTAAAGAGACCGATATGGGACCTGCAGCGTGGTTCACATTCGTTGCACATGTGGAGGGCTCCATCTACTACGGGAGGGGCGGTGGCAGAGTCTTTCCGGCGTTGGCGCTTGTCTACCTCGGTTTGCAGTTGGGCTAACTCGAAAGCAGCGACACCTTCTCGTGCGGTGTTCCTCCAGGCGTTACGATGTGGAGTAATCGACTCCCAAGTGAGGGGGTCGATTTGGCACTTTTTCAGGTTTGTCTTAAGAGTATCCTTATACCTTTTCAATTGCCCGCCGACGTTTCGTTTACTATTTGTAAGGTGACCGTAGAGTAGCTGCTTCGGCAGTCTACTGTCGTTCATGCAGGTAACATGGCCAGTCCAACGTAGTTGTTCTTGGATAATGGTTGCCTAGATGCTCCTACAGTTGGTGTCAGCAAGAATACTGGCATTTGTTCTCTTGTCTGCCCAGCGAACTCGGAGGATGGAACGTAGACTATGTTGGTGAAAATTTTCAAGTGCCTTGAGGTGCCTCCTGTATGTTACCCATGTCTCACTGCCATATAGCAGGGTGGGGAGGACCACTGCTTGATATACGTGCAGCTTTGTAGATAATTTCAGCTCCCTACAGCTGAAGACAAGATTTTGGAGTCCGCCAAGGGCTATGGATGCACATCTGATCCGATACTGAATCTCTTCATCGATGTCTGCGGTGGAGGATAGGTGGGAGCCGAGATACCGAAAGTGGGCAACATTAGAGAGGGTAGTACCGTTAAGCTGGATGAATGGTGGAGGTGTGTCTGAACCAGGGGCAGGTTGAAAGAGAATCTGAGTCTTACGTACATTCATCTCAAGGCCGAAGTGTGAATACGCATTTGTGTAGGTGTTCAGGATCTCCTGTAGGTCGTCTTCAGTGTGAGCAGCAAGGGTGAGGTCGTCTACATACTGAAGTTCAGTAATGGAAGCTGCCGACACCTTTGATCTTGCCTGGAGTCATCTTATTTTGAAAATTCCCCCTTCACCTGGTACTTGATGTTCACCCCGCTGGCTAAATTGGCACTGGCACGAATAAGTAAGGCAGCCAAGAAGATGGAAAAGAGAGTTGGTGCCAGCACACATCCTTGTTTAACCCCTGTTTGGACGGGAAAAAACTCTGACTGGGTGCTGTTGAGCAGGACACTGCCGTTCATGCCATCGTGGAGTTGCCTCACAATGGCGATGAATTATGGTGGGCGTCCAAAATGGCAGAGGGTCCACCAGAGGGCTTCCCCGTTGACCAGGTCGAAGGCCTTGGTTAGGTCGATGAAAGCCATGTACAAGTACGACGCTGTTCTCTGCACTTTTCCTGTATCTGGCGGGCAGCAAAGATCATGTCAGTGGTGTCATGTGATGGTCTAAAATCACATTGAGATTCTGGGAGGATGGTTTCCGCCACAGGAAGAAGTCTGTTTTGGAGGAGTTGTGCGATAATCTTGCCAGCTACAGTACAGAGAGCAGCGAGATCCCACGGTAGTTGCCACAGTCTGACAGGTCTCCCTTGTTCTTATAAATATTGACAACAGAGGCATCTTTAAGAGATTGGGGGATTTCCTCCTTTTCCCATATATTCTCCAGGAGAGAGTGGAGATGGCTGGTAAGCAGAGGTCCTCCTGCTTTATACACCACGGGTGGGATTCCATCAGGCTCTGAGGCTTTATTATTTTTCATCTGTTTGATGGCAGTAGGTACCTCATCTAGGGATGGAGGATATCTGAGGTGGGTCAGCTCTGGACGCTGACGGACTTGCTGGGGAGCCAGGACATCCACATCGGTGTTTCGGTTCAGCAATGAATAGTAGTGCTCTTTCCAGCGCTGAAGGAGGCCTTCATTGTCTTTAATTATGAGGGTACCGTCAGATGAGTGGAGGGGGGCTGTGCCACGAGTGATTGGCCCATCAAATGTTTTAGTAGAACTGAAAAATTCGCACATCTTGTGCTGATCTGCAAGTTTTTGTGCTTCACATGCTTTTTTTTTTAAGCGAAGTTCCCGCTGGACTGCCGCTTTCTTCTTGCAGAAGGTATCAGCTTTGGTCTGTGACTGAGGGTTGTACTGCCAGTCAATAAAAGCAGCACGTTTATCATCGATGACTACTTTGATTGCCGATTCATTTTCGTCAAACCAGTCCTGGTGTATTCTTTTTTTCTGGCCGAGGGTCTCTCTGCAGGTTTTTGTCATTACAGTACAGTATTAAGAGTATCCCATTCTGCACTGGGATTCACGTTGTTTGCTGTTGGGTTATTTATAAGCCCATGTTTGAGCTGCTTTCTGAAAGCATGTGCTACCACTGGATCCTCCAGACTCTTAGTATTAAAACCTCTTCTGGAGGCTTGCTACCTTCGCCATTTTGGAGTGACTTGAAGTGAGAGCTTGGATCTTACAAGTCGATGATCAGTGTCACAGTGGTCTGAGCCACGCATAGCGTGGGTGAAGAGGACATCTCGGCAATCTTTTTCTCTGACAATGATGTAGTCAATGATATGCCAGTGTTTGGATGGTGGGTTTTGCCATAAACACTTGAACATGTCTGCCTGCCTAAACAAGGTATTGGTGATAGTTAGGTTGTGTGTAGCACACTTGCTGAGGAGGAGTAGGTCATTGGGATTACACTTGCATAGTCCATTTCTCCCTATGGTTCCCTGCCAAATGTTAGCATCTCTGCCAACTCTGGCATTGAAGTCGCCAAGGACCACAACCTTGTCTTTTCTGGGGACAGAGGTTAGCACTCTGTCGAGGTCGGCATAAAAGGCCTCCTTGATGTCATCCTCTGCATCCAGTGTTGGGGCATATGCATTGATGAAGAAGGCATGACTTGAGTGATTCAGTGGGACTCGAAGCATCATGAAGCGCTTGTTGATCCCAATAGGCATTTCAGTTAGCTGTGTAAGATGCGTTGGCGGATGGCAAAGCCAACTCCATTAATGTGGTTTCTCTCAATATCAGGCATACCCTTCCAGAAGAAGGTGTAGCCAGACCCCTGTTCTGCGAGTTGGCCCTCATCTGGGAGCCGGGACACACTGATGGCTGCTATGTCGTGTTATACCTAACCAGCTCTTTTGCCACAATGGCAGTTCTTCTTTAGGAAGTGCATTTGTGCTAGTATCCGGTAGGGTCCTGACATTCCATGCAACGACCATAAGTGGTTGTATGGTTTGTTTTTGGTTGTGTTTTCGACCGCATAAGGATGACCTTACTGGGTGAGTTTGCCCAGTCAGGTTGGATTTTTAGGCAGGCTATGTTAAGGGCACCTTTTCTAGCCCCCTTTCCATGTGGGGTGAGCAGAGTGGATCCCCGAAAGGGCTGCTCAGTCGCACAGACAGGACCGGATTGCTCTGCTGCCTAGATCCCAGTGCATAAACGACCATCTTATCTGTGCCACCCATGTGCAGAGTTGTAACTAGAGACTCCCGGCAGTCATCTTTGTCTGTCCCTATCACCACTCGTCCATCGCCATAGGACTTTTGGGGATATAGGTGTTTTGATGATGATGAGAGGTATGATGAACTTGATGTTGGCTGCCCGTGAGGTAGTAGTGCAGGCTGCAACCACACATCTTGGCTCTCCCTTTTCCTGATCCAGTGGTGCAAGTGTTGCAACGACTGGGGAGAGGGAGAGTCGCAATGGACTGCCGATAGCCGAGTTTGTTGGGTTTCACCATAGTAGCCTGTCCCTCTGTCATTGCCTTTGTCCGCCGGTGTAGTAGTTGGGTTTCCGTGGTGGTCACCTCTTCCGCCTACACCGCCTTTGGGGTCTTGTTGGAGTTCTGTAAGCATGTTTGCCTAATGTGGGGCTCCACCGAAGATTTTTCGTTCGAGGTTTACTCCCGTAGCCTTATACCTGCCAAGGTTATTCCGTAAGGCAGCGGGGCGGTGGTTGGTAGGCGCCAGGACGTATCCACATCCCAGTGGGCTTATGCACCATCTTTCTGGGGCCCACTGCTACTCCGAGATCCCCTGCTGATCTAGCTTGGGCCTACGAGGTACCTTGTTACCGTGTATTGCCACAAGGCGGCACAGCAAGAGTCTTGATGGTGAGAAGCCTGTCTACTGGCAGGGGAATACTTATGCAAGTTACTTCCTTGTTCACCACTAGGGCTAACCAGCGGCGGCAGCTGAAAGCAAGAGGGAGCAAGCAGTGCATGCACCTTAACACTAACATAATGCTGCCACTCAAGACACATTTCACCACCCTGTGTGTGGCTGCACACACACACACACACACACACACACATAGAGAGAGAGAGAGAGAGAGAGAAAGAGAGTAATATCTCCGTTAGCCAGAATCCCTTAAACCAGGAATTGAAATTTTCTCGGAAAATCATTCCCACAGCCGGAATTTTACGGAATATTCTGACTTTGGGAGCGATTTTCTGAGGGGCACATTTTCCGTAAAATTCCAGAAAAATCTGGAGGTGGGGGAGTTTTTTCCGGATTTCAGGGATGAAAAAAATCGGGTGCATTTTCTGAAATTCCGAGAATTTTTTTCTGTTACCTGGAAAATTCAGGAAATTTCCCGGAATGAGGGATTTTTTTCTGGCATTGAGAGAGTCATCTCGTTTCCTGGTAATCTCTCATTCCCGGAAGTGCTCTGCACTAATTGTTCCGGCTAATGGAGATCAAGGCAGCCACACATTTTAGAAGTGTACACATTCAAGTTTCAGCAAGCTTGCAACAGATCAAGAACCACCTCAAAAAGACTACCAATCTCCACATCCAAAAGAGCTTCCTTGACGCAAATGGTACCTACTGTCTACAAAAGGGGACCCACCATTTGCGGACAAGAAAACACCAAGATAAAACTAAGTTAGCTCTCATCGACTACGACTAGGGTACAAGTGCACCTGGCAGACGATCGGAAATGTCGTCTGGGAATGCACCTACTGTCAGGAGCCTGCGGCCAACCCACTGGAACACTATCTCCTCGACTGCGAAGTCATACAAGGTCTCCGAAACAGAATTCGAAGCTTCCAAGAAGAACACACAACACCAGCGGGCACTCTAACCTGAAATGCCCAAACAAACCACATTCACCACCTTCTCCGGGTCATCACACGATACCCACCACCAGATAGCTTAGGAGGTATCCTCCCTCATCAAGTGCGGTCCCCAGTTCGGGGGGCGCGCCACTCCGAAATTGACCACGTCCAAGAATGGGGGTTAATGGTAAGCGTTCACTGTCCGAGGGTCCGCTCACACTTGCAAACCTGCACTATCCTTTCATATCTGCAGGTAGGACAACCTCCATCCCCAATCCCAAATCCGGTCTGGCTGCTGCAAGAGCTCCAGCCGATACCACCAAACGGGCCCCCGCCTACAGGCAAAGGCCCGTGTCGGACTACGGTCCGACAATCTCAACAACACAACAACAACCGTGAAAGTCATTCTACTCAACGCTCTCAAACGGACAAGACCTCCTCACCACACAGCAACTCCCTAGCACTACAGGCATTGCACATATAATATATATATATGCTCATAACCACAAGGAAAGAAGAAAACACGAAGTTCCCAAGTGCTTTCGTGTAATTTAGGGGTGAGAACAGACTAAGGAGAAGTACAAAACAAGGTGTATATATACAGAGGAGGGTGAGATCAGGTCCACAATGGTCAGGTATTAGGTAATGACCCTACTAATCTTTAAAAAGCACCGCAGCGGTCGGTAGTCAGGTCAGAGGGTAAGGTGACCCAACCTTCTCACCTGGTTACAAATCTTCTTAATTACAAAATTGTCCAGTTTGTACATGCCATTACTCAAATTCATGTTAGACTGCTCCAGTATGTTTAATGAGACTAGATTCTATAATATTCCTACTGTCAATTGAATTACAAATACCCATACTCTTCATAAGTCTTATTTTATAGTTTCATATTATATTATCTATTTCTAACCCACATTTAGAGTATTGTAATGATTTTTCAACAACTTTTGTAGCATTCAATATATGCGCTTTCCTTTTATGCTGTGTTGTCGCAGAACGCCACCATAGCATAAGGCAAGGGTCAGCTGTATATATCATTAGTTATTTTGACTTCTCTGAATGCCTGATGAGATTGATTAGGTTATGATTTTGTAAACTTAAAGAAGTCCTTATGTACTAGATAGAAATGGATTCCATTAATAATTTTTCAAGTCAACTATATCATTTTGGAGTAACATTTTATTCTGTTTTCTCAGGTTTTGGCAATGGGCTGGTTATGCCCCAGTGCTTCCTCAACAGCCAGAAATTCTTCCACCACAAGAAAGTTACAGCAAATGGGCTCTCCTTACTGGGCGTGTCTGTAGGGTTCATGATCATGCCACTTCTCATGTGTTTCCTTGTAGAACACTATGCAGTCCAGGGCACCTTTATGATATGGTCTGGATTACTCTTTCATGCTCTGATTGGTGCTT
The DNA here is from genome assembly GCA_958450375.1 of Homarus gammarus. Lineage (NCBI taxonomy): Eukaryota > Metazoa > Arthropoda > Malacostraca > Decapoda > Nephropidae > Homarus > Homarus gammarus. The sequence continues at coordinate 663,313 of CAUDMG010004029.1, read as the reverse complement.
TTTTATTCCAACCAATTGAGTGGCATATGAAACCTAAAAGAGTAGCTGCTTTGGAATCATTGACGATAGAACAGAATGGTGGGCAAAGTCAGAGAAAAAGTTATAGTTATACCCTTGGCAACAAACTAGTTGTTGCTGGGAAGGTGGATGATCAGAAAGATTTAAATTCACATGAAGATGACAGTGTTGTTAAACATTTAACATCAGATAAAGAGGAAAGTGATGATAGTGATCAAGAGGACTTGTGTGGTAGCCAAGATTTGACTCTATGTAGTGACAGCATGAAAAAGGGATTATCAGATTCTTTAAATTTATGTAACGAAAGACCATGGAAAAACCCATTAACTGATACATTACAGACAAATGAATACCTGGAGCGGCCTCGCACAGTGAGCATAGAGAGAAGTATGGAAATTCTTCCCCAGATTCCAGAAGAGAGTGAAGATGAGGATTGTTTTGAAACTTATGACCAACAGATTGGAAATGAGCGAATTGAGTTTTTAAACAGAGAAAATGACACAAGAAATAGACCTGTAAGCTTTATAAGTTCAAAAAGTGTCGAGTCTTTCATAAAAGCAACCACTAGTGAAAGCATTTTTTACTTTAATTGTGATATTATCTACCAGTTTACCAGTGCCTTATCAGTAAAGAATGAAAAAGTCAAAGACAGATTTCAAGCAGAAAGAGAAAGAAGCCAAGAGTTTAATATCAAGATACCAAATGTTATTAGTAGTCAAACTCTTAAACCTCATGTCATTTGTGGAATCAAGCTTCCAAGGCTTTCAGCGATGTTAAATTTTGGTTTATTAACGCATCCAGTATTCCTCATAATTTTCTTCAATACCATGGTCACTGGAATGGTAAGTTTAAGGCTTAGCTTTTTACTTCATTTTATTCTAATAATTCTGAGATTGTAGTTGATACAATTATTTGTTTTTTATTTTGTTTGAAAAGCTGTAAGCTGTAAGACTGACGGGGAAATGTTCTTAGGTACTCAACAGCATCGTCATATAAAAGGAGTTCAGCATAAGTCACCAGGTTACAGTATACTGTATATTCTGCTAATACTTATACTAAAGCTTATGTAGATATAATTTGTTAAAAAACTGAATAATTTATTTTAGACATTAATTTATATCTCATGCAATGGGTTTGGCACTCCTGGGTTCCTAGGAGCCCGGGTGTGTGATTAATACTATACAGTACAATACAGTGGTCCCTCGGTTAACGAAATTTCGGTTGACGAACTGCTTCCCATAAGATTCTTAAATTCAGTTAACGAACAAAAATTCGGTTAACGAATTTCTTACGAACCAACCTCAACATGTTTTCTCTTGCACTAGCCGGTCAACCAGCTTTAGTATTAGTCCGCCAATACATTAATCGGTTCTAGGGCTTAAATTCCTTACTATTTTAGTAAATATCAAGAAGTTTACACTGTACTATTCAATAATTTTAAAAGTTTAATATTATTTTTTAGTCATTTTAACAATTATTGAACATAATTGAAGGTAAAGAAACTAGTTTCTGGCGTGCCATCCAGCCTGTTAACACACCAGACAGGCATTAGTCTCTCTCTGTTTTCAGTGGAGGTAACATCTTGCTTGAGACTCTCTTAAACTAAATGCTTTTTTTCTGTGTTTCCAAGTAAATTATTGGTCAATTTTGAAATATATTTTACATATTGACAATATATAATGTAGTGCAGCGTTGATTTAAAGAAAATAATCTTGAAATACACCAAGAGAACTAAAATTTTAAGGGTGAAATGGTGCCATGGGGTGACTTCTCTTCCACCCCAATGCCTTCTCTTCTTCCTTCTCCTCCACCCCCATTCTAATTCCCATCATCATCATCATCATCATCATCATCATCATCATCCAGGAGCCTTCTACATACACACCTCAAAGTAAGTGTACTTTTCTACCTTTTTTGTTGAATTTAGGCAATTTTCGGTGAGCTGGAACCAATTACCCAAAAACCCATTGAAACAATGGTTTCGGTTAACGAATTTTTCGGTTAACGAACAACCTGCTGGAACGGATTGTGTTCGTTAACCGAGGGACCACTGTATATCATAAATGTCTCCTAACTCACCCGTAGTTCCTAAAAATGGAGGTACTGTATGTGGAGCTAAGAGTCCTCACTTGCAGTGCTAATATGCAGGTGCTTCTCAGCCTAGTGTCATATGGTTACAACTGGACAGCATATCCAATTCTCCTCGAAAGTCCCAGTCACCTCATTGAACTGGTCAGTAGCCTTTATAGTTGGCTTCATGTTTTTGGCCCAAAAATGCTCCATATCATATATTATGGCCAATTATTGGCCACAGTCTTACCTTTATATTTTAGGTATCAAAATCACATACTTAATGACATAGTCATCAGTTTACCCATGAAGAGGGACTGGGACCTTGCAAATACAGTACAGTAGAACCTCATTAAATAGGACAAATTGGGGCAGACTCCATTCCCCCCAAAAGCAAATCTATGGGGGTCTGGACATAACCCTGCTTATCTGAACATTGTCCGGAATATCAGACATAAGTCTGGTTGTCGATAACTTTTTCACTGATAGCTTTGATTGTTTCGTACTGTAAAGTGTTTACCCATAGTAAAAATGGTCGAAGTGCTTCTCCATGCGTACTGGATAGGAGGGTGTCAACAATCAAGGCTGCCCAATCATACTCACCGGGTGATGAGTGAAAAAGCCTTGTGGCGAGTCAGATTAAAAAATCACGAGTCTGTCAGGTGAACGCTAATTTTGTGTCATGCAAAAGTGGGGGATACCTCGAAAGTAGATTGTATGATTTTGAAAGGTAAAATATTGAACAGTTCTTTACATGAGAATACATGAATATTGATTAATACCCATCAGTAGAATCGCTGAGGCACCACCAACACAGGAAATGATGGCGAGTGGACTTGTAACAATTAATATTGTACACTAGCAATGAATAAATGTAGATTATTATCGAAAAATGACAGGCCAGGCTTAAGTTCAACACACAGAAAAATCGAAAGATTTTAGTTAAAATAATTCAAACAATGGCGATGGTAATCCTCCCGGGAAGAGACACAAGATGAGCACATTTTGCACTATCCATGTCACATACACACACCTGCCCCACTCCATCACCACCAGATGTATCCATTTTGTGAACCACTTTTTCTGCCATTAAGAGTTTTAAAAGGTATCCCCACACATTTTGAAAGCAATTACAGGGTAGTGGAAATTTCTGTGGACTCACGGAAAATATTTAGATTCAGCAGGCCTGCCATCACATGCGTGATGTATTCTTTGAACTTTTGTTTGTTTCTGGCCTCACAATGTTGATGTCCCATGCCCATATACCTGTTCTATATGGTTGCTGGAGAAATACAGCCATCTGCAGACACCTGTGTTTGGGAAGTAATGGCTCAAACCCTCATTCCTAGTAAAACAAGTTTTATCAAGTCTCAGCCTCCATTACGGTATTTTAAAATAAAAATGATAAAGTATACAGTAAAGTAGATAACTTCATCTTGATACCTTACAGTAAAACCTCGATAAATCGGACTTCAATATATCGGAATTCGCTTTTTGCTGACTCTGAGATACTCTGGTCACCAGAAATACTTATACAAAAATAGAGAACTGGGAAAGATAAATCAACAAATTTTATGAAATGAACCACACTTACTGAATACTGGACAGTGGTCTAATCAGATGTTGCCACATTCGTCAGGTTTATTTATTTATTGATTCGGTATTATATTTTCATATGTTCAGTAATATCTTCAGTAATAGAGAAAAATACAATACTGTATGTAATTTGTAATATGACTTGAAAATAAAAAGACAAGCTGTATCAGAAGGTTATTTACTCAAGATGCATTCCTGTAAGAACTTTCTGCAGACCAGCTTACAACTGGGGTCACTATAACACACTGTACTGTATAGTGTTTGATATGAAGATACCTTCTTTAAAACATTATGTATTACCTTTAAGTATTGGATGATGACTCAGTTTGGCTCTTTGTACACTTAAACAAATGATTACTGAATAAACCAGAGTATATGCATATGCATAATACTTTACACTATAATATTGCTTATTAAGTGATGATAAATACACTTCAATAGTATTTATTAAGTGGTGATACATACACTGCAATCGAATTTATTAAATGATAATAAATACACAACTGCACTGTACTCATTTACTAAGTGCTGAAGACAGACATCGTGGTAAGCCAGTCAACTGTTTGTTCCTTGTAAACAAACGTGTATGAAATGATTCATGGTGTTCAGTGTAGGATTCTTTTTTCAGGAAAGCTGATTCTTGTAGGATAATATTTTATCAACCTGGCACCAAATGATCTTAAATTGTATGAGAATTGTGGTGGAATTGCATAAAGAAGTGTTTGAGGAATCTTGTGGAAGAGAGGGGAAGGGAGCCACCCACCCATGCAAAACCCCCCCCCACCCCTTCCCACCCATCTGCCAGCTGCTCACAGATAGACATTTATCTTCCACATAAAATATACTACTACGCTTATTTGTTCTTATTTTTATAGTACTGTACAGTTTACAACTTTCTCTTTATTCATGAGACAAATTCTGTGGTAACTTACATATATCACTTTACAGTAAATGAGAATCATCTCGGTGACAACAGTTGTTGACAACCAGACTTAAATGTCAGATTTTCAATCCGGAGAGTTCTGTTTCATATATTTTATTGTTGATGTATTATTGTTTTAATAACGTTGTTATACACTTAAAGAATATAGTTGTTGAAATGCACTAATAACATAACAACAACTGATTATCTTTAAACAATTCAGATAAGCAGTATTACCCCCCCCCCCTCAAACCTGGAACTCTCCGATAGCCGGAATTGAAATTTTTCAGGGACACATTTCCGGAAAATTCCAAGAAAATTTTCCTGATACCTGGTAACTTCCGGGGGTGGGGAATTTTTTCCGGGTTTGAGAGACAAAAATCAGGTGCATTTTCTGGAAATTCCAAGAAAATTTTTCCATTACCCAGAAAATTCCGGGGTTGAGGGATTTTTTCCTGCTTTGAGAGAGTCGTCTCGTTACCCGGAAATCTCTCATTTCCGGAAGTGCTCTACACCAATTGTTCCGGGTAACGGGGATATCACTGAATTCGCTTTTTCAGACTTTCACATTTTTCAGCCCAATTAATCCGATTTATCGAGGTTCCACTGTATATTATTTTATTTGTCATCATAATAAATGGCTTCTCTCATATTGAATTTTTTGGTTAGGTTACTCTTTTTGGGAGAGAGGGGGGAGAGAAGGTAAAGGGAGACGTCACCTTTGATACAACATTTCCTTTTATTCTCAAGTCAAATTACAAATTATGTTTATATTTTGTCTGTTATTGAAGACTTTATATTATTTTAGATGAATTTTATATCATGAGAGGCTGATCATGGTAGAATATAATAATAATGAATCAATAATAGTCTGGTTGAAAGCTGACCTTGATGGCAGTCGGCATTAGGGGTAGAGTGATCAGGGAAGAGATTACTTTCTGATACACCTTGTCCTTTTATTTTCAAGTCAAATTACAAATTATATCATATTTTTTTTAAATTATTTAATATATTATATATGAAAAAACATGTGTGGGTCGTGTCATGTTGTGTCTGTAACAAACCATGTTGGTACTTGGGCCTTCGTTGTTGAGTGGCAGAATTTGGACAGTGATTACATAAGAGCATAAAGATCACCTTAGTGATGTGAATGTGTAAATCGATGTCGGTTTTTTAATGTTCTTTGTAATTGAATATTGAAATATTCTTCCTACTAGACTGGAACAATAGGCCGTTGGGATACAACCATAAAACTATTGCCATATACCAAGATTTAATTCTGACAATTTAATGAGGTGCGTCCATGGCTGTGACTGACTGTCCAAAGGATGATCAGACAGTGTAGTGCTGTGCCTTTAGCTAAGACAGTCCATAGTGGTAACAGTAACCAAGGTTATAATTGAAAATAAATTGAAGAGAAAAAAATGGAGGCAAGCAACAGGCATGAGTGCCTGTAAGAAACTGAGGTACATTATTGCTGCCACAAAGAACGTTTTTTTCTGTGTTTTCTAAAGGACTGTGATTGTGCATATGATCCACCATCCATAGGGAGATACAGTGTTCACAGTGATAGCACATAGAGATACCAACAACTCGTCGAAGAGAACTGGAAAAGAAAACAGGAGTAAATAATAGTAAAAAACAAAAATCAAGCCCAATTGTCTCGAACGCCAACACTGGATGAACGAGGGTGTCAGCAAGGTCAAGACCAGCAGGACAGCTAAGTGATTTTTTAAAATAATATTAGTCTGCCACAAGGGTATGATCACTATGTCTTAGTTCATTTAATTTACAATTAGTAGGAATGATTATAAAAGAAGTTCATCCCAGTGAGGGGTAAATTTCTTCATCAGAATAAAGTGAAAGATCATGAAGGTTAGCATCAGCCCCCTCCCCTGCCCCCACCCCCCCTCCACACACCAGACACTGAGGCCTATTGTTGGAATGCAGCTGATTCGTGGGCTTTAAAAGGTACTTGACACTAGAACATTGACAATAAGTCACAAAAGCAATTATCATAGCAATAATAATAAGTATTATTAATATTATTAAACTGTCAGTTAGAATTACAGAGGCTGGACATCTTCCTCCCACCCCCCACCCCCCCTCTCCCCTCCTCTGGATTGCCAAAGGCAACATCTGTCAAGCACTGTGTGTCCCACAGGCGTAAGTTGGTAAAAAAGAAGACAGTTTGTGACGGACACGTATAGACATGGGGAATCAGGTTAAGACCCCAGGGTCACCAAGTAGTTTGTTGACATGCAATTACTACACGGGGACGGCGTCTAGGGCAGATTGTGTGGTCTGACCGCATCAACGTTTAGGATAATGGAGTAAAGCATGAAGGCTGTTGCTAATATTTCCCTGACTGTATAACCAAAGTAATAGGGAGTATTGCAGATCACAAGTGAATGAGAAACTTAAGAGATAAAAATATGTGAAGCTGGATCCTTGTTGGTTGCCAAACTAGAGCAAGTTAGAAAAGAGATCCTCACTAAGACTGAAGAAGGAGCTGATAGAATAGAGGGAGTAATGAAGAAAATTTATTCTCAGGCAGTAGCAGGGTCAAAGAAGGTGACAGAGAGTAATGCAGGATCCGAACAGGTCCTTCAGCAGCTAGGGACCCTGCAGAAGTGTGTTAAGAGATGGCAACTAGTAGACCTACTGTTAGGGGAGAGGAGGAACAACAGGAACGTTTTGAGTGCAGAACAACATAGTGTTTGGAGTCCCTGAGAACCAGTATGAGGAAGCGGAGAGTAGGAAAACGCACAATAAATTTGAGAATATTTGCGCAGAGGCTCTGAAACTGTCAGCCCCCCTCAGGATGTGAGGAAGTTAGGAGAAAAGCAGGAGAGCAAGCCTTACCCCCTCAGGATCACACTAGTGAGTGAGGATAAGAAATGGGAAGTTATTCTGTGGGCAAAAAACTTAGCAAGGAAAGATGCATTTCGGAATATATTCATAAACCCAGATGCACTGTAATGCAGAGGGAACAGCGCAAAAAACTCCTATGGGGCTTGAAATGGAAGAGGGAGGATTCGATGAGGAATGGGGATGGGGATTCATTGGATATATACAAAGGAAAGGTAGTGGAGGCAAGTGCGCCAGTAGAGAATGAGGGGACAGCAGGACACCCCCCTCCCACCCAGGAGGAGGCGAAAACCATGTAAACAATGTCATCTCTGACCACACCCCACAAAATACAATATAAAAGTGATAACTCCATTAGCCGGAACATTTGGTGTAGAGCACTTCCGGAGGTAAGAGATTTCCGGCTAACCAGACGAGTTTCTCAAACCCGGAAAAATTCCTTATCCCTGGAACCCTTTCCGGTTACTGGGAAAAGTTTCCGGGTGTCTAAACTAAATATCTTGCATAGACAGACACCAGCCCACTTCCCCAGAATGTTTCTGGGTGCTGGGGATAGTTTCCTTGAGTCTAAGCTACCAGAGACCATAAATGCAGTTCTAATTAAGTTAGAAACTCCATTTCTTTACTATAATAAACCAGAATAGTTTATCTAAAAAAAAAAATTTAAATAAATATATTTGAAATTTAAAAATCTTTACGATATGGGCGTGAATGAAACTGTGTTACAGCAAAGACTGGTATTTTCCACTCCCATGGAGCTGTTGGGGATTAGTGGGTCTTATGTAAGTGACCTGACTTGAAGCACTGTCAGGTGGAAGTAGGGTGGGGGATTAGTGGAATCCTGTTACTGACCTGATGAAATGTCAGGTCAACCCTTTCTTGAGTGAGGATTAGTGGGTCTCATGACCTGAAGATATCTTGAATAAACACAAAACCTAAAGTATTTTTAGGGAGATTGTGGTAGGTATAAGTATAAATGAGCAAAGTTGTATCCCTTGAACATTACATTACATAACATTTTAAAACATGGAGGGAGAAAGCAGAAAGATGTGGGTGATGAGAGAGATGGAGTGGAAAGGAGAGATAACATGCACCAGTATTACCCAGGGGAAAGCTCCTCAACAGCTGATCTTTTAATTTGCCTCCATGCAGTCACACAACAGGACCCTCACACGATGCTTGTTGTCTTAATTCATGTGTGTTTTGAGCTTGCCAAACACATTGTAGAATTTGAAGAAGTTGATCAAGAGTTTGTTCAGGAGTCAGGTGGTGAGAACATAAGAAAATAAGGAGTCTGCAATAGACCGGTTGGCCTGTGCATGGCAGCTCCAGTCGAGAGTTACTACCACTCTCTATCATCCATGAATCTATCTCGCCTCCTTTTAAAACTTCCCAGCGTTCCAGCACTTACTACAAAGTTGCTAGCCTTGTTCCACTCGCCCACCACCCTATTTGTAAACCAGTTCCTTCCTATCTCCCTCCTAAACCTAAAGTTATCCAACTTAAATCCGTTGTTACGAGTCCTATCCTGCTCGGATATTATAAGATCTTTATCTATATCTCCTTTATTGATTCCTTTCACCCACTATATACTAATATCATATCTCCCCTCACTCTTCGTCTTTCTAGGGAATGCATGTTTAGTTTCTTTAACCTATCTTGATATGGAAGGTTTCTAAGTCCCCAAATAATTTTCGTCATTCTTCGCTGCACCAACTCCAGTGAATTTATATCCATTCCATAATAAGGGCACCAGAACTGAACCGCATAATCGAGGTGCGGCCTGACTAGCGCAAGATATAGGTGCAACAAGACCTCTCCACTCTTATTACTTACACTTCTAGATATAAAACCTAATACTCTGTTTGCCTTATTCCGAACATTAACGCACTGTTTTCTAGGCCGTAGGTCCGGGCTTACAAGTACCCCTAAGTCTGTTTCACAAATTGACTTCTCAAGGTTGATGTTGTTAAGGCTGTATACATTGAAAGCATTTGTAGTGCATTTTCATCCTGCCCTGAATTAATCTGCCGCACTATTTTGGTGTCATCCGCAAACTTGCTTATGTCACTGCTGATCCCAGTATGTAGATCGTTTATGTAGATAATGAACAAGAGTAGGCCAAGTACTGACCCCTGGGGAACCCCACTGGTTACACAGCCCCACTCAGAGTTAACACCATTGTTGTCCAATTTAAAACTTTCCCCTCGATACCATGAGCCTTAACTTTTCTCAAACGCTTTGCTAAAGTCTAAGTAAATAACATCGTAATTTTCGTCATTATCTACTACCTCGAAGACTTTCCTAAAAAAACGTCAGCAGATTTGTTTGACAAGATTTTTCCCTTTGTAAACCCATGTTGAGAGTTGTAGATTAATTTGCTTTTCTCTAAATGCGATCGGATGCTATTTGCTATGTAATTGATTCAAGAAATTTCCCCACTACTGAAGTCAAACTGATCGGCCGGTAATTTAACGCTGATGCTCTGTCTCCCTTTTTGAATATGGATTATACATTTGCCTGTTTCCACAAGTCTGGCACAACTCCCGTGTCTAATGATTTTGTAAATAAATTTACGAGGGGCCCGCGAATCTGTTCCTTACATTCTTTCAAAGCTCGAGGGGAAATTTCATCCGGCCCTGGGGATTTTGTCTTCTTTAATTTATTTATCTTCTTAAGAACATCCTCTTTTCTGATAGTGATATTCTTCAATTTCTCTTCTTCATTTCTGCCTAAATATCAGTTCCACCTCTGGAATTTCCTCGTGAATTTTTTCTGTGATAACTGATAAGAAGTAACTGTTTAATGCTTTGCTTATTTTCTCACTTTCATCAATCACTTCCCCTTGACCTTTGTCCTGTTTACCTGGAAAATTCCTTGGGATTCGCCTTGGGATTCTCTTGCTATCCTGATTTTGTAGTCTCTCTTTGCCTTCCTTACATTTTTCTTAACATTCCTAGATAGTTCATTATACCTATTTCTGAGCTGCTCCTCCCTCCCTTTAATTTCTTATAAATTCCTTTCTTTATTCTTATGTCATGTTTAAGTTTTCTGGTCGTAAGAACATAAGAAAATAAGGAGTCTGCAATAGTACGGTTGGCCAACCACTCTCGATCATCCATGAAAATATCTAGCCTCCTTTTAAAACTTTCCAGCATTCCAGCACTTACTACAAAGTTGCTAAGCTTGTTCCACTCCTCCATCACCCTATTTGTGAACCAGTTCCTTCCTATCTCCCTCCTAAACCTAAACTTATCCAACTTAAATCCGTTGCTATGAGTCCTATCCTGCTCGATTATTATAAGAACTTTATCTGTATTGCTTTTATTGATTCCTTTCACCCACTTAAATACTTCTATCATATCTCCCCGCATTCTTCGTCTTTCTAGGGAATGCAAGTTTAGTTTCTTTAACCTATCTTGATATGGAAGGTTTCTAAGTCCTGGAATCATTTTCGTCATTCTTCGCTGCACCGACTCCAATGAATTGATATCCATTCTATAATAAGGGCACCAGAACTGAACCGCATAATCGAGGTGCGGCCTGACTAGCACAAGATATAGTTGTAATAAGACCTCTGCACTCTTATTACTTACACTACTAGATATAAAACCTAATACTCTGTTTGCCTTATTTCGAACACTAATGCACTGTTTTCTAGGCCTTAGGTCCGGGCTCATTCTTATTTGACCTAATTTTTCTGTATGGTATATTTTGTTCTTGTGCTTTACGTAGTATACGAGTGAATATATTATAGTCATGATCAATTGCTGTGTCACCAGTGACATCACCCGTTCCTACTGGGGACTGACCTGACTGTTCCCAGGCGACCTCACCTAGGTACCTTCTTAGCCCCTGATAATCGGCCAATCGAAAGTTTGGAACTGTGACCATATTGTCATTGTTTTTCGTTTCCCAATTTAGGGTGAACCTGATTTCTCTGTGATCATTGTTCCCTCTTTCTTTCCCTATTGTGATATCTCTGATAATATTTTCTGTATTTGTTAATACTAGGTCTAATTTATTGTTGTCCCAGTCAATATTTCTGAAGTTGAAATCCCCCATAATGCACAGGTTGTTGTATTTTGCTGCCCTACTCATTTCCTGCCATATGAGCTGAGCTGCTTCTTTCCCAAGACTTGGGGGGCCTGTAACTCACTCCCATAATTAGTTTTTCTCTTCCTTCCGCAATTTCTACCCAAACAGACTAGGTTTCAATTTCACCCTTTACTGAATTATTAATACATTTTAATGTATCCCTGACGAAGACTACAACCCCTCCCCCCTTCCTACCTTCGCTGTCCTTGTGAAAAAGGTTGTACCCTTCTATGTGGTACTCTGATAAAAAATTCTTGCTCGCTAGATTCATCCAAGTTTCGGTGATTGCTAGGACGTCTACATTCTCGGTACATACAACCGCTCTCAACAAGTCTATTTTATTTCTAATGCTACTACTGTTTGTATAGTATGCATTTAAACCTACCCATCCCTGGTTCTGGTTTACCCCTTGTCCTGAGTAACCAATTTTACTCCCCAGGAGTGACAATTTCACGCTCTAGGGATGCAGACAACGTCTTTACCCCCGCACAAGACAAGTGTACTCCGTCACGACTGTACAGGTAGTCGTTGCCATTGAATGGTTGCCAGTTATCAATGAACACCGAACCATTGCTTGCACAATGTTTTTCCAGTCAGCAATTTATAGCAATTGCCCTGGACAGTCATTCACCACCAACTCCTCTTCTCGGCAAGACACCACATACTATCGGGATCCCTCCCCTATCTTTAACCTTTCCCAGCGCCTCCCTACACATCTTGAAAAGTTCCTCACTCCTAACCTAAATGTTACATCATACTTCCTTGAGATAAATGTATAGTATATATCAGGTGCCTAAAAGAGAGCTCAGCCATGTTAATATTTGTTATTATTATCCACTTTGTATCTGTGTTTTTCTGGCTAAATAAACTGTTTCAATTCAATGTCGTTACCTCCCACACTAAGACACACTACTGGCTTGGTACCTTCCCCTGACAAAACACTATCTATCCTCTCAGCTACATGCCCTATCCCAGCCCCAGGAAAACACACCCTAGTCCTACGTTTCCTATCTCTTGCACAAAAAGTCCTATCTAAGAACCTCACCTGGCTGTCCCCAACTTCCACGACCTTACCACTGGGCAGGGTTTGAACAACTGCCCTTTTCTCCCGTGGCACCACATCGTCCTGCCTCCTTTCTTCCTCGCTATCCTCCTCCAACACTTGGTAGGGGTTACTACACTCCACACCCTGGTCAGCTTTTCTGAGTCTGACCCTAGTCCCCTTGGAAGTAACCACTCTCCATGCCTGCTCCTCCTTTGCAGGTGTCCTGCTAGGCAGGACACCTGCCTGAAGGAGTTCAGTCCTGAGGGCTTCGTAGAGAATTTTTTAAGGATCATTATGGTATCAAATTCATCTCCCTATCACAATTAGCCACGCATGAGTGAGGAAGGGGGTGAGGGATAAAAGTGACAGCTCACCTCCCCCCTCCCTCCCTCACCCCCCAAAAAAGTTCGACTCCCCCCCCCCCCTTCGGCCAAATATTTCACACCATCACACACACACACACACACACACACTTCAACAACCAGCAACACACACACCCTCTCCACATACACCCCAACATCACACCCTCCCCACACACACTCCAACACCACTCACATACTCCTAGCAAGGGAATTAAGACAGCAGACATAAGGAATGAGGGTCTTACTGTGTCACAAATTTGCGTGTGTGTGTGACTTCGAGTTAAATACCAGCTGTTGAGGAGTGCTTGGCAACACTCATTTCCACTGCATCTCTCTTATCACCCACACCTTTCTGCTTTCTCACTCCATATTTATAAATGTTAAGTAATGTAATGTTGAAGGGATGCAACTTAGCTCATTTATACTTATGCTTATCACAATCTCTCTAAAAATACTTTAGGTTTCGTGTTTATTCAAGACTTCTTCGGGTCATGAGACCCACTAATCCCCCGGCCAAGAAAGGATGACCTGACATTCCATCAGAAGGTCAGTAATATGAGACCACTAATCCCCCACCATATACCTCCACCTGACATGGCGTCAGGTCAGGTACATGAGACCCTCTAATCCCCCACAGCTCCATGGAAGTGGAAAATACCAGTCTTTGCTGTAACACACAGTTTCACTCACGCCCATATCATATGGATTTTTAATTTTCAAATATAATTTTTTACCAAACTTTTAGATTAACTATTCTGTATTATTATAGTAAAGAAATGGAGTTTCTAACTTAATTAGAACTGCATTTACAGACTCCGGTAGTTTAGACTCAAGGAAAACATCCCCAGCGCCCAGAAACATTCTGAGGAAGTGGGCTAGTGTCTGTGTGTGCAAGATGTCTAGCTTAGACACTCGGAAACTTTTCCCAGTAACCGGAAAATATTCCGGGGATAAGGATTTTTATCCGGGTTTCAGAAAGTCGTCTGGTTAGCTGAAAATCTCTCTTCCCTGGAAGTGCTCTGCACCAATTGTTCCCCATAATCCCTAAGAGAGGATGACCAAAGATGGGTGCAGTGGGAGAGTAGATCACCAGTAGATCTCGCCTGGCGAAAGCCATATTGGTGATCTGGCAAAAGAGAATGGCGTTCATGGGTACTGAAAAAATGAGAGTTTAAGATAGTTTCGAAAATCTTTGAGAGGGAAGAAGTTATGGCAATGGGGCGATAGTTAGAGGGATTAGAATGGTCACCCTACTTCGGGATGGGCTGAACCAAGGCATGCTTCCAAGAAGAAGGAAAAGTTTGGATCTTGAGGCAAAGGCGAGTGAGGCGATCAAGCACAGGGGCCAGAACTTCAGCACACTCCCTCAGAACACTTGGGGGTATTCCGTCCGGTCCATGCACCTTACCCACATCCAACCTGGATAACACACCAGCAACCATACGAGTGGAGATTATAGGGAAGTGCACAGGTTCAGTAGGAGGAGCAGGGGTGGGAGGGATAGAGTTGGAATCATCTATGGTGGAGTTAGAGGAGAATAAGTGGCCAAAGAGATTGGCTTTGTCAGGGGGAGAGTTGGCTATAGAGTTATCAGGTCAGAAGAGATGAGGAAAAGAGGGAGTGCAGAAGTTATTACAGATTTTTTTGGTTAAGGACCAAAAGAAGAATTAGTCAGGACATCAGTCTTTCTTTTTTATAAAATTCTGCTTGGCCCTACGAAGAATAGCCTTACAACGATTCCTAGAAGTAATGAAAGAGGACTGGGTAATAGGAGGAGGAGATAGTTTCATAGCATGATATGCCCTATCTCTCCCCCTGCATACAAGAGAGAAGTAGCTATCAAACCAAGATTGTAAAGTGAAAGTTTTGGTATAACCCCAGCAATGCTGTCAGCACATACCGAGGCGTCCCGAGTGGAAAAGCAACGTTCGTCCCAAGGAAAGTCAGTGAAGAATTGCCAGTTTGCCCTCCGATAGTGCCATAGTTGACGTTTAGAAGGGGGGTGGGGGAGGTGGTCGTGCCCAGTTTGATTTAATAGAAATAAGATTGTAATCAGAAGACCCTAAGGGGGTAGAAATTGAGTATGAATAGTGTGAGGGGTTAGAGGTAAAACAAAGATCAAGAATGTTAGCAAGTTGATGGTGTCGATCAGGAATACGTGTTGGGTGTTTTATTATTTGTTCCAAATCATTAAGTAAGGAAAAAGAGAGCGCCTCAGCTCCACCTGAGTCATCCCTTGCAGAGCCAAGCCACTCTCTGTTATGAACATTGAAATCCCCTCGGTAGAGGATCTCGGTGTTGGGGTGTGTGAATAGCAACGACTCATGGCAGGAAGTGAGATAGCCAAAGAGTTCCAAATAGTTGGTAGAGTTGAGATAACAGTATAGGAAACAAAGAAAAATAGTCATAGTTGGTAGAGATATTTTGAGCCAGATGACATCATAAAGGGAAGATTCAAGATCCGTGAGTCGAGCTATAGGTGTACGTGTGTTGCAGTAAGCGCATACACCTCCCTTAGAACGGAAAGAGGTATAAAGGTTGTACAGTAGTTGGGGCTTGAAAAGGTTTGGGTGAAGCTGCTTTGGTCAGTTGAAGTTCGGAAAGTAGTAAGAGGTCGAGGGAAGAGGTTAATAGATGGTGCTCCACAGAATGAAAATTGGATCTCAGGCCGCAAATGTTGGAAAAATTAAGTTTGAAAAAAGGCAATCCTCCAGCAACCGCGGTGGCATCAGTTGAGGCCCCAGTAGTTTGATGATGATCATGTCGGCCCTGGGGTCCACAACCTTCCCGACCAATGGGACTCATCCGAGAAGGCCCCGCTTCAGTATTAATATCAACTGACACATGAGAATAAAATAGAATGAATAGAACAGATCAAGAGTTAGTACGGTTATATTTGTTGTGTTGTCAATAGTAAGGCAGACAATTGAGACTGCAATTGTGTGTAAATGTGGCAGAAAAACAGATGAGCACCCTGGGACTAGCTCACAATTTTCGTGATGCCTTGTGGTAGCAGGGTCTACCATTAGACAACACATTATGCTTCCAATATCTTCCCAGGCGGAAGTACCTCCCTGTTTCATAGCTGCCAACTACTTACCATACAATCAACATTTTTTATAAGCTCTTTATGCATGCATATCTTACCAGGCAGCACTATTTTGAGCCACTAAGATGCAACAAATGCACAGAAGAAAACCAAAACAATTTAAGAAAAATATTCCTTGTTGTGATGTCATAATTACATACAAATTAGCTGAACAACAGCAATAGGGGGCATGGTTGTTAAGAACAATCGCAGATGTTTCATTCAACACCAGAATTGTGTTTCTAGCAATCTAGCATATTTAATAACAAAGTTATAGCAATTTGAATGAAGATAGGTGTTTGTCATAATTTGATGATGGTTACCATGGAATAGTTCTTTAATAAAAACGTACACCACTTTCCGACTCTACGTTCACCTTAGTTGATTAGTTTAACAGGGATAATTGTTTTGCCATATTTTACCCTGCAATATCCCTCATCTCCATGTCCTATCCACTACAAGTGATTTATGATCATGGTTAATATCATCCAAACAAGTGTGAAAAACATTAAAATATTATATAAATGCCTTTGGGTGCTAACCATCTGCTCCACTATTACCTTATATCTCCTTCTTCTTTATTTTCATGCTAATTAACTTAGAGTTGAAGTGCTGATAGATGAATAGATAGGATGAAGAAGTGGAGGGTTGAGTCAAATTGCAGGTGTATGCAGCTGCCAGCATCTCAGAGGAAAAACAGTCATTGATACTATAAACCTATATTTTCTCTTGGTACTACAATACTGCACTCAGAACCATTACTTTTTCATTTATTTTATAACAATATAAGGGCAGCACACGATGCTTTCTAATTGACAAAAGATAATTGTGTAGCAGCACAAATGCTTGCACTGCGCCAAGAAAATAAACTCTACCATGTTGTCTAGGCTCTCTGGCTACACAGGCTGGGTCAGCCCGACTCCATAAATGATAATTTAGCTGGTTTACCTCGAATTTTTCTCCTTAAATCGAATAAGAGCTCTTTTGTTTAATTTTCATTAAAGCAAATCCTCAATCATTGGTTGCTCACTCAGCAGGACTTGCTTGTAATACCTGTCATTAAATCTCTTTTAAAAGTGTTGAAATAGTTATACAGTATCTTTATTGGTTAATAAGTGTCACATTCTTACTTTACAGGTGGGTGTATCCTTTTTGAACTACTTACCATCACTCTCACTTGAGGTTGGTGTGGGAAGAAACAATCGATACCTCTTCATTATCTATGGTTCATTTGAATTTGCAGCCAAGATATTTTCATCTGTCATGAGTGATAAAGTGTTGCTGCAACAACGTTACCTCATCATTATTGCCTCTCTTAATTCAGCGCTGGCAAATTTAAGTAAGTACTGTACTTAGTAAAATAAATTGCAAACACAGTAGTTCTCCATCTTTAGAGGAATGAGAATATTCTAATATATAATTAGTTGACCATGATTTAGTTTGTAATTGCTTATTGTCAGCTTATATGTATATCAAGTCTAGTGTATATTCTTTAGCAGTGGTGCACAATTTCTTGTATGCAGGTATATGGTGTTATGACTAAAATAACAAGACAGTAAAATGATAAAAGACTGAATTTATGACTTGATAAATTTTTCCAAGAAAGCCTTGTCATTCAAATCCTTTGATCATATTTTATATATCAAATTGATCAGTTTACTTTAAAGTGTCTTCGTTCTCTTACACTTCGAAACTCAGTCTTGTATCATACAGTTTGTGTGCATAATTTACTGTATTTCCATCAGTTAATTTCCAATATCTTATAATTTATTGCCTCAGCACATTTTTTACTGGTACAGGTTAAATCTCCCTAGTACTGATTTCTGTGAACTGAAAACTCCTGTGGTCGAGGCTCTTTTAGCAAATAATGCTTAAAGATTAAGCTATTGTTATATCGGTAAACTAGGTGCATGAATTAGGTATTCCAAGAATTTTGTCATTATCATCACCATTTTTTCAGTCATTTTTCACAGTTGCATAGATTAGACATGATTACCAGATAGCAGCTCTCCAAGCTGCTTGGTTTCTTGCATCATGATTTATTATCTTTGGGGTCATCTCCCCTCCACATTCAGACTAATGCAAATTCTGATCCAATCGGTCTCCTCCATTCTCTGCACATGCCTAAATCATCCTAACTTAGCTCTAGGCAAAACCTAGCCAATACTCTCGATGCTAAGCTGAGCTGTCCTCATAAGTCAAGTTGACACTGGCGAGGTTTAATGGACATCTCTGACATAGTGCAGCCATTGAAGACGTCACAAAATATTGGGCCATTTATACAGGGGAATTAAAAGATAGACAAACATGGACGATGATAACCTTCGCCATGCAATTAGAGCTTCATCCTGCTGCTTGGTCCACTTTATAATGTAGATTTTGCTCCTAATCATATCCTTTTTATCCTGTTCCCTCAATATTCTTTCATTCAGTTTATTTCTTTTACTTTCCTTTCATCTTTTTTTTTTTTTTTTTTCTTTTTTTTTTTTTTTTTTTTTACCACTTGTCCGCTTACTAGTCCTTCGGGCAATTGGCCCATCCAGTGTCAGTACAGGAGGAAGCCGGAATCCAGGAAAACTGTGATGCTTGGTAGGGTCACACTGGATAATACCCTTCTCACATGTGTCCGGGTCAAGCAGGACTCTAACTCTTGACTTATTATTGAGAGATACACACATTACCACTGTAATACCAACACTCCAGAACCCATTCCTTTACCTTCTGTGCTGGGAATGCTGGTTTATTATCAGATCATTGAAATGTGATTAAATTACTATACAGGAATACCTCAGTTATCGCAAGGGATGTGATACTAAAAGTTATTGTTATTAACGAAACTGTGAAAATTGGGGCAATTTTCCCAATAAGAATTAATATAAATAGGGGGGGGGGGAGGATGCATTCCCAGCTGGCAACTTCACCACATATTTTTCTATACATACTCCTCATTATCCAAGGCTATTAGGGACCAGGGTCACATGTATACTGTAGTACCAGTAAATGTGAGGAATAAATAAAACAAAAGAAAAAATATTGCATTGCCAGTTGGTAATCAAATATACTATAGGACTAGCTGTCTGTCTGTCTGTCTGTTCTGGGCAGCCGAAACGGCACAATCGTTTTTCATGAAACTTGGTGGAAAAATCGCAAAAAATTCCTAGAGTGGAACAAACCTGGTCCCATGTTGATGGTTTCTTTAGGAAGGCATTAATTAACCATTTTATTTACGATGGAAAACGATGCAAGTCTACGGACTTGGCGCACCCTCATTCGCTGTACGCTGTCAGCCGGATACAATACAGTACAATACCATACAATACCGTACCATACCATACAATACAATGACCATGATTATAACAACCACGACCATGATTATAACAACCACGACCATGATTATAACAACCACGACTATGATTATAACAACCACGACTATGATTATAACAACGACCATGATTATAACAGCCACGACAATTATTATAACAACCACGACCATGATTATAACAACAACCATGATTATAACAGCCACGACTATGATTATAACAACCACGACCATGATTATAACAACAACGACTATGATTATAACAGCCACGACCATGATTATAACCACGACCATGATTATAACAACCACGACTATGATTATAACAACCACGACTATGATCATAACAACCACGACCATGATTATAACGACCATGATTATAACAACCACGACCATGATTATAACAACCACGACCATGATTATAACAACCACTACCATGATTATAACAGCCACGACAATTATTATAACAACCACGACCATGATTATAACAACCACGACCATGATTATAACAACCACGACCATGATTATAACAACCACGACCATGATTATAACAACAACGACTTTGATTATAACAACCACGACCATGATTATGACAACCACGACTATGATTATAACAACCACGACAATGATTATAACAACCACAACCATGATTATACCAACCACGACCATGATTATAACAACCATGACCATGATTATAACAACCACGACTATGATTATAACAACCACGACCATGATTATAACAACCACGACCATGATTATAACAACCACTACCATGATTATAACAGCCACGACAATTATTATAACAACCACGACCATGATTATAACAACCATGACCATGATTATAACAACCACGACCATGATTATAACAACCACGACTATGATCCTAACCACGACCATGATTATAACAACCACGACTTTGATTATAACAACCACGACCATGATTATAACAACCACGACTATGATTATAACAACCACGACAATGATTATAACAACCACAACCATGATTATAACAACCACGACCATGATTATAACAACCACGACCATGATTATAACAACCACGACTATGATCCTAACCACGACCATGATTATAACAACCACGACTTTGATTATAACAACCACGACCATGATTATAACAACCACGACTATGATTATAACAACCACGACCATGATTATACCAACCACGACCATGATTATAACAACCATGACCATGATTATAACAACCACGATTATGATTATAACAACCATGACTATGATTATAACAACCATGACCATGATCATAACAACCACGACCATGATTATAACAACCACGACTATGATTATAACAACCACCACTATGATTATAGCAACCATGACCATGATTATAACAACCACGACCATGATTATAACAACCACGACCATGATTATAACAACCACGACTATGATTATAACAACGACCATGATTATAACAACCACGACCATGATTATAACAACCACGACTATGATTATAACAACGACCATGATTATAACAACCACGACCATGATTATAACAACCACAACCATGATTATAACAACCACGACCATGATTATAACAACCACGACCATGATTATAACAACCACGACTATGATCCTAACCACGACCATGATTATAACAACCACGACCATGATTATAACAACCACGACTATGATTATAACAACGACCATGATTATAACAACCACGACCATGATTATAACAACCACAACCATGATTATAACAACCACGACCATGATTATAACAACCACGACTATGATTATAACAACCACGACCATGATTATAACAACCACGACTATGATTATAACAACCACGACAATGATTATAACAACCACAACCATGATTATAACAACCACGACCATGATTATAACAACCACGACCATGATTATAACAACCACGACTATGATCCTAACCACGACCATGATTATAACAACCACGACTTTGATTATAACAACCACGACCATGATTATAACAACCACGACTATGATTATAACAACCACGACCATGATTATACCAACCACGACCATGATTATAACAACCATGACCATGATAATAACAACCACGACTATGATTATAACAACCATGACTATGATTATAACAACCATGACCATGATTATAACAACCACGACCATGATTATAACAACCACGACTATGATTATAACAACCACGACTATGATTATAACAACCATGACCATGATTATAACAACCACGACCATGATTATAACAACCACGACCATGATTATAACAACCACGACTATGATTATAACAACGACCATGATTATAACAACCACGACCATGATTATAACAACCACGACTATGATTATAACAACGACCATGATTATAACAACCACGACCATGATTATAACAACCACAACCATGATTATAACAACCACGACCATGATTATAACAACCACGACCATGATTATAACAACCACGACTATGATCCTAACCACGACCATGATTATAACAACCACGACTTTGATTATAACAACCACGACCATGATTATAACAACCACGACTATGATTATAACAACCACGACCATGATTATACCAACCACGACCATGATTATAACAACCATGACCATGATTATAACAACCACGACTATGATTATAACAACCACGACTATGATTATAGCAACCATGACTATGATTATAACAACCATGACCATGATTATAACAACCACGACCATGATTATAACAACCACGACTATGATTATAACAACCACGACTATGATTATAGCAACCATGACCATGATTATAACAACCACGACCATGATTATAACAACCACGCCTATGATTATAACAACCACGCCTATGATTATAACAACGGCGACCATGATTATAACAACCACGACCATGATTATGGCAACCACGACCATGATTATAACAACCACAACCATGATTATAACAACCACGACCATGATTATGACAACCATGACCATGATTATAACAACCACGACCATCTGGAGAACGATGTCGCTGTACCCTGTCAGCCGGACGGCAGGTGCGCGCTAGCCAAGCACGAGCGTTCGAACTGTCATGCCTCGGTAAACTGTACCACCGGACTCGCCACCGGGCACGAAGGGCCCACGATCATTTGTGGTTTCACTATGCACAGGAGACTGGACCAGTTGAAATCTCCACCACCGCTCAATCCTCACACAATCTGAGCAACTTATGCAGTAAGAAATGTTTTATAATGATCTACTGTAGATACTGGGATCAGCAGTGACATAATCAAGTTTGAGGATGACACCAAAATAGGGCGGCAGATTAATTCAGGGCAGGATGCAAGTGTAGCGTACTTAATATTGGAAGAACAAATACTGTCAATGTATACAGACTTAACAACATCAACCTAGAGAAGTCGACTTGTGAAAGAGACTTAGGGGTATTTGTAAGCCCGGACCTACGGCCTAGAAAACAGTGCGTTAATGTTCGAAATAAGGCAAACAGAGTATAAGGTTTTATATCTAGAAGTGTAAGTAATAAGAGTGCAGAGGTCTTATTGCAACTATATCTTGCGCTAGTTAGGCCGCACCTCGATTATGCGGTTCAGTTCTGGTGCCCCTATTATAGAATGGATATCAATTCACTGGAGTCGGTGCAGCGAAGAATGACGAAAATGATTCCGGGACTTAGAAACCTTCCATATCAAGATAGGTTAAAGAAACTAAACTTGCATTCCCTAGCAAGACGAAGAGTGCGTGGAGATATGATAGAAATATTTAAATGGGTGAAAGGAATCAATAAAGGAGATATAGATAAAGTTTTTAAAATATTCGAGCAGGATAGGACCCGTAGCAACAGATTTAAGTTGGATAAGTTTAGGTTTAGGAGGAAGATAAGAAGCAACTGATTCACAAATAGGATGGTGGACGAGTGGAACAATCTTAGCAACTTTGTAGGACTGCAGGAACGCTGGAAAGTTTTAAAAGGAGGCTAGATGGATTCATGGATGATAGAGAGTAGTAGTAACTCTCGACAGGAGCTGCCATGCACAGGCCAACCGGCCTATTGCAGACTCCTTGTTTTCTTATGTTCTTATAATTTTTATCGTTTGGACCTTCTGATAATAATTTCTTTATTTTAATTTTTTGCTCTTTCTTTATGAAGATTGTGTGTGTTTGTAACAGAAAAAACAACAACACTCACCATCACAACGAGCAATAACAACACTCACCATCACCAACAACAACAACAACAGGCACCATCAACACTCTCCATCACGACCACCAACAACAGTCGCCACCACCACCAACAACTCTCGCTACCACCACCAACAACAACACTCGCCACCACCATCAACAACAACACTCGCCACCACCACCACCACCAACAACAACAACAACAACAACAACAATTGCCACCACCACCAACAACTGTCGCCACCACCACCAACAACAACACTCGCCACCACCACAAACAACAACAATTGCCACCATCACCAACAACTGTCGCCACCACCACCAACAACAACACTCGCCACCACCATAAACAACAACAATTGCCACCACCACCAACAACAACAATTGCCACCACCACCAACAACAACAATTGCCACCACCACCAACAACTCTCGCCATCACCACCAACAACAACACTCGCCACCACCAGCAACAACAACTCGTTATAAGAGTACAGTAGAACCTCGCTAAATCGTACTAATTGGGGAAGACCCCAGTCCGAAAAATGTAAATATATTGGGGGGGGGGGGGGGGGGGGCTGGAGATAACACTGCTTAACTGATTAAAGATAATCAATTGTTGTTATGTTATTAATGCATTTCAACAACTAAGATCTTTAAGTGTATAACAAGGTTATTAAAACAATATTTCATCAAAAATTAAAAAAAAAATATGAAACAGTACTCTCTGGTTTGTAAATCAGATATAAGTCTGGTTGTCAACAACTGTTGTCACCGAGATGATTGCTATTTACTGTAAAGTGTTATATGTAAGTAACTACAGAATTTGTCTTATTAATAAAGAGAAAATTGTAAACTGTACAGTACGATAAAAACAAGAACAAATAAGTGTAGGAGTATATTGTTTGTGGAAGATAAGTGTTTCTCTGTGAGCAGCTGGCAGAGGGGTGGGAGGTGGAGAGGGGGGGGGGGTATCATGGGTGGGTGGCTCCCTCCCCCTCTCTCCCACAAGATTCCTCTAACACTTCCTTATGCAATTCCATCACAATTCTCATATAATTTAGAATCATTTGGTGCCAGGTTGATAAAATATTATCCTAAAAGAATCAGCTTTCCCAAAAAGAATCCCACACTGAACACCATGAGTTATTTCATACTCATTTATTTACAAAGAGCAAACAGCTGATCAGCTTATCACAATATCTGCCACAATATCTGTCTTCAACCCTTAGTAAATTAGTACAGTACAGTTGTGTATTTTAGTATTTCTGTTGACCAGAGCATCTCAGAGTCCGGATAAAGCGAATTCCGATAAGTAATATCTCTGTTAGCTGGAATCCCTCAAACCTGGAACTCTTCGATAGCCGGAATTGAAATTTTTCGAGGAGCACATTTTCCGAAAAATTCCGAGAAAGTTTTCTCGATACCCGGAAAATTCTGGGGATGGGGGAGCTTTTTTCCGGGTTTGAGAAATGAAAATCAGGTGCATTTTCTGGAAATTCCGAGAAAATTTTTCTAGTACAGTAGGATCGGGATATATCACGAGATAGAGTCCAAGGATGTTCGCTATATACTAAATCGCGATATATAATTACATGTAATCAATGGGGGAAAATAGGGTTAGGTTCTGGAGGCCAAAAAGAAAATGACTAAACTTGACTAATGAGTTCATTTTCTTAATAACTAAAGCACCAATGAACACTAGACTCTGGAACAAAGGGCTATTTCAATATCAATATCAAGGAACACCAGACTCAGGAACACTAGACTCGGCAGCTGACGCACCATCCTGGGAACACCAGACTCGGCAGCAGACGCCATACTGCCACCCTCACTTGACAATCCCACACCTACATAAACGAACACCATTATCTTCACTTTACTTTTCATGTCACTAGCAACCCATTTACGCTCGCTTTAGAAATTTGAATCTGCACCAGACTCGGCTGCTTTCTCGTCACTCGCGAGCTTGAATGCGTGAGTGAGCAGCCACGGTGGCGCCTCTGGTAAGCAAATAACGCAGTTGTTTGCCATGGCTGTACATTTGAAATATTTCTTGTCCGATTTTCCTCGCGAAATAAAAAAAAATTTTCGCTATAGTATATAGGAAAATTTTGATAATTTTGGTAGCCTCGATATAAAAAAAAGTCATTATATAAAGTTGCGATATATTCCGACCCTACTGCACCCGGAATATTCCGAGGATGAGGGATATTTTTCCTGGTTCGAGAGATGATGTAATGTGCACTTTCTGGAACTTCCGAGAACATTTTCCATTTCCTGGAAAGTTCTGGGGATTAGGGATTTTTTCTGGCTTTGAGAGAGTCGTTTCATTACCCGGAAATCTGTCACTCCTGGAAGTGCTCTGCACCAATTGTTCCGGCTAACAGAGATATCAGCATTGAAATTTGATTTATCAAGGTTTTACTATACTGAACTGTATTCACTATCCGTGATTTAGCAGTAAAGTGGATCAATTTTATCTGACCATCTATGTAAAAAGTCCCCTCATTTAAGTGGATTCCACTCAAAAACTCTGAAAACTCCAGATAAAATCTATGGAAATCTATGAATTTAAAAGTTCTGATAAAATCTAATGATTTTTAGCTGAAGCGTTTGAAATTTTATCCTCTTCCTGACATCCTGCAAGCACACACGTCTCAGCGCCAGTCTCCTGCTTTGTTTCGTCCAAACCAGTGCTGTGTTGTGTTTACTCCTGCTTTTGTTGTGTCGTTTCGTGCATGTTGTGGTGAATTATTTTATAATTTTTGTAGCCATGAGTTCCCAACCAAAACAGGGTGGTGCAGCACTCAAAGGGAAGCACACTAGCTATAGTATACTGTAGATGTAAAATTAGAAATGATTAGGCAAAAGAAGAGTGGGAGTGGACGATCAACCTAGTCCTGTTTGTTTTTCATTCTCCGACTAATCCTCCACCCCCCAACACCTACCTCCATCAATCCAATCAAGCCAAACATCTCTACCTTTGAAGCTAAGTAAATAAAAATATTTTATTATATTATTATGTTTATTATTTTATTATATTCCTCGGGAGGCGCCATAGCCGACACACTACCACGAGTCAACCCTCTCCGGGCGCTCCTAGTGAGCGAGCCTTTAGCTTGGTGGTCGCTGTAAACAACTTTGCCCCGCTGACTCCGTCTTGTGATTGTTGTCCATCTATTGTTCTGAGCTATTTGCATGGAGCAGTATCAGTCCATGCTTGGGGATAACTAGCAGAAATATAGTATCCCAGGTTAAGTATATAACCACTGAATGTGAGTTAAAAGTGCCATGTTGTTCCTTCCGAACTAACAGGATGTATTTTGTGTTCCTCTAATTGTGGAGTTTGTCTAGTGTGTTATGTATTTATCGGTATTGACCATGAAATAATAACCTGAGTGTATAATGTTATAACCAAGAATTGAGGATGTAATTTGTTACTTGCAAAAGTAAGACCTGAGGGTCCAGTGTTATCTGACCTTGTGTAGTAACTCATGAATCTTACTTGCCAGAGAAATAATACAACAGTTGTCTAATGAAGTAATGAGTAATTGAAGGTGTTAAATGATATAATAAGTATTTGGAGTTGTTTAATGATATAATAAGTACTTGAAGTGTTTAATGAATTAATAAGTAATTGTGAATCTATTTTGTCAATGGTACAGTAAGACCTGAGGGTCCAGTCTTGTCTGAATAAACTTAATAGTTGGTTAATGATGGATTGCCGGTCTATTTTTTGATTGGTACAGTAAGACCTGAGGGTCCAGTCTTGTCTGAGTGAATTTAAGTGACATCTTATTCGCTCGCTGTGTTAAAAAATATTAACTTAGTAATTTACGAGTATCACCACTCTATTCCTTCTAAACATTGATTTCCAGAAAATAATACTTACTCACGTGCCTATAAACACTCTACCACACTACCCAAAAGCTTTCCATGAGATATGTTATATTCTAATAAAAGTCTGGCTGGTGGCAGGCTACCGTTGTAAGTATAATAAGTGTTGTACTAAGAATAACATGGTTTGCCAGACTAATCCATGGTTGTGAATATAATAAAACAAGTATACTTCAGCAAGGTAAGGACATATAAATTTAGAAAATATAATATACATTGTATGAAAAGAAATGAAAGACTTGGAAACTATAAGCAGAGAAATATCAGAATTACTTATACAGTGGTCCCTCGGTTAACGAACACAATCCGTTCCAGCAGGTTGTTCGTTAACCGAAACCATTGTTTCAATGGGTTTTTGGGTAATTGGTTCCAGCTCACCGAAAATTGCCTAAA
Source organism: Homarus gammarus (assembly GCA_958450375.1). Classification (NCBI taxonomy): domain Eukaryota; kingdom Metazoa; phylum Arthropoda; class Malacostraca; order Decapoda; family Nephropidae; genus Homarus; species Homarus gammarus. The sequence goes on along the minus strand of CAUDMG010004029.1, from coordinate 635,480 downwards.
TTCAACAAAAAAGGTAGAAAAGTACACTTACTTTGAGGTGTGTATGTAGAAGGCTCCTGGATGATGATGATGATGATGATGATTGGAATTGGAATGGGGGTGGAGGAGAAGGAAGAAGAGAAGGCATTGGGGTGGAAAAGAAGTCACCCCATGGCACCATTTCACCCTTAAAATTTTAGTTCTCTTGGTGTATTTCAAGATTATTTTCTTTAAATCAACACTGCACTGCATTATATATTGTCAATATGTAAAATATATTTCAAAATTACCAATAATTTGCTTGGAAACACAGAAAAAAAGCGTTTAGTTGAAGAGAGTCTCAAGCAAGATGTTACCTCCAGTGAAAACAGAGAGAGGCTAACTCCTGTTTGCTGTGTTAAGAGGCTGGATGCCGCGCAATAAACTAGTCACTTTACCTTCAATTATGTTCATTAATTGTTAAAATGACTAAAAAATTGAATATTAAACTTTTAAAATTATTGAATAGTACAGTATAAACTTCTTGATATTTACTAAAATAGTAAGGAATTTAAGCCCTAGAACCAACTAATGTATTGGCGGACTAATACTAAAGCTGGTTGACCGACTAGTGCAAGCGAAAACATGTTGAGGTCGGTTCGTAAGAAATTCGTTAACCGAATTTTTGTTCGTTAACCGAATTTAAGAATGTTATGGGAGGCAGTTCGTTAGCCGAAATTTCGTTAACCGAGGGATCACTGTATAAGAATATAGGCAAGAATATAAGGTATATATACATAAAGAATTGAAGAAAATAACAGAAAAGAATATCTGGATAATAAAATATGAAGTAAAGGGCAATCCGCCCATTACACTGGCTCCTGCCTTGCCTTGTACAGTATTGTATCAACCACCAAGAAATCGAAACAAAATAAATTTTATACTTTATGCGATTTTTTTTCTAATAGTATTAAAAAGAATTAACTTAAAAATTTACCCAATTTCCGTAAGGGCGAATTTTTTGTCCGTATCTCGAATTTATTGGTCATAATTTGCAAAATCCGTAAAAGCGAGTTTCCGTAACCCGGGGATGCCTGTACAATACTTTACACCAAAACATTATTATGAATACTTTTCTACAGCTATTCCTACATAAACAGAAAGGCCCTCTAAATGAAGGGGGGTAAGAACAATCATGCATAGCTACATAAATATTACGAATTGCAATAAAAATACGTCAGCATATAACCATAGGCAACACTTTTCCTCCGGAATTTTTCTGAGTATTTTTGTAATTTTCTGATTTTCATCGTATTTTCAGCCAGATGCTCAGTTTAATTTGTGTATAAACATCCCATAGTTTGCTCTAGACATACAAATTTTAGTACAGGATTTTAACTTGATTACATTTGAGTACAGGTTGTGATATTTCATGAGGCTGCTCCGCAGTTGCTCAGTAATTGAATATTGTAAGATATAAGTGACAATTATGACGACAGGTATTCTATAACAGTAAAACCCTTAGCCATGAAGTGTAATGGTATGTAACCCTCAAATATCATCACAAGAAACAGAGATTTGAGGACTATTAGTGTTTACTGTAATGTGTTTGTGGGTTGAAGGCTGGACAGTTTCTGCCCATAGCCAAAACAAACTTGCGCCGGGATATCAACTTTTAGGATTTGAAACCAGTATTATAATACTGAAATTGTTCAAACTTAGCTCTATTTAGTAACTAAAACAGTTAAATGTAAACAAATTATTAAGAAATAGATTAATCCATATTTGGATTTTCTCTTAGATGATGATAGTTTAACCAATTGTTCTCAACAGCTCAATTGCCAACCTCCAATCACTATTGGATGTGTGAGAATTTTGATAACTACTTTCTGATCTGGACGGGGGATATGAAAATGGTTTATCTCACTTATGTCGACAGGCACGTCAGAAACGGGCAGAGAGTGGTCCCCGATTCACACCTGTTTCCCATCAAACGGTCTGGGCTCTGGTTTATCATCATCAATGGCTATCCTCCCCCTACACCCTTACTTGGCTGGCTCTAAGGTCCCATCTAGCATAAATAACCACACCCCTGAGAAAGGTTCGTAAATGAGTCGTATCCCTCTATATTAAACTCACAATCCTCAGGTCAGCTCTCCTGTTCTTATAAAACAGTTCAACAACACCTATTATATCAGGTTGATCATTCTTGAGTAAAGTTGAAGAACGTGTCTTTATTAGTGTGTAGTCCCCCCAAAAAAGTAAAGCTACTAAGGCTGGGTCCAGGCTGATGCAACAGATGCACTTGCATCACTCAAATAATTGACTTATTGGTAACATGATTTGATTGTCAGCATTGACCTATGTGACCCACCCGCTTCTGACAGTAGCTGTCACCCCAACATCTCTCTCTTTCTCTCTCTCTCTCTCTCACACACACACACACACACAAACAGGTAGTAGGCAGCTATCAAACAGGGAGGTGCTACCACCTGGGAAGATATTGGAAGCATAATGTACAGTGACCCCTCCGTTAACAAACGCAATCCGTTCCAGAAGGTCGTTCGTTAACCGAAAAGTTCGTTAACCGTAACCATTGTTTCAATGGGTTTTTGGGTAATTGGTTCCAGCTCACCGAAAATTTCCTAAATTCAACAAAAATGGCAGAAAAGTTCACTTACTTTGAGGTGTGTATGTAGAAGGCTCCTGGATGATGATGATGATGATGGGATTTAGAATGGGGGTGGAGGAGAAGGAAAAAGAGAAGGCATTGGGGTGGAAGAGAAGTCACCCCATGGTGCCATTTCACCCATAAAATTTTAGATCTCTTGGTGTAATTCAAGATTATTTTCTTTAAATCAACACTGCACTGCATTATATATTGTCAATATGTAAAATATATTTCAAAATGACCAATAATTTGCTTGGAAACACAGAAAAAAAGCGTTTAGTTGAAGAGAGTCTCAAGCAAGATGTTACCTCCAGTGAAAACAGAGAGAGACTAACTCCTGTTTGCTGTGTTAAGAGGCTGGATGGCACGCATTAAACTAGTCACTTTACCTTCAGTTATGTTCAATAATTGTTAAAATGACTAAAAAATTGAATATTAAACTATTAAAATTATTGAATAGTATAAACTTCTTGATATTTACTAAAATAGTAAAGAATTTAAGCCCTAGAACCGATTAATGTATTGGCGGACTGATACTAAAGCTGGTTGACCGACTAGTGCAAGCAAAAACAGATGTTGAGGTCGGTTCATAAGATCTTCGTTAACCGAATTTTTTTTCGTTAACCAAATTGAAGATCCTTATGGAAGGCAGTTCGTTAATCGAAATTTCGTTAACCGAGGTGTTCGTTAAACGAGGAGTCACTGTATTGTCTAATAATAGATCCTGCTGCCATATGGGATTACAAAAATTGTGACCAAGTCCATGGTTGCTGATCTGTCTTTTTGCCACATTTACGCACAATTGCAGGGTATCAATTGTTTCTCTTACTTTGACAACACAACATACTGTACCTACAGTATATAATTTTTACTATTGACCTTATTTTTTTTATGCCATTATTATTATTATTATTATTATTATTATTATTATTATTATTATTATTACAGGTTGTACCTCTCTAGTCCGGCATTCTGTGGTCCGGAACGATTTTGGTTTGTCCAATAGGTAGATAGGCAGCATTTTATTTTTATTTATTTATTTTTTTTTTTACTAATCTGAATTATTATTATTATTACAGGAGTATTAAATTTTTGCCCCTCAGGCCCCAATGTGGGTCAGTGACCTATGCCCGGGTGGGCTAATCCCCTTAAAACAAAAAAAAAGCCGCGGGAAATTAAGGTTTGTTTACATCCGGCAGTTCGGCTGCTCTCCCTCTCTCTCTCTCTCTCTGCTTGTCTATACAGAGTACAACATTTAATCCTTCAATATATATGAGCAGTAAATAAGTGTTGCTTTCATATTCTTATGTAGAGTAATGACGATATATTTTCACATGTGCGCACTTACATACGAGCAGTCTCACTTTTTTTTTACCATTAATGGTTAGCCACTTATATTGTTCCATTTATTAACATTAAATAACATTACAGGTATTTCAAGCAACCATATTCATTTTTTACATTAATTTTACTACAGCTAAACTCAGGGTCTTATTTTCTTCAGTTTTATATGTAGAACCAATCAGTCACTGGTTTCGTAAGCTTTAACATAAACAATGCCGGCAGCCGTCTCGTCTCCTCTAATATTCCACGTATTATTAATAAATTGTATTGTTGATTTTGCACACACACACACATTAATTCAATAAAAACAAATTCAGAAACATTAATTAAAATATATATGAACAGTAAATAAGTGTTGCTTTCATATTCTTATGTAAAGTAATGACGATATGTTTTCACGTGTGCGCATGCGCACTTACATATGCGATCTCTCTTTTTCTTTACCATTATCGTTAGCTACTTCTATTGTTCCATTTATTAACATTAAATAACATTGCTTAAAACAACCATATTAATTTTACTACAGCTACAACCAAGGTCTTATTTTCTTCAGTTTTATATGTAGAACCAGTCAGTCACTGGTTTTGTAATCAACGAAAACAATGCTGTGTCATTTCCTCGTGTGTTTTAATATTCTCCGTATTATTAATGAATTGCATTGCTCATTTTGCACACATAAACACTAATTCAATAAAAAAGACATTCAGTAATAAACAATAATGAATCTTTTGTACATAAGAGAAATGACGCTGTTTACACTATTATGCACGTCGTCTGCACGTTGGCGGGCCGTTCAAACCCGTCGAAATTCAAGTTTCCGCCGTCAAAGTTTTCATTTATTATTTTTATGTGTGTTCCAATAAAATACGTTAAGAATTAAAAACTCGCGAAATTTGAGAAGCTACTATACGACATTTAACCCTTCAATATGTCTTCAAAGAGACCATGACGCAGAGAAAGTGGTGCTAGTGCTTCCAGGCATAAGCTCAAGTCACTATCTATCCAGGAAAAGGGTGAATTTCCATGGTCCGGCAATTTCCATGGTCCGGCACCGATCAGGTCCCGAGGTTGCCGGACTAGAGAGGTACAACCTGTATTATTAATTATTATTAATTATTATTATTATTATTATTATTATTATTATTATTATTATTGTTGTTGTTGTTGTTGTTGTTGTTGTTGTTGTTGTTGTTGTTGTTGTTATTTCGCCCCCCCAGGCCCTGATGGAGGTCATTAACTCATACCCGAGTGAAGTAATCCCCGTAAAAAAAAAAAACACCAGCCACAACCACCCACACGGGAATTACAGAACAACACGACCAGAGTGAGGGTGACGACTGCTGTTGTGATGTGTGGCTGGTTTAGTGCTTTGTTTTATAATATTATATTAAGTGTAGCACTTATTCTATGACAGAAATTTGTGTGTGGTTAACTAATGCACAAGTCCGTGACTGCAGGGTAGTGAGCTAAAGATGAGCTGTTGAGGAGCACTTGGCTACACTCCTTTCCACTCCATCTCTCTAATTACCCACACTTTTGTGTTTTCTCACTCCATATTTTAAAATGTCATGTAACATAATGATGAAGGGATACAACGTTGTTCACTTAAATTGTACTTACACTCAATTTTGTGGGTAGAGATGAGTGCTGCAGGCACAGTGGTACCAAAGAAACTGATAAGCGCATCATCTCACCATTAACCACAATCTCCCTCTCCTGGGAGAGGATTACTCCACACCGTAACGCATGGAGGAGCACCACACGAGAAGGTGTCAATACTTTCGAGTTAGCCCAACTACATACCGAGGCAGACAAGCGTCAACGCCGGAAAGAGGCAGCTGCTGCCCCTCCCATGCTAGATGTAGCCCCCACATGTGCAACATATATGGACGACCCTGCCAGTCCTTCATCAGCCTTTCAAGTCACCTTGGAGCTCATCAGCGAACATCCTTAATAACTCACATCATTTTTTCATGGCTGGATGATTGTCATACTTGATTTAGAATGAGAGCAAAGTAGAAGCAGTGTGTGACATAATACACGCTCATCTTCTGCCTTTTTCTCGGGAGGATTACCATCACCATCGTGATGGGTCGTTCGACCTATGCCCGGGTGGGCTAATTCCCCTAAATAAATAAATAAATAAATAAAATCCAAAATCTTATAATTTTTCTGAGGCGGAGTGTATGTTCATCTTATTGTTAACCAATCACAGTGCAGCATTATGGGCAAGTCCATTCTAAGAGTTGGGTAATTAACTGCTCACTCATGGGTTCAAAGAAGGAAAGAGGCCAAGGGATTGCTTGTTGGCGGGAATTTCAAATGATCGCAAACGGCAGTAATTTCAGACGAGAAATATTTAAGGGTTTGTTTCAAATTTTTATTCCCCCTCATAGGGTCTATACTGTTCAAAATCCGGAATTAAGAGGTTCGGACCTTTGAGGGTTATATACGAGTTCCGCAGACGTTCTTAAGTCGAACCACATATGCATAACGTACTTACAAAACAATGTTTAAAATCACATTTTATCACAGCCTAAGTCCCTATATACACCTAAAATACCTAATTCAAGAGAAAAGAAGAAATAGAATGACAAAATACTGTAAATGAAAGTAAAAAAAATAAGGCATCAGTTAAATAAAAAACTGCAAATTTAAAGTTGAACTTTATGGGACCTCGTTTGTATCGGCGGATGTTCGTAAGTCAGATGTGCATGACCTGGAGACCTCCTATACTTCAAAATAATCTCATAGGTAAACTTCACCAAAATTGATTCTCCTACCTATAGCCTTTCTTTGTTCAATAATATTCTTTAAATAATTATTAGTCCATTTGGGGTAATTTTTATTTAATCTAGGTTTTCTGTATGGTATATTCTGCCTTTGTGCATTAAGTAACTCATTGTTTAAATTGTTATGGTACTCATCAACCTCATATCTCATGGTCTGGTCACCTGGTAAAGTGGGGTCACCCTCTGTGGTCACATTATGTGAGGTCACATTATTTGAGGGGCTCCGCGCCGCCCTGGGCGAAACCGCTTTTATGTTGGATATCAATTTCAACCCCCCCCCCTCTATGATCTGAGTATAGTTGGAGGTCCCTTACGACACGGAAAATATGGTCGATTTGCCCGCAAAGAGAAACTTCTACTTTTACTTTTCGCTGCTGCTGGCTCAGGGTGCCAAGTTCTGGCTCCGTTTCCAAAGGACCGTGCATCCCATACACAGAGCGAGATGGGCTGGCGAGGAGAGACGCTAGCCAATGAGCACGCATGAGGCAGCTCTTCTCGCTCACTGATTGGCTGGTGGCCGCCAACATCGTTTTGGCGCATAGGGCCCTTTGGAGTGAGAATAATAATAATAATATTATATGATTATTTATTTTGTTACCATTTGCAACCAATATTTGCCATATAGAATTCTTACTGCTCATTTTGCATTTACATAATTTACCTTTATAATAGGAAATAATTTAGTGCCAGAAAATGCACTCAAAGATCGGTTGGGGTTGAAAAAAACATAATCTATTATTTTAATAATGTGTTATAAGAATATTTTCTCAGTGGGTTCATAATCTACAGATTTCAAACTTCATTTTGAAAAAAAAAAATAACGCTCAAGCTCAAAAATAACGGAGTTATGATAGGTTGAATCTTCGCTGTAGTTTGACTGCATTTTCTGGCACATAGGGGCCCTTTGGACGGGGAGCCCCTCATTTACATCCCAGTGTGAGGTTGTCTAATTCACCTTCTAATGTAACACTTCCCTCAGCTGTCTTTTAAACCCATCAAAGTTTGTACAGTAATATCTCCCTGAGCCGGAATCCCTCAAACCCGGAACTCTCTGATAGCCAAAACTGAAATTTTCCGAGGGGTACATTTTCCGTAAATTCTGACAAAAAATTCCCGATACTTGGAAAATTTCGGAAAATTCCCGGGATGGGGAAATTTTTCCGGGTTCGAGAGATGAAAATCAGGTGCATTTTCTGGAAATTACGAGAACATTTTTCCATTACCTGGAAAATTCCGGGGATGAAGGATATTTTTCTGGGTTCGAGAGATGATGTAATGGGCAATTTCTGGAACATCTGAGAACAGTTTTCCGTTACCCGGAAAATTTCTGGATGAGAGATTTTTCTGGCTTTGAGAGAGTCATTTTGTTACCCGGAAATCTCTCATTCCCGGAAGTGCTCTGCACCAATTGTTCCGGCTAACGGTGATATCACTGTACTTAGGAAACCCTGGGACTTCTATGGAATCTTCCTTGCAACTGACAGTACAGTAAGTCCTATTTTGAATCTCACTACCTTGTGATTGCTGTTAGCTAATTTGTTGAGCGTATAGATGTTAACGCCTTCTAGTTCTTTTATGGATTACAGTCAGGTGGAACACTTTTGCTTTCACCCAGGATATTGAACAAGATTATGGATATGTGTAACAAAGATGTCCATTTACAAGTATTTACACTGGTAATTGGCATGCATGAAGACAGTACAGAGCAACATAAACATATTTGGTATGGGACTGCCGGACTGCTGGTCGAAACAACTGTCTGGAGTGTAGATACTAGATGTCAAGCATGGGGTATTGTATATAAACATGGCACAGGTGGTAAATAAGAATTTTCTCAACAACTTTACAGGAGAGCAAGTATCCTCCTAGTCGCCACAGGTATACTTGATAATGGACCCGGGAGGAACGGCACAGAGACTAGGGCTGACAGTGTCCAAGCTGGCGTGCTGACATACAAGGCAAGGAGTGCATCAGTTCACACTAATGTGACCATGAATAAAAAGAGCAAGCAGGTGACCAACTGGGTCAGAGGAAGTTTGGCAATATGTTGAGTGCCATGTAAACAATATGATCTCTGACCACACCCCACAAACCACAAGGAATAAAGTAAATGAGGTAACTGCAGAGAATGGAGGGAGACTGAAGTCAATACAAAGACCAGAGACATTACAGAGAAAATTGTCCAGCTTGAAAGTCATGTTCACTAATACTGACACGTTCCTTGAAAAGAGTGCAGCGTTTGTAACACAACCGAGGGTACATAAACCCGATATAGTAGGTGTTATAGAACTGTTGTACTAAAACAGGAGAATCAAACCGGAGGAATGTGAGTTCAGTGTAGATGGATCAGACTAATTTACGAACCTTTCCCAAGAAACTTGCAAGAGGGGTGTGGTTATCTATGCTAGGCAAGACCTAGCATAGGATGATAGAGAGTGGTAGTAACTCTTGACAGGGGCTGCCGTGCACAGGCCAACCGGCCTATTGCAGACTCCTTATGTTCTTATGTACTGTACGCTGCAGACAGATGAGTCGAGGCTGCCTCGTTCACCATAGCAGTGGAGTGCAGCCACAATTGGTAACAGTTATGTGTAAGCCAAAGAATGGAGAGTAAAGGCCGTAATGAAGTTTGGTGTGCAACCAGTAGATGGAGTTCTTATATGGAAAATTATTTTTCACTTTTCTACTCTTAGTAATGATTAATATTTAATGTAATTTGAAAAAATGAATGACTATCTCTTTTCTTTTGTGACCAAGATAATGTCTTGTACATATTTTTTAGGGGGGGGGGTGTTAAGCAGCACCATGCATCTGCTTCACACCTCCCATAAAATATTCATATGAATATTGTATAAATGCAGTCCAGACTAAATGAGGTACTTCACCCTTGTACTGTAATGCTTCCCCATCTATCATCCAACCAACAAAAAGAACAGGCAATACAGTATACTCTCGATTTAAAACAGAATCCAATATACTGAACTCTCGATTTAGCGGAAGGGATTTTTCCCGTTATTTTTCGCTCAATTTAGTGAACTAGTTCGCTGAATTGAGATTAATTTCATTAATACGCTCACATCTACGGAGACACATGATACAGTAAACCTACTTCAGCCTACGGCAAATGTACTAAATGTATAAAAACAATAAATAATGATATAAAGCAATTACAGGAAAACTGAAAAAATGGCAAGAAAATCATTCCAAACCTAACTGCTCCCGGCCTGGGGACAAAGGTTCCTGGTGTAGTCGATTCCATCCCCTACAAACGCCGTTTGTCGCTGACTAGCCGACCCTCGAATTCCCCAGTGTATGCCTCGTGGTCTAGGTCAGCAACCAGCGCCGCCTTACATGATTGAGGTCAACTATTAAGCCACGCCTACCTCCGCTATATAAGACCTCACCTCGTGGTGACCTGTCTCTTTCTACACAGCCACCAGCAAGCAACACCTCCTCCTCCGCTCCTGCCTGGTGGCTCCCGCTCCAGCCGGCGACCATGACGACCCACAAACTGGTCCTCCTCTGAGCACCCTCACCAACCAGCTCTCTCTACTCAACGCTTGTAACCATGCTGCCTTCCCAGCACCAAGCTGCATTGTACATCCAATACAATATGTATACAGAGAGCACATTGTGAGTTTCCTTTCTCCATCCCACACTGGCATTATGAAAGACTGCACAATGTTTAGCCGCATCCTCACATGGTTGGTGCTTGGGTGGGAATACTGATCGCTTGGGTAATGCTGGATTTTGTTTTGCTCTCAGTCTATTTATACTTACTGTACAAACAAATATTTCTCTCCACGTTGAACACCCAGCCAGACGACCAGAGAGGTAGAATCAGCTGACGAACTGATAACACTGTGTGTATGTGGGGGTGGGAGGGTTTGGGGAGGGAGGAAAAGTTGGGGGAGTTCTTGAGTTACGTGTTGCATAATATAATCATATTTAATTTTATGCATTACAAAATAATGGAAGTAGAAGTGATTATTAAATTTAGGAATACGTTTTTTCCAATAGTGTTACATTGTTTGATTTTTTGCACTGTAAATGGTCATTTTTAATCTAAAGTTCGAGGCCAAAGAAACACGCGATCTTAACCTTCCCGCACCAACCATTGACTGCCACCTGTTCTCCCGTGCTATTCTTACTATGAATTATACTTATCACAATCTCCTTTAAAATACTTTAGCTTTTGTCTTTATTGAAGACATCTTCAGGCCCTGAGACCCACTAATCCCCCACCCATGAGAGGGTGACCTGACATTCCATCCCTGTAAATTCAATTGCATCTGAAGATGTCTTGAATGAAGACAAAAGCTAAGGTGCTCCAATGTATACTTAGTTGACCAAGCACTCGATTGAGTGGAAATTTCGATTTAACAAATGGGGGTGGCTCGAATAAGTTCGTTAAATTGAGAAAATACTGGACAGTAAACCCTCTAAGATCTGAACCCGGTAAATCCAGATTTTGGAAGATTCGGAAAAAAAATTTGGGGCTCTGGGCTAAGAAGCCTCCCTAAGAAGCATTCCCAAAACAGGGTAAAGGTAGTCTTAGGCTTGAAGTTTTTATCTTATAAAATGTCACAGATTAAAATTAGCAGAATATAACTCCCATTGCTGGAATCCTTGCAAGATAGTGAATAATTTGAGGAAAGACATCACATAGTTTGCAACAGAGATAAAAATTTTATTCCTTCAGTGTAGTACATTTGAGTACAAATTTTTCAACTCGTATTTTTGGGTAGATATATGTAACGTTCCTCATTTATTTTTACTCATTTACATGCACACACCATCCTAAATACATATTGTGAAAAAAGTAAAAGAAATAATTGTCTTAAGGGCAAACCTGTACTGTACTCAAATGTACTAGATAATTACTAAAATTATTATTAGTGCAAACTATAGCATATTTCTATTAAAATTAATCACTATCTTACAAGAATTCCAGCAATTGTAAGTTATATTCTGCCAAGGCAATTCAGTGACATTTTACACAAGCAAAAAACTTAAACTTTCTATAAAAGACTGATAACTATGTACTGGGTAATCTCCCCTCTGGCTGGTCAATACCTCACCTCAACCCCCCCCCCCCCTCCTCCCCCTTGCCTGGCTGTCAAGACCTCAACTCCTCCTCCCACCAGGGTGAAGGTGGTTTTAGGCTTAAAGTTTTTATCTCATAACATGTCACAGACTAAACATTGCAGAATATAACTTGCATTGCTGGAATCCTTGCAAGATAGTTTGCGAAAGAGATAAAAATTTTAGTCCTTTAGTGTTGTACATTTGAGTACAAAGTGATTACAGTAATCTGTTGCTATGGCTTTTTTCACAGGAAAATTCTGTATAACTAACCCCAGTAGTCAGGATAATATGCTCTGTATTTTTGTTGGTGTTTTTTTATATAATTATTTATCGTTTTTATACATTTAGTGCATTCGCCGGAAGATTCAGACAATCCCCTTTTTTGGACAGGTGGTTCCCCCCTTTTAGTCCGGCTCTTTGAGGGTTCACTGTATAATATAACCAAAATCATGATACAGTGGTATATAGTATTGTACAAGAAAACTTCCTTAATGATATTGGCTCGTCATGATTGAACTACAGCTTATGGAGATTAACGAGTGTTGGATGGGAAATGTGTTATATTGTACATTAGTTTGGACCAAAGCCATTAATAGTGGTTTGGGACTGCTATTTTATTTTTGTACATTGCAGTGCAGATTGTCAGAATTAAAATATGTAATTCTGTTCAATTTCCTTTGACATTCAGTTCATTTACAGTTACAAGAACATTGTTATATTATGCTTTATTCCTTTTAATTGTATTGAGGTGTCACTTACAGTTGCCAGTGTCATTTCATAATCCATGACTGTCAGTTCACTTGAAACTGTCATTTCATAAATATAATAGTAACGTCTCCTCTGGAATATGTCTTTTCTTTGACAAATTGTCACAACCTGCAGATACAATCTCTATTTAAGTAAAAAAAAATGATATAGTTATCACTTATGTTGTGTCTTTCTGCATTTGGCATGGGTTACTGTATCTGATATTGCTCATAAAATCAGTGAACCAGATGACTTAAATTGTACCCATTCTATAAGCAATTACAAAATATTATCCTGTTTTGTTAGCTTTCACTTGATTTGGGGCATCACAACAGGCTAGTTGGCTGGTATTCAGAACTTTTTTTCAGATTGATTATATTCAATGAATAATGACCCTAAGAAAACATTTATTTGAAGATGCCTCATTGTGAAGAACATTTTGTTCATAAATGTTATTAAAACTATTTTGCTCCCCAGCATTAACATTTGCCTGGAATTTTTTAACTGCGGGAGCCTGCTGTGCATGGTATGGCTTCAGCATCGGCACTTCATTGTCTGTGGAACCTGTTTTGCTTGGGGAGTACATGGGACTGAGCATCCTACCACACACCTACGGGTTGCTGCTCTTCTTACGTGGCTTCTGTGGACTTCTTTTCTTCCCCTTTATTGGTAAGAAATTATTTAACTTTTTAACAATTAGTGGATATGTCTAATGAAATCCTTCTCAGTTTTTGTAAACATTTTAGCAGATTAGGGGAGTTACACTTGACAAATGTGCCATCTCAAGGCACTGCTACAGACAAGTGATCAATATTTAAGCAAGGTGTGCCCTTTATACCATGTATGGAAAAGTTAAAATATTTCATTAGTTTTGTGATGATGATAACATATAAAGAGCTGAAGGTTGATGGAAAGATGTGGAAGGGAATGGGAATCCTTACTCCAGGAGTATGAGAATGAAGGGGGTAAATTATAATGAGGTCCAACAAAAATGTAAAATTATACAGAGTAAGGATAATGTGATGGGGTTGAACAATAAAAATAAAAAAATAAAAGAGGGGATGATCGATTGAATCTCATTCACATTCTGACCATTTACTGTTAATAGCAGTATAAAAAGAAAGTGAAGAGATAGATCGTTTGCTTTGGAAGGTTAGTTGATAAGATGGATAATTTTAAATTGTATTTGAATGTTAGTGGTACAGCTGTAATGTGCACATCTTTCACAACTTTGTCTTGGGATCAAGTCCTGGCCCCAGGACAGATGTGGGAAGGGTGTTACATAACTAGCGTGACCTTAACAAACATCAAAAGTTTCCTCCAGGTAATCCAGTTTTCTCCTGTACTAACACTGGACAATAAAATTCATGACAAAATAGGAAAGTAGATCCATTGCCCAATTGGCTAGTACAGGTAAGCCGATAAATGGTGAAATGATAAATTTTAATAAATTATAGGCTGATAAGTAAGTTTCTGAAAATTACCACCCCACACATCAGAGAAATAGTTCACATGGCTGCTGAAACGGGTAAGAAGTTAAGTCTTAGGGAAGTGTACACGAACCAAAAATAGGATATCTTGCATTTTGGATGTGTTGCTTGTCTGGTAAATATTTGTTTATGCACACAGTTATTAATGAATTTGTTGATAGAAAAATGGAAGCTGCCTCCTCCTCCACCCTATCCTATGAAATTACCTTTCTCCTAACAGTACAGTGGTCCCTCGGTTAACGAACTCAATCCGTTCCAGCAGGTTGTTCGTTAACCAAAAAGTTCGTTAAGCGAAACCATTGTTTCAATGGGTTTTTGGGTAATTGGTTCCAGCTCACCGAAAATTGCCTAAATTCAACAAAAATGGTAAAAAGTTCACTTACTTTGAGGTGTGTATGTAGAAGGCTCCTGGATGATGATGATGATGATGGGAATTAGAATGGGGGGGGGGAGAAGAAGGAACAAGAGAAGGCATTGGGGTGGAAGAGAAGTCACCCCATGGCACCATTTCACCCATAAAATTTTAGTTCTCTTCGTGTATTTCAAGATTATTTTCTTTAAATCAACACTGCACTGCATTATATATTGTCAATATGCAAAATATATTTAAAAATGACCAATAATTTGCTTGGAAACACAGAAAAAAAGCATTTAGTTGAAGAGAGTCTCAAGCAAGATGTTACCTCCAGTGAAAACAGAGAGAGACTAACGCCTGTTTGCTGTGTTAAGAGGCTGGATGCCGTGCATTAAACTAGTCACTTTACCTTCAATTATGTTCAATAATTGTTAAAATGACTAAAAAAGTGAATATTAAACTTTTAAAATTATTGAATAGTATAAACGTCTTGATATTTACTAAAATAGTAAGGAATTTAAGCCCTAGAACCGATTAATGTATTGGCGGACTGATACTAAAGCTGGTTGCCCAGCCAGTGCAAGCGAAAACATGTTGAGGTCGGTTCGTAAGAAATTCGTTAACCGAATTTTTGTTCGTTAACCGAATTGAAGATTCTTATGGAAGGCAGTTCGTTAACCGAAATTTCATTAACCGAGGCGTTCGTTAACCGAGGAATCACTGTAGTTTCAGTTACTTAGCTTATCCTAGGATGGGTTTATGACTAATAAAGTTTTAAGAAGACTATAACTAGTTGATCGTTGCTATGTTGAGGCCTTTAACCACAATGTATAAGTAAAACACAATATCTTGTGTTAATCTTGTAGGAAGGGTACTTGCTCTGGGTGTCTGAACAGCTCTGAGTGTGTTCCAGGCCTCAAAAGAGTGGAAACGAATCACCGTTCAACATGTCACGCTTAACTAAGTTATTAATTTCTGGCATTCTCTTATAACTCAGCGTTACTGCTTATTATTAAATGTTAAAATACAATAGTAATCAATTATTAATTTATTCATATTCTGTAAACTAATTTGCTAGATTTAAAGTAAATGGCGAGAATAGTCATTCGTCTCAACCCTGTGAACTATATGATGGCCACTTATGTCCATAGTAATAAACCAACATCACTTCTGTATCTAAATCTTGTGATAGCAATTTGTGTATCACACATAAGAACATACATAAGAACATAAGAATGGAAGAAACTACAGCGGGCCTATTAGCCCATACTGGGCAGTCCCATTTACACCCAATCCCTATTGCTCATATATCCATCCAACCTATGTTTGAAGCTATCCAGCGTATTCAGTTAATGATGATATTTGGTAACTTGTTCCAGTCGTCCACTACTCTATTTCGAAACCAATGCTTACCTATTTCGCGCCTAAATAAGTTCTGGAACTCTAAAGTGGCAAGGGTGATGTAAACACTTCTTCTGGTTTTTCTTTATTGTTGAAGCAATTATATACACAGTACTTAGTTTGGGAGAGAATGTATTGTGAACTCTCTCCACGGAAGTGTTTCGAGTACACTTGTATATTAACACTTGAGTTATGTGTTCACCCCTTAACTAGTGGTAAGAATCTGCCCTCTCCTCTGAGCGTGAGAGGAGGGAGCATTAAGTGGGTGTTTTGATTTATCAGTTGACCTCGCTTAACCTCTGAGAGAGTTACAAGCTCAGCCGTGTATAACGTCAACAACTAAAACATCCCTTTCTTAAGGTTATGGGTCCCCCAGGTCTATTGAGAACGAGGACATCTGTGAGACCACCTGATCTGAATATGCTTAAGGTTGACTCAAGTGACAAGCCTTTCACTCGTGAACTTTCACTCAGACACACAACATCTGTTCCTTCACTAACATTTGGTAAACTCTAGTTAGTTCCTGGCTATGTAACCGTTGTCCACCAGTTAACACAGCAGGCGTTAGAATCCAGTTCTTGTCGCTGTCATCAGAAATGCCCTTTGAGCTACTAGGTGGAGTTTCAAGGATTAACTCCATAAGTAATTGCTTCTGTGCAATGGACTCCCCCATGCCTGTCGATGGATGTGAAGTTTGCATTGCATGATAAGTTTTACATTTATTCCTTTTAGTTTGATTTCTTGGCTGAACGTTAATGTTGTTCTGCGTTAGAGTGGCAAGACCGAGTAATCCGTCCTATGGCAAAGAAAATGCCTTGACTATGTAGAAATCCGCCAGAAAAACTTTAGTGGGCCTAGAAAAACGGGTTAGCAGTCTAATTGGATTCCTGACGCTTCAGACAAGGGAAGGTCTGTAAGTCTTATTGGCCACTTATTTGGAGGATATCGCCGCTTGAGTTCATTGAACGACCCTAATGAGATAACATTGGCACAAGCTCCCGTATCTATGTCTAGGGATAACTGATTGTTGCATATCCTCGCTGGTACAGTCAACACCTCCACTTTGTTTAACGCAGCGATTAATGAGCCGGTGATGGGAGCATTGTCTTCTTGCACCGTTGACGCTGTCCTTGATCGTGTTGCTGGACGCGAGCCTCTTCCCCCAAAGGCTGCGTACTTGTCTCCCGTTGATTTTCATTCTCTTGCCTCAGGCGCTGTAGATTCCCGCAATGTTCTGTGTTGTGGTATGGAAACTGATGTACTAAATACCATTCATTCGGAGTGCCTTTAGTGTTTGTAGACATTTTATTTCCTGTGTAATGTCCCTTTGGACTTCTTGGTTTAGCAGGACTTTCTGGATTTTTAAAGTCCTGGGAGGATCCTTTTTCTCGACCTTGCCACGGGCTAGCTGGGTTTTTGTCAGTTTGTCCTCCAAACCAAAAATTTTCTGTGACATGTCCTTTACGTTTGCAGAGTTTTCAAAAAAGTATCTTTTGGGGTTTGGTTCCGGTGACAGGTTGTGGTTGTTCCTTAGAACTGGTGACGGGTGCTACAGACAGAGCCCAGGAGTGTGTTCCATCAGTTCAGCAATTTCCTCCACGTAGTCTACAAGCTTAGTCCCTTCTTTAAAAGTCTTTCTTTCTGGATTTCTTGCGTGTAGGTTCATATAAAGACAAGGTAAACTGAAGGAACTCAGTGATCTTGTAAAAATTTTCTTTAGACAATATGTCATCGTCATCAAACCAATCTGAAGATCCCATATAAGTTTTGAGGTCTATCTTAGTGTGTCTGACAAAAACCTGAGTGCCTTGCACGTCGTTTGCAAACAGAGTGTCAGGTGTATGCTCTGCCAACCTGAAAATCCAAATAAGCGGGCCTCCCTTGGTACCTGACCCGAAAAAGGCGATGAATTGTTTCCTAAACGTTGGATAGTCATCAGTTTCTTCATCAATGGCTGACGCATAGATCATTCCAGCTGCCAGACTACCGGTTTTGATAAGGCTTCGGACGTATGAGATTTTATCTACATCATTAGAGACATTATTATTTCTCATTACATCTTTGTATGTACACAAAAATGCTAAAGTAGTATAATTTGGATCCTCTGCAGTAAACTCTTGTACCTTAAGGTTATTTGGAAGTATTTTTACAGTTTGACAAACCGATGAAATCTGTGGGTTAATAGAACCACCTGTGGTCATTTTCGTTGTGTTAGTTAAAGCACTAGCGTAAATGTTACCTTATCTTAGTTGTCTACTGTGTAAGTCCTCAAACTGAGAATCTATGAAATTTTCAGAGCCACTCGCTCCTGTGAATTTGTAGATGACTCACTATCAGGGTCTGAGTCACTAATTTCTTGTTTGATACCCCAAAATTTAGAGAGAGGGGTCTATATATAGGAATATTTATCACTTCGCTCACTGCCTAAGACTCACTGCATTTCACACCACATAATATCTGGCAGTGGAACTTAGCTATTTAAGCAGAACATTAAATACACTCAGTCTCACACATATGTATAGATACCCTTATCAAGGACAGAGTACATAAGGTTCCGAGGATGAGGCCTGGTATATTTTACTAGGTGTTCACTGAGACTTGTGATGGTTGTGAGCACCTCAGTCAGCTGCCTGTTGAAGGTTCACCAGTCTTAATGTCATCCTCTTGTGTTGGTTGCTGTTCTTCTTGTTCTTCATCCTCCTTCAACATTTCGTCAATTGTCAGTTGCTGCTGAAGTTGACCAACAATTTCTTGCAAATCTTCAACCTGAACATCTGAAAATCCTGGTGCTGGAACTGAGCGCGCTGCCTCCACTGTGTCCATTAGTGTTGCCACCACGGACTGCCTCTTCTCGCTTGCCGCGGTCTTTTCTTCCCCAATTATCTCAGAGTTAGCGAACAAAGGCTTCCATGCGTGTAGCACTGTTGCAATATTAATCTTACGCCATGCCTCAACAATTCTGTCCACTGCATTTTTAATGTTATTTTTCTTCCCAAATTCACAAACTGATAACACTTCACGGTTGCGGGGTGATGAGGTGCTGGAGTCAGGTCGTCTACCATATCCTCCTCCTCCTGGTTAGCTGGTAGAGCCTGGTCACTGTCAAAGAGTTCTGCCTCGATTTGTTGTAACTCAACTAATGAGTCTGTCTGCTGACGAAAGTCTTTATAGAGTGATTGATAGTCGAACAGTTTAACATTACTGATGAATTCGTGGTCAAGTGGCTACAGAAGCGATGTGGTGTTTGGAGGAAGGAAGATAACTTGTGCATTAGGGTGAAGTTCAGTTAGAAACTTAGTGTGTTCAGGAGCATTATCCATCACCAGGATCACTTTGAAGTCATCGTTCATCCTACGGCAGTACTGTTGGGCGTCAGGAACAAAGTGCCTGTCAAACCAATCGGTGCATAAAGACGTAACCCAAGCTTTCTTATTAGACGTCCAATAGACATTGAGCTGCGACATATTGGCATGATGGTAGGTTTTAAGATGGGCAGCATGGTTAACAACCAGGGATTTCGTCAAGAAATCTCTGCTTGCATTAGCTGTGAATAAAACTGTAATGCTGTCCTTTGAAGTCTTTACACCCCTTGCCTGTTTTTGATCCTTGGTAATAAAGTTCTCGGGCCATTGCGAGAAGAAGGTAAATCAGGAAAATATATTATTGGGTCTTATAAGAAGGTCGTTCAGATATCTAGACGGTCCGTCCCTCGTAACGATCTTCAAGAGTGAAGTGCTTCCCCATCTGGAGTACTGTCAGTTGGTTGAAAATGTTCAAAGGGGGCCACCAGACTGGTGCCTGCACTTCGGCACCTCAGCTACCCTGAGAGATTGGAGCGCCTGAACTTGCCTAGCTTATACTACAGACGGGAAGGGGTGACCTAGTTGAGGTGTATAAGCATCTCAGGGGGCACTACTCAGTCGAGTGTCCTTACTTGGAGCTGGCGGACGCTCGCCCCACAAGGGGTCACAGCTCAAGATTGAAGAAGCCACAAGTCCAGAAAACTGTGAGGGCAAACTTTTTCGGAGTGAGGGTTGTAAACTCTTGGAACAATCTACCAGAAAGTATTGTGACAGCACCGAGTGTGAGCTCTTTCAAGACAAGACTTGACCAACACTTGAGCGGGTTCAGGTACATTAAGGAGCCGGTGCATGCCCAGTACTTGCCAACAGTGCATGACAGAGACGTGACCGATCGCCCGGGCGGCTAGCGAGCCGATCTTTTGATGAAGAGGATAAAACAAAAGGAAAAGTAATCAGAGACGTGACCGATCGCCCAAGCGGCTAACGAACCGATCAGTGGTGAAGAGGATAAAAGTAAAAAAAGTAAAAGTGACGAAACTGGCATTTTCTGGAAGCTCTCACCTAAGACCACTTTTATTACCAAGGATCAAAAACAGGCAAGGGGTGTAAAGACTTCAAAGGACAGCATTACAGTTTTATTCACAGCTAATGCAAGCAGAGATTTCTTGACGAAATCCCTGGTTGTTAACCATGCTGCCCATCTTAAAACCTACCATCATGCCAATATGTCGCAGCTCAATGTCTATTGGACGTCTAATAAGAAAGCTTGGGTTACGTCTTTATGCACCGATTGGTTTGACAGGCACTTTGTTCCTGACGCCCAACAGTACTGCCGTAGGATGAACGATGACTTCAAAGTGATCCTGGTGATGGATAATGCTCCTGAACACACTAAGTTTCTAACTGAACGTCACCCTAATGCACAAGTTATCTTCCTTCCTCCAAACACCACATCGCTTCTGTAGCCACTTGACCACGAATTCATCAGTAATGTTAAACTGTTCGACTATCAATCACTCTATAAAGACTTTCGTCAGCAGACAGACTCATTAGTTGAGTTACAACAAATCGAGGCAGAACTCTTTGACAGTGACCAGGCTCTACCAGCTAACCAGGAGGAGGAGGATATGGTAGACGACCTGACTCCAGCACCTCATCACCCCGCAACCGTGAAGTGTTATCAGTTTGTGAATTTGGGAAGAAAAATAACATTAAAAATGCAGTGGACAGAATTGTTGAGGCATGGCGTAAGATTAATATTGCAACAGTGCTACACGCATGGAAGCCTTTGTTTGCTAACTCTGAGATAATTGGGGAAGAAAAGACCGCGGCAAGCGAGAAGAGGCAGTCCGTGGTGGCAACACTAATGGACACAGTGGAGGCAGCGCGCTCAGTTCCAGCACCAGGATTTTCAGATGTTCAGGTTGAAGATTTGCAAGAAATTGTTGGTCAACTTCAGCAGCAACTGACAATTGACGAAATGTTGAAGGAGGATGAAGAACAAGAAGAACAGCAACCAACACAAGAGGATGACATTAAGACTGGTGAACCTTCAACAGGCAGCTGACTGAGGTGCTCACAACCATCACAAGTCTCAGTGAACACCTAGTAAAATATACCAGGCCTCATCCTCGGAACCTTATGTACTCTGTCCTTGATAAGGGTATCTATACATATGTGTGAGACTGAGTGTATTTAATGTTCTGCTTAAATAACTAAGTTCCACTGCCAGATATTATGTGGTGTGAAATGCAGTGAGTCTTAGGCAGTGAGCGAAGTGATAAATATTCCTATATATAGACCCCTCTCTCTAAATTTTGGGGTATCAAACAAGAAATTAGTGACTCAGACCCTGATAGTGAGTCATCTACAAATTCACAGGAGCGAGTGGCTCTGAAAATTTCATAGATTCTCAGTTTGAGGACTTACACAGTAGACAACTAAGATAAGGTAACATTTACGCTAGTGCTTTAACTAACACAACGAAAATGACCACAGGTGGTTCTATTAACCCACAGATTTCATCGGTTTGTCAAACTGTAAAAATACTTCCAAATAACCTTAAGGTACAAGAGTTTACTGCAGAGGATCCAAATTATACTACTTTAGCATTTTTGTGTACATACAAAGATGTAATGAGAAATAATAATGTCTCTAATGATGTAGATAAAATCTCATACGTCCGAAGCCTTATCAAAACCGGTAGTCTGGCAGCTGGAATGATCTATGCGTCAGCCATTGATGAAGAAACTGATGACTATCCAACGTTTAGGAAACAATTCATCGCCTTTTTCGGGTCAGGTACCAAGGGAGGCCCGCTTATTTGGATTTTCAGGTTGGCAGAGCATACACCTGACACTCTGTTTGCAAACGACGTGCAAGGCACTCAGGTTTTTGTCAGACACACTAAGATAGACCTCAAAACTTATATGGGATCTTCAGATTGGTTTGATGACGATGACATATTGTCTAAAGAAAATTTTTACAAGATCACTGAGTTCCTTCAGTTTACCTTGTCTTTATATGAACCTACACGCAAGAAATCCAGAAAGAAAGACTTTTAAAGAAGGGACTAAGCTTGTAGACTACGTGGAGGAAATTGCTGAACTGATGGAACACACTCCTGGGCTCTGTCTGTAGCACCCGTCACCAGTTCTAAGGAACAACCACAACCTGTCACCGGAACCAAACCCCAAAAGATACTTTTTTGAAAACTCTGCAAACGTAAAGGACATGTCACAGAAAATTTTTGGTTTGGAGGACAAACTGACAAAAACCCAGCTAGCCCGTGGCAAGGTCGAGAAAAAGGATCCTCCCAGGACTTTAAAAATCCAGAAAGTCCTGCTAAACCAAGAAGTCCAAAGGGACATTACACAGGAAATAAAATGTCTACAAACACTAAAGGCACTCCGAATGAATGGTATTTAGTACATCAGTTTCCATACCACAACACAGAACATTGCGGGAATCTACAGCGCCTGAGGCAAGAGAATGAAAATCAACGGGAGACAAGTACGCAGCCTTTGGGGGAAGAGGCTCGCGTCCAGCAACACGATCAAGGACAGCGTCAACGGTGCAAGAAGACAATGCTCCCATCACCGGCTCATTAATCGCTGCGTTAAACAAAGTGGAGGTGTTGACTGTACCAGCGAGGATATGCAACAATCAGTTATCCCTAGACATAGATACGGGAGCTTGTGCCAATGTTATCTCATTAGGGTCGTTCAATGAACTCAAGCGGCGATATCCTCCAAATAAGTGGCCAATAAGACTTACAGACCTTCCCCTGTCTGAAGCGTCAGGAATCCAATTAGACTGCTAACCCGTTTTT